>OX393549.1:18995531-19408071 GCA_947650365.1 Chamaelirium japonicum
TCAGAGGGCTGGTATGGTGGGGGAAGATGAAGCTAATGACTTTGGTGAGGTAGCTGCAGTAGTGGCTGATGTTACACAGGCTTCTGGCTGTGTAACAGTGGGTGATGTTGCAGATAATCAGGAAGTAGATCATCCTGTTAAGCAATCTGGGTGTTATGAACAGGCTGATACTGCTGTAACACAGTATGTGGGTGTCGTTACACAAACAGTGAGTGAGCCTGATGTTACGCTGCTTATAGCGATTGAGGGTGGTGCTGGTTTGCAGGAAGGGGGAGCAAAAGCTGATGTTACGCAGATAGTTGCGGGAGCAAAAGCAGATGTTACACAGCATGGAGTGGTGGGAGCAAAAGCTGATGTTACGCAGCATGGGGATGGATCTGAGGTAGCTAGTACTGATGCCTTGGCAGACCATATTGTTGCAGTTGGCGCAGTTAGTGGAGGGGCTCAGAAGTATTCTGGTCGGCGGAGCCAACGCGAACGAGAGGGAAGCCCCAGCCTTATTATTCCTGCTCTTCAACGATCTCGTCGGAAGAAGGCTTTGGGGGCTCGAGTTTGGCAAGATGCGGCAGGGCTATCTGATGACTCGACGTCAGGGGTTTTTCAAGATCTTTGTGCTGAAGCTGGGGAGGCTCGAGTGGAGCAGGTAGGAGTTGATCATCCCATGGATTCATTTGATCAGTGCAATAAGTTGTCTCCTCATCTTGCCAACTGCCCCACTTTCCTTACCATGCCGAATCCAGAGCTTCAGTCCCGAGCTAAAAAATCTAGGCCTAAGGGTCAGTCTGATAGGGTTACGAGGAGTAGGGGGGCCAGTTAGTGATGTCAGGACTTTGTCTCATCGTGTTATTGTGAAAGACTTAGTTGAGTGTTGTGTATTTCCTCTAGTTCGGGGGCTACTTTGTCGGTCTGCTGCCCGTTCGATGAGGTAGGGTTTTTTGTGTTGTGGTCTACTTTGTCGTGTGGTCTGCTTGTTCATTCAGATACAAGCCGTGTCCTGTAACTGCTTTTATTTTCCAGTAATAGATTAGTTTTTTACCCTTCAAAAAAAAAAAAAAAAGTCCGGAAGAACTAAAGCATCGCAAGCCTCTACCCGCTTACGTTCAAGCGCAAGCGCCAAAGCAAAGCAAAAGCCAGAGCCACGCCAAAGCAACGCCAAAGCCGAAAGCCAAAGCCAAAGCCGACGCCAAAAGCACGATCGACGCCGCGAACCGACGATCAAGGACGCCGAGGTCGAGCAAGGATCGAGGAAGACACGAAGACCGAGGAACAAAGCCCAAAGCCTCCCTAGCCGAGAAAGCGCGAAGCACGGACGGGACAAAATCAACGGCGGAAACTCCTTAGCCTCTCAAAAACCCTCACCCTGTAAAGACCTCTGTCCTGGGCAACCCCTTCAGAGCTCTCGCACGAATACCACGTGGAGACACGGATCAAAGGGACCCTCCAGAGGATCTCTCCCATAATCTCCTGATCAAACATACGCCGCACCCGGGCTCGCCACACCCGAGCCCCCGGGTCCCGGCCACTCTGTAATCTCGTGTGATTCGCAATAAAGACGACCCGTATCTTTTTTCGCGCACACAGATTTCTTGCACGCCCGGTGGGACCTTCTCTCCTTTCATCCGTACGTTTGAAAGAGTTGCTTCAAGTTCGCCATGGCCGGAACGAACGACGATACGTTTGCTCCAACAAGCCTCTCACCTATCGCCGAGTCTCCACTACTCCAACACGGCGATCCAGAATACCCGGTGGATGACGTTCCCCCGGTAATACACGTCTACACTCGGCGTACTCAAACTCTTGCGGACTTCTTCACGCCAGAAACTGCTGCCGAAGATGCCCGCCAAAGCGCCAATGAGGCCTTGGTGCATGAAGAAACGAGCCTCGATCCTGGAACATCTGTCCAGAAATTTGGGGAGGACCAGCCCCAACCCCGAGCCCGTTCGGGTTCTCCAGCGGACTTTGCACCTCCTTTGCCGGGGGCAAATGTCCATCATCAAGCAGAAGCAAGTCGGCGCAACTACGTCTCCGACAAGGACGGCGACGATGCAGGCATGCAACATCGAGACGTCCTGCGTCATCATCCTCCATCCGCTCTTCAGCTCCAAGTCATGTAAATGGGTAAGCACATGGCACAAATCACCCGACTAATGGAGGAGAAGAATCATCACATCAACACCTTGCTTCAAAGGCTAAGTGCAAGGGATGCTACGACATTCAGCCAACCTCCTGCTCCTCCAGCAGCTGCTCTAACTCCCGCTCCTGCAGAAGTTGTTCCGGCAATACTTGCAACTACTCCTGCACTTTCCTCGGCTCCTGTGCCAGTCTCGGCGACCGCACAACCTTCGATGGTAGCAACGATGAGTGCCCAGCAAATACAAGCATTGGTGGCCGACATGATGCGTTCCCATGGCGGTAGTCTACCTGCGACCACGGCGGCATACTCAAAGCCTTACACCACAAGGATCCAACAGCTGCGCTTCCCTACCGGGTTCCAGCCACCAAAGTTCCAGCACTTTGACGGGAAGGGGAATCCAAGGCAACACATTGCCTACTTCGTCGAAACTTGCAATAATGCCGGCACATACGGCGATGAGATGGTGAAGCAGTTCGTTCGCACCTTCAAAGGTAATGCTTTTGACTGGTATGTTGATCTTCCTCAAGGATCCATTGACAACTGGGATCAAATGGAGAGGGAGTTCCTCAACCGCTTCTACAGCACTCGGCGCATCGTCAGCATGACCGAGCTTACAGCCACCAAGCAAAGGAATGATGAGCCGGTGATCGATTACATCGATCGCTGGAGAAACCTTGCGCTAAACTCGCGAGATCGCTTGTCTGAAGACTCGGCTATCGAGTTGTGCACCCAAGGCATGCACTGGGGCTTGCTCTACATCCTCAAAGGGATCAAGCCTCGGTCCTTCGAAGAACTGGCGACTCGGGCTCACGACATGGAGCTCAGCTTAGCAAATCGCGGGGACTCAAAGGCCAAAGCATTCCAGAAGGTGGAAGAGGAGGACGAACCGGTGGCATCAAAGCAAGTCAACGTCACCGACCTCGCTTCGACTTCCAAATCACTCAAGATCGGTGGCAAGCCGGACAAAGGAAAAGAAGCCGCCATACCACCTCCTCAGCCTCAACGGCCACCAAGGATGACTCTCGAGGAGCTTGAAGCTAAAGAATATCCCTTTCCAGACTCGGAAGTCTCCTCCATGTTTGATTAGCTGCTACAAGAGAAGATGATCGAGCTTCCTCCTTCAAAAAGGCCCAAACAGATGCATCGTGTCAACGATCCACTCTTCTGCAAATACCATCGAGTGGTTAGCCATCCTATCGAGAAATGTTTTATCTTCAAAGAAAAGATCATGACACTCGCAAAGCAAGGAAAAATTGAGATCGACTCCGGCGACGTTGCAACAGCAAACATGACGTCCATCACCTTCGGTTCGTTTCAACCAGTACTCGTTGCTGCACACCAGAGAAGGCCCAAGTTGCGC
The DNA here is from genome assembly GCA_947650365.1 of Chamaelirium japonicum. Classification (NCBI taxonomy): domain Eukaryota; kingdom Viridiplantae; phylum Streptophyta; class Magnoliopsida; order Liliales; family Melanthiaceae; genus Chamaelirium; species Chamaelirium japonicum. The sequence continues at coordinate 18,999,026 of OX393549.1, forward strand.
ATCAATCGCCAGAGACCAATTACGAAGTTAGCTCCACGACGGAAAGTCTCGAGGCGACAACGGTACGCCCCTACGCTCGCTGAGGAAGAAACGTCACTACCCTGGGGGCAACCGTCGTCTACATCAGCGCCTTGCCCGAACAAAGCCACATCCCAACATGTGCTCAAAGCAAGAGACGAGCAAAGAGACCCCGAAGTCGACCTGCTAGGCCACCCATCAGGTAAGTTTGACTTCTACGTCTTTTACTCCAAACCTCCGTCGATCCCAATGAAAGAAATCAAGCCAACTGGCTGGGGATCAGAAGATGAGTTGGTAGAGCCTCCAAAAGAGCAAGTCCTTCAAATCAAAAAAGAGCCTTCTGTCACGGCACCAATTCTTCACTCTGACGAAGAAGATCTTACTGATGAAAATGCATGGGCTATGGCGCCTCGAAGGAGAAGGTCACGACGATCAAGCTACAGGATAGCACGTCTGGCCAACTACGAGAAAGATCGGGCGATAAGAAAACTCCACGAAAGAAAGACCTTCAAGGAAAAGAATGAAGCTCCAGAAAGAAAGATGTCCAAAGTACCTCCAACGAAAAATCATCTCCAGCAAATATGCCCAGAGCTGGTGACACTCCAGGAGTTCTTTCCTAATCGCTTCCTTGAAGCTGATCAAAACTTCAAGGTTTCCTGCTGCATGATGGAAGTTCACCAAGTGCTCCAGGAAGACGATAAAGAAGATAGCTCTAATATCGAAAGCATGGAAAGAAATATCACCGCCAACGGCAAGCCGTGTAACGAGGCCAAAGCACACCTTTCTGATGTCAAGTGCCACCAGGCCGAAGACCCCGTTGTAGAAGTTCCTCCAGTAAAAGCTCCACGAGCCCAGAAAGTCAAAGCTGCTGTGAGGGACAAAATCTCTCCACTTGCAAAACCAATGACATCCTCCTGTCAGACGGTGCACAAAGACAAAGAAGCGCTATCATCAAGATGGAAAATTCACATAAACTCCAAATCAAGCTCAACGGCCACACGTTCCATTGCTTGCTCAAGCTGCTTCAGTCCTGCGACTCGAACCTCAATGGCTTCGCAAGCTAGGACGATCGCCTTCCACTCCAGCAAAAGAACCATCGTCACCATTCTCCGAGGCCAACTTCATCACTTTGCAAGAGATGACAATACCATTTCATGGTCTGTTGCATGCCTCGAGCTCAACCGAGTCTTCCAAGTACACCAGCTCCTAGCAACTCGCAATCAAGCCAGGAAACACTCGGGGGCAAAACTCCACCGAGTTGATGTTCAAATCCAGCCGCAACAAAGAAAGCACAGTGTATATGAGTTCACTACCCTCTGTTGCAATACCACATCGCCTGACAAAGACTCAAGCCCGCCTCTTCAAGAGCGGCGAACAAATCCTTCTAATCGCCAAGGCATCGGCTCCAGTCAAACTCCAGCAATCACCAAAACTCCAGGCAAGAAGATCTTCACTTCTAACTACATTGAAGCGAAGAAGGCGGATGACAACTGCGAACCAGCAGCAACTCTGCCTACCAGCAGCAACTCTGCCTACCAGCGGCAAGTCCATCAAAAGGTACTTTGCCTAGCGCAAGGTTACCCCCCTTGCCAAAAAAAAAAAGGAATAAAGGAACTACGTGTGACTTGATCCCTCTCAGTAGGGTACGTAGGCAACCTGTAAAGGTTCAGTCCAAACAAAAAAAAAAGTAAAGTAAATCACCATTCCAGAAAAATAAGCCCAGAAAAAATGCAAGTCCAACTCCGTGGGACGAGAAGCCGTCAGCCTCTGTCAAACCACCAGCTCCCAGCGCTACCACAGCTTATCTCTCGAGGCACCCACGCGGTGCAACTCCGAAAAGCGAGAAACCACCACCTCTCAGTGATTCGTAAGCTCCTCCCGCTGCTTTGCAAGCTCCATTGCAAAAGTCTTCTCGGTTGCTCGAGCTTTCTCCAAACGGGACTCCAGCTTCTGAAGCAACGCATGAGTAGCAAGTTGAAGTCCTAGAGGCACCGAAGCAGCTCGCCTCCCGCAGCTTACACGCGCTGCAACTCCAGGGGTAGAGAAGTCGTCAGCTTCCGACGCGTCGCCAGCTCTGCACGCTGCTTCGCAAGGTTCGCTCCGGAAGCCTTCTCGATCGCCCTACCAGCTCAACGCGTCGCCAACTTTGCACGCTGCTTTGCAAGGAGGGACTCCAGCTTCTGAAGCAACGCGCGAGTAATCTCCACCTTCTTCTACACCCGAACCAAGTCTGCAGTAGCAAACGTATGAAGCCTCTTCAGTCGATGTTCCTCTTCCTCGGCATTTGCCAACGCCAAGGAAGCATCCTCCTCTAGTGAAGCCCGTTGCAAGTAATGAGCCTAGCTATCCGCCAAAAGGGTGCACATATGCTCCTCAAACAAGGAGCCATCCACCAGGAAACCCACCAGCTACTCAAAGCGTCAAGACCCTCCTCCTGGAAGGGTGCAAGTATCGCCTGGATAAACTTCCAGCACAACTCTCCAAAAGAAGCTTAGAAAGAAGGCTCTGCGATCTACACTTTCGCTGACAAGCCTCTAAGTGCTGAGATAAGGCGCGATCCTGTCCTGAAGACCCAAGCACGGGAACCACCTCCTGAACCATTGTCGTGACGGCTGTCAAAGACGCCACAGGAACTGACAAAGAAGCTGCGGCCAAAACATCTATTGGAACTGACTCCTGAATGGCAACTCCGGACTCGGTCGAACGATCTGCCGTGAAAATCCCTCATCGGTGAGAATGAGCTCGTCCAACTTCGACACACGCTTCCTGCTTCGAAGTACGGCGGTAGAAGACTAGCGCAAAAGGGAAACGAAGATGCGTCCTCCCATGGAAGACCGCATCGACGATCCATCCAGAAGTCAGAAGGCTCTCGTAACGGCGTTAGAAGACTAGCGCAAAAGGGGAACGAAGATGCGTACTCCCGTGGGAGACCGCATCGACGATCCATCCAGAAGTCGGCTTCTGTTGATGAAAACGGTAGGGGTAGCACCGGTTTCAGCACGACGGTTGTAGCGTCGCCTTTTGTTGACGAAGACGGCAGGGATAGCACCGGCTTCAGGCCTTCTTCTCCGAGCTTTCTTCTTCGTGCAAGGAGTCGACGCCTTTGTTGAAGACGACGGGTGTTGTCGGCTTCGATCTTCTTCTCCGGTCTTTGCTTCTGGCGTCTTCGGAGCTGATGAAGATCGTTGGAGCAGTCGGGGTGTCGACGACTCTGGGTCTTCTTCTCCAAGCTTTCTTCTTTGTGCGAGGAGTCGAAGCTTTGATCTTTGAGTGCAAGGTCTTCACGTTGATGAGGACTTGAAGGGCCAAGGATTCCCGTAGGACGTAGTTGTCGTGCCTCGTGAAGCCTTCGGTCTTCGAGAGCGAGGCTTTTTCTTTGCAGAGCCTTCGCGTCTCTTTTTTTCGACCCTTTTCGCCTTCCCGCACCCCTTCTATTTATAGGCAAAGGGGACAGTTGGGGGAGATATGGCTGAAATCTTTTGGTTTCATCCAATATCTCCCCCCATAACCATCAAGATATTGTTCCTTTATTCGGGGAAACAAACTCGATCCCCTCCTTTTCAGTTGGGGTGGTTACGGGCTAGATGTGACTCGATCTTTGAAGATTGAGTTATTATTTTTTGCACTTTTGGATCGGATGGCGACACAACGTCATCTTGTCCGTTGGATCGAGGGATCGTCGCAGATCTACGGCTGCATAGACGTCCACGCCACCTCCCCCCGCATCGAGGCGGTTTTGATTTTTTTTTCTTTTCTTTTCTTTTCTTCTCTTTTTCTTTTTTTTTTCTTTTTTTTCTTTTCCTTTATGGCCGGCCCCACCTCCCCATGGGGTGGGGGGCACGGTTTTCCATGAAGGGGGGGGCGGTGGGCCCCCCTTTTGGGTTCGGGTAGCGAGTCCGGTGGGACCCGTTTGATTTGAGTTGGGCCATGGCACGCGAATTGAGTTCGCATGCGGGCCGAGTTCGCATGCGGGCCGTTGTGTGCGGGCCAGGTTTCGCATGCGGGCCGTTGTGTGCGGGCCAGTTTCGCATGCGGGCCGTTGAGTGCGGGCCAGGTTTCGCATGCGGGCCGTTGTGTGCGGGCCCGATTTATGTGTGCGGGTCGGGTTCAACCCGGAGGCCGTTGAGTGCGGGCCTGTTTTACGTGTGCAAGTCTGGTTCGACCCGTGGGCTAATTTTGATGCCCACACCGCTAACTTCGTGTCGGGTCGTGTCGGGTCTGCCGTGTCGGGTCCGAAATTGCCAGCCCTACGCATTATAGCATTTCTTTCTCTCTCTCTCTCTCTCTCTCTCTCTCTCTCTCTATATATATATATATATATATATATATATATATATATATATATATATATATATATATATATATATATATATATATATATGGGTCAGGATCGGATGACCCAGCAAAATTTTGACCCAGCAATAACCCAGCACCTTTTGATGCACCTAGAGGTTATAGAATGGGCTGATTTTTTGTAGGGATGTTGTCTATGGTATGTTGATCATCCTCACAAGAAATCAGCCCATTCTAAAACCTCTAGGTGCATCAAAGGGTGCTCTTCAAATCAACGGTTAAAATTGACAGTGTAAAACCGTTGATTTGAAGTGCGCATTTGATGCACCTAGAGGTTTTAGAATGTGCTGATTTTTTGTGAGGATGATCAACATACCATAGAGAGCATGCCTACCAATTTTCATCAAATTCTAAAACCTCTAGGTTCATCAAAAGGTGCTGGGTTATTGCTGGGTCAAAATTTGCTGGGTCAGCCGATCCCGACCCTATATATATATATATATATATATATATATATATATATATATATATATATATATATATATATATATATATATATATATATATATATATATATATATATATATATATATATATATATATATATATAGAGAGAGAGAGAGAGAGAGAGAGAGAGAGAGAGAGAGAGGGCTGTTAGAGTGAGCTGTGGGCTGCCAGGGAGGAAAGTGAGCTGCAGGTATTTTGCCCCCCCAAGAAGTTATGGAATTTGATAAAATTTGGTGAGGTTGTTGCCTAGTAAAAGATGATCGTCCTCACCAATTTTCATCAAATTCCAAAACTTCTAGGGGGGTCAAATGATCGAAGCAATTTCTGTTGTCTGCAGTCACCGTTAAAATTGCTTCGACCATTTGACCCCCCTGGAAGTTTTGGAATTTAATGAAAATTGGTGAGGATGATCATCTTATACTAGGCAACAACCTCACCAAATTTCATCAAATTCCATAACTTCTTGGGGGGTCAAGATACCTGCAGCTCACTTTCCCCCCAGGCAGCCCACAGTTCACTATAACAGCCCCCCCCCCCCCCCCCCCCTATATATATATATATATATATATATATATATATATATATATATATATATATATATATATATATATATATATATATATAGGGTTTTAAAGGAACATGTAGGAGCTGTCAGATCGAAGGGAAGATACCATGGGATTCGAGTGGAACTAGAAGGGACAAATGGGAAGTGAGAGAGAGAGAGAGAGAGAGAGAGAGAGAGAGAGAGAGAGAGAGAGAGAGAGCATGTTTACTTGAAAAGCGGACATATGATTGTGTTTGGGGAACCGTACGATTGCCACATGGCACGGGCACGGGCACGGGAACAGGTGACGACGACTAGGGTTTGAGATGCGTCTTTTTGGCCCCTTTCATCTCATCCATTGGTTTATCTATGCGATCCTATGGTTATTAATGAAAATAATTCATTATGACTTAAAAGAAACAAGCTAATCCAAGTCATTAAACCGGGTGCAACATCTCCGCACCTAGGCTAACATAAAATATAAAGACTAATAACTTTGATCCATCCGTCCGATTGATGTAAAACTGAATCCTAATAAAAGCTAAAGAAAAATACAACATTTATGATAAATAAAATTCACGATCAACTGTCTCGATTTTTGTGCACACCAGCAAGAAGCTTTCATCTCTGTAGGAAAATGGTGCTTACTTAGTAGTTGTTTGTATCAACCGGGGTACAGATTGGGGATGGCATCGAAGGAGGTCGTCCTTGTTGGATATCAAATAACGTACAACGGAAGCATGGTGAAGATCCGAGGATCAGACGATGCGTGTTTCATTATAAAAACTTCATGAAAACAATCTACATCTAAGTACATGTTGTCTAAGCGAAGTCCGGATAAGGATCCGAACCCCTAGAGTATTTCTAACAATGCAAACTTCTTAACAATCAGGCATGCAAACATTATTAGATCTAAGGGTGGGTTTAGGAATTATACAAAGGGTCTTTTACCCAAGGAGATCGATTCTTTTGTCAATGACGATCTGCACGTACGAGAAAAAAGGACACAGTGGCAACACCTTGTTTTCCGTGAGGAGGATGCTCTCGATCGGACCTAACCCTAGTTGCAAGGCCGACGAGCTGACACTGGATGGCGTATAGTGAGAACGATGAAAAACCCTAAATGGATCTCTCCTCTCTATCTTCTCCTTCTCCTCCTTTCTTTCCCTTTCTTCCTTTTCTTCCCTTGGGCGAAACCACTAGAGAGATAGGGAGAGAAGAGAGGGGGTTGGGAAAAATTGGATGAGAGAAGGGGCGGTCTCGGACTCCCCTTATCCAATCCTCCTCTTCCTATTTGAAAAAATCCGCACCCCCCTTTTTGGATTTGATCAAATCCTAAAAAGGGGGAGGGGGTACATTAATCCTTAGAGAGAAAAAAGGTGGCAGGTTCCCATGGTGCGATCCACGCGCATGTGGTGCCCCCCTCTTGTGAGTTGACAAAAATGCCCCTCATAGGGGCAACCATTATTTGAGAGGGAAAGATAGAATCCTAGTTCAGAATCAAGATCCGTTTTTTCCAATTAGCTCATGGAATTATTCTGCATCATTTTCCATCCATATTCCATATGTCTGTGGCTATAATTAAGTATTTATAAAAATACCCTTTTGTGCCACCTATATATGTGAATAGGCCTTTAGGGTTTTGGGCATGCTATCCATCAATCTATCTCGCATCCAACAGATCTATCCTAGTTGAGTGAACAACTCCAATACATGGCAACAAGGTGAAACCTTTAGGGCTTGGGATTTATGGCTCCAACCAGATTCCTAAATGACTGTCCTTGTGGCACATCAGGAGTTCTATCAAACAGTCTAAATCTAATTAACCCGTGACTTAACTTAGTATGTCCCGCGAGGTACACTCTAGTAATCCAAAACTTATATTACTTTTTTATAACCATGTTCTCATCTATGACCTGGTAATCTATTGTCCCTCCAATTACTGGTGCCATGATTCAATCTGGGTGGTGGGGAGCACCGTCATACCCGGTCGATCATATGACCCAGGTTTGATGACTTGTTATCCATAACACCACGCATCTACCGATACTATGCCTAGCACTCGGATCGTCGTCAGTCATACTGACGATCACCAGGACTGGATTAATTGTGTGAATGGACTGACTCATCAGAACGCACACATCCATCTCTAGACATCTGATAGCCTGTAGGAGTTGCATGCCACTCCAACTCCAGTCAGGTAACCCAATGTACCATGGTATTAAATTATGGTCAGTCTACACACGTTGGCACATTAAAAGTATCACACAACTGGTTAACTTAGTAGGTACGGTTCCTCAGGGTTAATGACATATTATCGACAGTGGTAAGACGGTCTTTGTACCAGTGTCTGATCCACTGATATGTGCACCGTCTTGGTTCCTGTTCAACACGATCATCATGCTTGGTTAGGTGAATAGAGATCCATCATACCCATGATGAAGACTTCACCACATCCCTCTACCTGCCAACAACTTATTTTCGGTGTAAGTGACCAGCATCACTTAAGTTGTGAACTTAAACTAGGTTTACATAGAACTAGTCCATTGGGTCTCCCAAACATCCATACCCACCATGCACCTTAGTGTTGTACTGTGTTTTCTAGGGTTCTTATTAAATATGGATTACACATACCAAAGAAGTATTCTAATTAGAACAATAACTGAAGTCATCTTTATTAATGTTCATACAAAAATTTCACGCTCTGGACATATATAAGAGCTACAACCGTCCTAATGTGGTATGTTTGTAACTAAGGCTCCCTATGCTAGGGGGGCAGGAAGATGCGCTCCCTAGAGGGTAGTGTACTGAAGAGAATGGATTGATTTTTGTTGCGCTATTGGTAAAATCGCCGCCTTGGCTTCTTGTGTCTCATAGGTGTCGATTGTTGGAAGCTGTCAAAGAGACAGCACATGTGTTCTTTTGGGCGGGGTGTCCGCACGATGGGATCCATGTTTTTGGGGATGAGTGACAGTCCAACCATCGTCGTAGTGGCGGCCACGTGTTTGTCGTTGGTAAGTCCACATGGGTGGCATGGAGTGTAAATTCTGGATTCACTACAACAAATACGGTCTTTTACTGCGCACAATGTATGTTGTAGAGCAATGCTATTCAGCCCGAAGGTTTGTCCCGAATTCACTGGCCCGAAAGGCGTGGCAGCGTGCAACTGGTGCGGTTAAAGATTTTAAAATCGCTAGTGGGTTTCAGCCACCAGTTGCACGCTGCCACATCTTTCGGGCCAGCGAATTGGGGACAAACCTTCGGGCTGAATCGCATTTCTCTGTTGTAAATGACTTGAAGTTTGTACCCCCTAAAAGGCCAGGCACTAGCCATCCTGGAGGGGGATCATCTATTAGTATTAGCCCAGTTTGAAGTCCCTTCAGCTATTATTGAAGGAGATAGCAACATTGTCATCCAACTCTGGTTGCACGAGGACAAGGAGGCACCTTGGAGTTTGCGACACACGATCTCAAAGTGTAGGAGTACGCAGCTGAGATTCGAGGATTTTACCCCCAAGTTCACCCCTCAGACCGCCAATGGGTGTGCTCACGCATTGGCACAGCACATCTGTTGCATCCACGACCCTTTTTCACTCTTCGGTTAATCCTGAATGTATTAGCTCTCGTATTATAAAAGAGTTTGCTATCTTTCCTGAGATTCAAGAATGGAATATTTCTACTTTTACGGGGCGCCATGAATAGAACCCTGAAGCTTTCGTCAAAAAAAAAAAAACTACGTGCAACAATCACCATAAAAAAGTTACACAAATGATCAAGTTTCCTAAAATGCACTGAACTTTTTTTTTTGGTAAGAACTACAGGGATTCTATTCATGGCGTCCCAGTCCAAAACTTGGATTTTTACATCGTTCCTTCTCTGCCCTCACAAACGAGAAAATACAAGAAGATAAAGTGGAAGAAGAAATTTTTTTTTTTTTTTTTGAGAACCCCTCCTAAAGGAGGGAAGAAGAAATGGAAACACCCGAGTGAAGAACCTCCTTAGACAACGCATCTGCACAGGAGTTACCATCTCTTTTGACATGTAAAAATCCACAAGATAGGATTTTCTTATCTAACAACCTACAGTCAGACACAAGACCTTGTATCCGCCATGGAGAGGAGAGATCCTCATCTGACAGGAGTGGAATCAGAGAAAGGTTATCACATTCCAACACCACCCTAAACGCCTTTATTTACTTTTAACGGCATGTGCTACACACCACTAATTGTTTTTTTGTTATTTGTGTAAACCAGGCTTTTCCATTTTACCTTTTCTTGTTGGAAATACCATCAAATACATAATACAGTTATCATTCTTTAAATAAAGCATAAATTTGACTTTGTTATTTGGACATATCCCCCCAAATTATTTAGGTCTACCTCCCCAAAAAAATTTGACTTGTACCCCCATAACTATATGACATTTAGGCATTCCCCACCCCCCACCTCCCAAGGGTAAGTCAATATTTCCCTTAAATAAAAAAAACTTTAAATGTGCCTTATAATTTGAATAATAAAAAAAACTTCATATTGCGCACTTCTATGTGTATCACATTTGCCCCTCGTATACTTAGTAAGAAGACAACATATAATGATATTGGCCATATAGATATCATCAACTATATATATAATGAGAATGACAAAAGGAAATAATTGTTGGGAATTTTGGCTTGAAACAAGTCCTCTACAATTTTCAAGGTTCGTGCGCAAAGGATGGCGAAAGACAGAGCGACAAACAGGACGAAAACAAGGAATTTTGCTTGGGGCACCAGGATTGATGCTCTAGGAGAAATCCAGAGTTGGACTTACTCGGGCCTGCGGGATTTTTGCCCAGGGCGCCAATCCTGGTGCCCAGGGAGAAATCAAATTGACAAGCATGCATTAAGACATTTTCGGCAGTGTTTTTTTTGTCGGATTCCAAGAAAACTTATAGGGGTTTGGCTTTATCTTTTCTCTTAGATCTAGCATGAACTTTGGGTTATAAAAGGACCCCGAGGGATGAACAAAGTAAAAACAAGGAATGATCTAAAGGCACATTCGAAGATTGGAGAGAGGGTAGCCATCATTTGGTTAGAGCGAGGATTTCTTCTTGTTCTTGAGGTGAGAGGGCTGCAGTATCTCTTCTTGTTCTTTGAGGGTAATATCGTTGTGGGTTGGGAGAGGGATTGATGAGAGGACAGACATACATATGCTTCTTGTATTTTTTTTATAATGAATCTATTGATCATTGATTGCCGGATATCATCTTGTCTTCTTGTGCTTTGGTATGTTTTGATCAAGGTTTAAATGTCGATTTTGAGTCAGTTTCGGTAAGTCAAAAAAAGAAAATTTATCGAATTTTGATTAAAAGTTGGTGAAAATTTTATACTTTTTAAGGAAAGATTTCGGTGGAAACTCATCATATTTTAGTCAAATTTTGATCAATCCAAGTTCAAATGTTAGTAAAATATTGTTAATTATGAAAAAAAATCAAAATTGAGGAAAAATATAATTTCTCACCAATAAAAATGAGTTTTGTTTTACTAAAAAGGTAAAGTATTTCAGCAAAATTATCTAGAAAAAGATAAAATGTCGGATTACGGTCAAATGTCGGTCATTTCAGCCGACATATCGTGATATCGGATGAAAATTTGGGACTATTAAATATTCGGTCAATTTCTAAGTCAAATACTTAAGAAAAAGACATATTTCGGTGATTTCATCGGAAATTTGTCGACATTTGATTCCATGGTTTTGATCGTTCGTTCTTCTCGTTAATGGTTCGTCATTTATCGGTGGAGTTCTTCGAGCTTTCGATGTCTTTTTCATTGCGCGGAGCTTAGGTGTTGGGATCGACCACTTTGATTTTATCCCAACAATTGGTATCAGTGCTTCTTGTTGGGTAATTACTGAGACTCAAAGTTGAAGGCGAAAAAATCGAAGATGATATTCTCCGAGTCGAACATGAAGCTCGAGATCGAGAAGTTCAATAATGAGATCAACTTTGGCTTGTGGCAAATACAAGTCAGAGATGCATTGATCCAACACGGATTACATCAAGTTTTGAAGGGCATCAAGCAGGACAAGATGAAGGATGACAAGTGGATTAAATTGACTTGAAGGCGGCGAGCGTGATCCGAATGTGTCTCGCGAAGGTTGTATTGGCAAATGTCTCTAGGGAGGTTTTTGTGGTAAAGTTGTAGGAAACGTTGGAAGGCATATACATGACCCAGTTGCTCATGAACCTGTTGTATCTGAAGCAAAAGATCTATAATCTTCATATACGAGGATCATTTAGCATCTCTCGGTCTTCAATCAATTGACAGAAGAGTTACTCAATGTCGGTGAAGACATGAAGAAGACAAACAAGACGCTATTTCTTTTTGGCTCATTACCCTAGCCCTAGGAGCATTTAAATGTTATGATGCTCTACGAAAAGGAGTCAATAGAGTTGGAGGATGTCAAGGCTACGCTTTTCTCAAACAAAGTTTGGTTGAAGGGGCAAGCGAGGCGGTTGGTGACACTCATGCGAAGTTGTTGACAATGCAAGTGGGAGAGAAGAAGAAGAAGAAGAAGAAGAGGCAAGGTTCATGTTAGAAGTGCGATAGATTCGATTACTATAAATCAGAGTTCAAGTGGAAAGGTGGAGCAAGACCAGATTGCTCAGGGTTATCTAGCAGCAACGTAGTTGTCCAAGATGACAAATCTACAGATTATGTCTCATCGATGAGTATCGATATTGGAGAGTTCTTGATGACTACTACTGATGCTATATCAGATCAGGACTGGATAATCGATAGTAAGGCCACACATCATATATGTTCGCACATGGCATTGTTCGATAAATTTGCAGAGTACGATGGTGGCAAATGATAACTGGCGATGGCTCCAAGGTGTTGATCAGGGGAGTCGAGGATATTAGACTTGAGATGTCTGACAGGCGAGTACAGACACTCAAGGATTATTAGTCATGTTTCTAGGTGACAAGGAAATTTAGTCTCTTTTTCCAGACTAGACTCTCTCGGGTATAAATTCATCGGAAGGAATGGAGTTGTGGAGGTATGAGACGGGTCTTAAGTAGAGGTCTATATAAATTAGCCAGGAAAGCGACGACATAGGCACGGTATTTGGCGATGAGCAAGGGTACCAGTGGAGCTCATTCAGGGGTGAGGGTGATCAGGATATGGGTTCCATTGACCAAGTCCAACGACTTGAGCAATCATTAAGCTTGGTGATTGGGCTCCCAGTACGGGGGCAAAGGAGGCAACGGCGATCAGGATATGTATTCATAGTTCAAAGAGATGGAGTTTGTATTCAAGGATTTACTCTTGTCTTGTCTGAAGCCAAGGTGGAAATTGTTGAGAATTTTGGGTTAAAACAAGTCCTCTACAATGTTCAAGGTTTGTGCACGAAGGATGGCGGAAGATGGAGCGGTAAATAAGATGAAAACATGTAATTTCACCCTGGGCTCTAGGATTGGCACCCTGGGGGAAATCCATAGTCAGACTTACTCGGGCCTGCAAGAATTTCGCCTAGGGCGCCAATCCTGACTCCCAGGGTGAAATCAAGCGGACAGGCGCACATGAAGGCCTTTTTCGGTAGCGTTTTTTTGTATGATTTCAAGAAATTATAGGGGTTTGGTTCTATCTTTTCTCCTAGGTTTTGTACGAACTTAGGGCAATAAAAGGACCCCTATGGATGAACAAAATAAATCAATGAAAGATCTAACGGTTCCTTCGGAGATTAGAGAGATGGTAACCATCATCGGGTTATAGCGAGGGTTTCTTATTGTTCTTGGGGTGATAGGGCTGCAGTATCTCTTCTTGCTTCTTTGAGGTTATCTCTTTATGGGTTGGGAGAGGGATTGGTGAGAGGATATATTTGTGCTCCTTGTATTCATTTTTCAATGAATCCATTAATCATCGATTGCCAGATATCATCTTGTCTTCTTGTGCTTTGGCGTGTTTTGATCATTCGTTCTTCTTGTTGGTGGTTCGGTATCTATCGGTAGAGTTCTTCTTGCCTTCGACGTCTTTTTCCGTTGTGTGGAGCCTAGGTGGTGGGATTGACCTCGTTGATTTTACCACAACAATAATGCTTAATTATATAAATCAGGGAGTGGGAGTCTATCAGCCCCCTCCTATTTGCGCGCATAATCGCTTCACCAACGGAGAGAGAGTGGGAAGGGGGAGCTGATCGGCCTCCTCCCCTTTGTTTCTGGCGTCGACGATTGGATGAGTTGGGGAAGGAGAGCTCTTAATCCACCCATCTTTGCTTTTGTTCGGAGAAGAAGTCTAACATGGGGGAAGTGGTCGACCCCTCCCCAGGCGACTTCTGGCCCTGGAAGAAGAAGAGGAGGGAGGGGGGTTGCCCCTCCCCTCTCTGTGCCGCTGTTGTCGATCTCCATTTGGGGAAGCAAGGAAGGGATCTCATACCCTCCATGGCAAGGACACCTCCGAGGAATGATCCGAGGCATGGGGTGAGTGCCCGATGAAACGTGGGGCTGATCTAGGCATCAAAGAGTAATTGAAAGGCCGATCGGACCTACATGGAACCTATCAATGGCTAAGATTATGCTATTAACCGTCCATTCCCACATGAGGCACATCCGACGGCTGAGATCACTCTAAATCGATTAAGCCTATGTGACACCTACCAACATATAAGATTATGCTATGAACAGTTCATGCCCATGCAAGGCACATCCGACAGCTGTGATCACTCTAACTAATCGGGTGAGATCAATCTAAACCGATCAGGCCTACGTGGGCACATCCGAATGTTGAGATCACTCTAAATTGATTGACTGAGATCACTCTAAACCGATCGTGCCCTCACGGGGCACATTCGAGGCTGAGATCACTCTAAATCGATCGGGCCTATGTGGAACCTATCAACGACTAAGATAATGCTATGAACTGATCAGACCCACATGGGGTACATCCGACAGCTGAGATCACTATAAGCCCTTGTTTGATAACGTTGATATGGAAATTGAAGCAGATAGCAATTTCGTTAAAACGTTCACCGCCTACAGTGGGTTTTGCTAAAAAGTACATCCAAGCCTAGGCTACGATGGAATATTTCACGATTTTTGTGAAAAGCGGGTCTGAGCCAAATCACTTCAGTGTTATCAAACATATGAATTATGATAAAACATTGAAATAAGGGTCCATGGATCCCATTTCAATGCTATCAAACAAGGGCTTAACCCATCGGACCCATGTGGGGCACATCCGATGGCTGACATTACACTGTGAGCCGATTGGCCCACGTGGGGCACGTCCGACAACTGAGATCACTACCTATGCCAATTGGACTTACATGAAGCACATCCGATGAATGAGGTCATACTCTAAACTGTACGATGAACATCGGGTCGGATTCGATTATTCCGGTATCCATACTTGCACGTAGGGCTGCAAATGAACCAAGTTATCCATACTTGCACGTAGGGCTCGCGGACAAGCTTGGTAAATGCTCGCCTAGCTTGTTTGATTACTAATTGAGCCAAGCCCAAGCCTAGAGTTTAGGCTCGTTTAATAAACAAGCCAAGTTCGAACAAATTAAAGCTCAGCTTAGGTGGGCTCGTGAACATGCTCGTTTAGGGATAGTTAGCAAGCTCATGAATATACTTGTTAAAGAGTTATTAAAAGACATGAATAGACCAAATATATATAGTCCAAGGTTGAAATAGCGTTTATGAGCAAGCTCGATAAGAGCTCATTTGAGTTGGCTAGCTCGTTTATTAAACGTGCCAAGCTCAAGTAGATTAAAGCTCGGCTCGATTACTAATGAAGTCAAACCCAAGCTTGAACAACCAAACTTTTAGCCAAACCAATTTCAAGCAGACCAAAGCTTGGCTTGGCTCAGCTCGTTAGCGGCCCTACTTAGTTGCACGGAATCCGATCGATTAGTCACACTCAGCCCGACTGGCAGGCAAAAGGATGACTTACATCTTGGAGCCACTTCAGAATGTGAAAATCATGATGTAGAACCCGAAGTACGAGTAGGACTCACCCATTTCTTACTAGAGAAATACTATTCAGCCTGAAGGTTTGTCCTGATTTTACCGACCCGATTGACGTGGCAGCGTGCAACTGGCGGCTGAAACCCACTAATGATTTTAAAATCTTTAACAGCACCAGTTGTACGCTGCCACGCTAATCGGGCGGCGAAATCGAGAAAACCTTCTGGCTGAATAGCATCTCTCTTCTCACTAACAGTGCATTTGTTAGCTAGCTCTTTAGGAGTTCAGATCTCCTCCAGTTCGTCGGCCGGTCAGTGGGCCCGGCGTGCATCACGGCCGCATGTGGTCTCGAGAGTGCAATTCACTTTTGAATCGTCAGCCATTGTGTGACTATGATGAGCACCGGGCCCACCGACCAGTGCCGCCCGACTGGAGGAGATCTTAACACCTGTACGGAGCAAGAATCCAAAAAAAACGAAAACCCGAAGCGTTTGTTTTGAACGCTCAGCCCGAATGACGTGCCATCCAATCGCAGGCTCCCTTGACCTGCGGTCCACACTGAGTGCGATTCACTGGTGAGAATGGGTGCAATGGATGGTTGTGATTTGGACACGTCATTCCGGCGGAGCATTCGGGATAGATGCTTCGGGACAAATAGTACTTTCCAAAATTCAAAAGTGTCAAGGGGATCCAGTCCCGACTGCTGGATCAGACGGTGCCCACAATTATTAATTGGGCCCACAATTATTGAAGAGGACTGAAGAGAGGTGTCCGACTCCCATAAGCTGGTTTTTGTTTCTTTTATGTGTGGGAGGTCCCTAACAACAGATCAATCCTGAGAACAGGACCGCCTAAAGTTTTTTTTAGCCTAAGTTCCTGTCCTTCTTGGTAAGCTCAAAATATCCTCTTTTGTTTCTTCTCTCATTTCTCTCAAGCAGTGTCGATGACAGCGGCAACTGCAACAGAGGCTGCGGGGGGCAACGTAGGTGTTCGGTTCTGGATTCAGTTGAGGACCGTAGGTCTAGGATTCATCTCTTAGCTTATAGATCTTAGGGTTGGGGTTAGGGTTAGGTTTGGTTTGGTGGCAGCGGTGACGAGTAGCTCCAACGGCGATGTTCAGCTTTCGTTGACAGCGAGCAGCTTCGATGGGATTCATTGGTTCAGTTGTATGGCAAAAGAAAATTTAAAATAATATAGAGGGTATTTTCGCCGCAGCATTTCAAAGCCCTTCAGCTTAACTGAACCCTTTATCAGGGACGGCTCACTAGATATAAATCAACCTTTACAAACTAGTCTAATTTCATATTAATCCCTTAAAACCTTATTTTTGTATATCAACCCACAAAACATATAAAGTTGTACATATATCTCCAAGGCTCCAATTAGCTATCGTCTCATAAGGATGATTATACTCAAAATATTTCTTTATTGGCTGTTAGGTATAAATGAGGAGGACTGCCGAACCTACTAGATGAGCATGGTGGGTTGATCGACGAGTGTGGATGGCTGGACGAGCATCAAAGGAAGGCCGAAGTGGAGTTAGGATTATGATACTCGCACTAAAAACAATTGAAATAAGCTGATGCAGGTGATAAGTCATCCTTTGACCATGCTAAAATGTTTTTTCAAAAATTTTTGAAAAACGGATGAAAGATATTAATATTTTAATAAACGAAACTAAAGTATATTATTTGTCAAAAACGGACTATTACGCCATCTCAAATGGCGTAAAGTATTTACGCCATTTGAGATGGCGTAAAACTTTTGGGATTTACTAAAATGCCGATAATGCCCTCCCTATTACGCCATCTCAAATGGCGTATAGTCTTTTGGCGTAAATTTTTTTTTTTATTTATTAATTTTTTTCATTTATTTTTATTCAATCTTTTGTCTCTTATGATTTTTTTTTCAGAAATTTTTAAGAAACGGAATGAAAAATATTAATAATTTAATGAACGGAACGAAAGTTGAAAAATTGTCAAAAACGGACTATTACGCCATCTCAAATGGCGTATAGTCTTTATGCCATTTGAGATGGCATAAAACTCAAAATATTTTTTAAAATACCGATAATACCCTTCATTTACGCCATCTGAGATGGCGTAAAGTACTATGCCTAAAATACCCAAAAAAAATAAACATTTACGCCATTTGAGATGGCGTAAAAATAATGGGGTAGGGGTGACAATGGGTCAGGTTGGGTCGGGTTGAGACATAGGTATAAGGGCAAAACATCCAACCCGAACCCGACCCGTTAAATAAACGGGTCAAAAACTTAAATCCAAACCCAACCCGCCTAATAAACGGGTTGACCCAATCCGACCCATTTAACCCGTTTACTAAACAAGTCGGGTCGTGTCGGGTTAGGTTGGGTCAACAGAACCCATGTAAACCTGTCGGGTTGGGTCAGACTGGTCGGATTGGGCCGGGTTGGGTCGGGTCGGGTCAGTTCGGGTTGGCTCGGGTCGGGTTGACACGACCCATTTGGTAAACGGGTCAAGTCGGGTCAATCGGGTTATAAGTACAAACCCGAACCCGACCCATTAAATAAACGGGTCAATCGGGTCGACCTGTTTATGACCCGAACCCGTTAAGGCCAAACCCAAACCCACTAACTTCGGGTCGGGTTCGGGTCGGGTCAAGAATTGCCATGCCTAGGTGGGGGTAAAGTCTAATTCAAGGCAAAATTTGGGGGGTAAAGACAAGATAACCCTTTTTTTATTTACTAAAAGGCTTTACGCCATTTGAGATGGCGAAAAGCCTTTTGAGTAAATAAAAAAGAGTTATTTTGATTTTACCCCCCAAAGTTTGCCTTGAATTAGACTTTACCCCCCACAATTTCATTAATTAGACTTTACCCCCCAAAAGTAACTGCTCCGTCAGCTCACCCCCCAAAACTTTATTTCTTTTCCGCCAGCTCACCCTTTCTCTTAGATGGTGAGTTGACGGAAAGTCAGTTTTGGGGGTGAAAGTCTAATTAATGAAAATGTGGGGAGTAAAGTCTAATTCAAGGCAAAATTTGGGGGGTAAAGTCAAAATAACCCTTCTTTATTTACTCAAAGGCTTTACGCCATTTGAGATGGCATTTACGCCATTTCAAATGGCGTAAATAAAGGGCTAGTATTACGCCATCTCAAATGGCGTAAAGACTAGATGGCGTAATAGTCCGTTTTGGACAATTTTCCAACTTTCGTTCCGTTTATTAAATTATTAATATTTTTCATTCCGTTTCTCAAAAATTTTTGATGTTTTTTTGGACCTCAAGTTGAAGCTCACTATGTTTAGGGCTTGTTTGGTTACTGTGTTTTCAGCATGTGATTTTGAAAACACATGTGTAAATGATTGTTTGGTTAGTAGGATGTGATCTGTGTAAACAGAAGCACTTGCTAAGTTTGTACAGTTTTTACACATAAAATTGTGCATATAAAGTTTCACCTAAATACATGAAACTTTAATTACACATATCACATGTGTAAACAGATATACGCGCATCATTTGCATAGCAACCAAATTAACGACCCCTGAAGTCACTTTCTATTGACAGATACTAAAAAAGGGGTGAATATGGACAACTTAATATGTTTGGGAGGATCAATATGCAAAAAAAAGTTTAATAATGGTTTATATACAATTAAACTAGTTTGTAGGGGTTGATTTGTATAAAACCTTTTTTTTGGAAAATTTTATTCATACCCCATAAATATGTAATTAGCCCCCATTTTTAATAAACTTTAACACACCCCATTTCCTTTTAGCATACCCCATTCCTATCCCAAAAATACCCTTCTCCTTTACATCTCAACTTGAATACACCCCAGTCAAATTGCCTGCCCCAAAATAAATCCTACGAGGGTGTGGACTTCTCTTCTTTCTCTGTTGGTAGAGGGGTTAAATCTCTTATAAAGAAATCTAATCGTGAGAATTGAGGGTTGGGTTTGTCGAGTCCTTCTGAATCTAAGTTAGATTTTAGTTGGTATGTGGGATACAATATATGGGTATAATAGAAATTTATAAAAGTTTGATAAAATTATTGGGAAACAAATGAGAGAGAGAGAGAGAGAGAGAGAGAGAGAGAGGGGGGGGGGGGGGGGGCGGGGGGGAGGGGAGGGAGGGGGTAATTACAAATTTTTGGGGGTATGAATAAGATTTTCCTTTTTTTTTGGGTTGGTAGCAGTGACTACAACTTTTATTAACTGCTGCCATAAACGCCTGTACGTATAACGTATGACTGCGGTCACAGTCACACCCAGATGGCGAAGCGCCCCTCGCTCCGGGTGAGATAGAGGTCGCACGTTCGACTCCCACTCCTGCCTTTTTTTTTTTTTTTACAAGGGGTTCATTTTGGGTGCCAAATTCTATGAGGACTAGCTAGTCCGTGCGACTGTGCGAGTACCTGTCGTGCTTGCCTGTTTTAAAAAGACGGGAAAACCCCCCTGGGCCAAACCATGACTTGATGGTACGTCCGGTCCGTCCCGCAGCTGAGTAAGCTTTTCAGGGAGCAATGCTTGCTCTCCAGCCAAACAAATGGACGCATCTTACCAAAAAAAAAAAAAAACAAATGGGCGAACTAGAGAGAGAGAAGAGAGAGAGAGAGAGGGTGAAAAGACTCGCTAGAGACCCATAGAAGATACTGAGATTTGAACAGTACTATCGCTCTGATATTATTCCATTTCTGCACAGACACCAACCCTAGAAAAACTCTCAATTCCGTGGAGAAAGAGAGAGACAAGAGAGAGACAGGGGTAGAGAGAGAGAGAAGAGAGAGAGAGAGGGGGGCCTAGCTACTAGCTGCTATATACTTGCACCAGTACTCGACATCCTTTCGGCTGGATATTTTTCTCAAAACGGGGCAGTGAAGGTTCTTTGAAGAGCGTTCTTGGATTGGAGCTGCGCTGCCATTGCCACACGCAGCTGCACGCACAAACACAGAGCATCGATCGATCAATACGAATGGTTTGAGAGGGTCAGAGCTCGATCAACCACGAACCAGAAACAAAAGATTGGTTACCTCCTCGCTCTGCCTCCTCAGCTTCGCGTTCTCATCGACCAGACACGCAATCTCCAGCTCCAACTCATTCGTATACGCCTTCAACCCCAAAAAAAAAAAATGGACCGTTACGTACCCAACATCAAGATCTCATAACTTGTGATCATGTGATGAACCCATTTAGAGAGAGACAAGAGAGAGAGAGAGATGCCTGTTTCCTGGCTCTGGAACGGGCGGCAGACTGCCGGTTCTTGATCATGCGCTTGTGCCGGATGTTGCCGCCCCCGGTGTCGGGGCCGTCGAGGGGAGGGCCGTCGGGGCAGAAGGAGAAGAGGCCGGGGGGCGGCGGGGAGCCGATGATGGCGTCCGAGAAGGAGGGGGTGACAAACGGGACACTGTACCTCTGCCCGTCGCCGTCGTCTTGGGGGTTGGCGGTGGGGAATGCGGCAGCGCGCTCCATCATGTTCGAGCCCGCACCCATGTAGCTGAAACCCATCCCGGAGTTGAGGGTGAGCGCCGTGGGAGGTTGCCCGTCCTCGCCCGCAGCCGCCGGCGAGTTGGCCGCCGCCTCGTTGGGCGCCGCCGCGAGGAAGTCCTGGAGGATCATGCTCCTGAAGGAAGGTGATGCCCTGGGGTTGGGCCTGCTCTTGTTCTGCTCTGAGGACCACATAGAGAGAGAGAGAGAGAGAGAGAGAGAGAGAGAGATGGAGTCTGGTTCTTGTGGGGTTTCTATGTTTTGGTGGCGCGAATGAGGAGTAGTATGGTACTGGATTCCATTGGTCAGCTCAAATGTCCCGAGGCTCGGCACTTAAATAGAGGGAGTGGCACCCATGGTACAAGCGCACACGTGCCTACAGTACGTACCCAGCGCATGTTAGGAAAGACGGGCGTATATATCTGTTCTTGTTCCGTGTGCATCTTGATACAGGGAATCTTGGGAAGGGATCCCGTATGAGATGAAAGAAAGGAAAGGAAATGAGCACACCACCGACTATGTGGTGGATGGGACGAGTCTTTCGTACGTTGTTGCTACAGTGGCTGCACCAGTGCCTTTGCCGTCACTGAGACCAACAGGCGCAGGTTAGCTGGCTAGTCTCGACGGAGTTCAGTCGTCCAGATCCCCTGGAGTGTGGCAGGAGTTCCTCCGCCCGATGTCCGGCACCCGCGACAGCTGAATCCTGCCCGCTCCCGATGAGGGATTGCCCGGCGCTGTCGCGAAAAGAAAATGCTTAGCTACAGCCCGGAGGCGGGGAGAGGTCATGCACTAGCAGCTACCCACCGTGCGCACAGGATGCAGAATCCATACAACAATGCTCGGCGGGTAGGGGAGGTGGCGGGCTGCGATTGGAGGAGGAGAGCGGGGCCCATAATATAAAATTATTTAAAATCTTATTAAGTAAAAGACAAAGCAAGCATGTTCTCCGTTACCGTGGGGCGTCCCACTCCACTTCACCAATCCCTACCCGCCATTTCACCAGCCATGTGCGGCTTCCAACGGCGGCACATATGGTAGCCGCCAAGTATTGTTCAAATCCTAATGTTGCAAAATTTCAATCCTAATCCAACCCAGCCCAATATTGGGTTGAGAAAAATCAAATTCTAACTCGATGAGCCTAACATGACCTGACCAAACCAGGCCGAATCGGCTCACATTGGGTCGGTCTAGGTTAGGTCTTGGATTGGGCCCCGGCAACTACATTATTATAGCTTATTGTATATTGATATAACACAAATATATTGATCCCAAAAGCGATACGCATCGGACTCTCAACCCTATGTCATAACAATATTTTCTATAGCTGTTCGATTGACTTGCTCCAATTAGATGGATGTGATGTTATCGCCAAATAGGGATTCAATATTGGCCATTCTATGTACCTCATTCGTCTTCGCATTAAATCAGTCGTACAATGACGTTGGATAGCTGCGAGCATGCGTGAAATACGTCGCTGGGACTATGTTGGGTGAAATTGACAGATGTGATTAGATGTGATTGGTAAAACTTTAACTATATCCTATCAAACAACTCGAGTTTGGGTTGGGTTAGGTTGAACCGACCTAAGACCCCAACCCTATCAAACATTTAAAATATTAGATGTAGAGTGTTAGTATTCTATTAGTCCCACCTCGATTGTGGTAATGTAAAGATGTGTGTTCTCTCTATATATAAGGAGAGGTAGTCTTATGTAATGTCAATGAGATTTATGAGATAATACAATGAGTTTTTCTCCCCAAATCTATTCCCTCTCCCTCTCTTTTCGTTTCATGGTATCAGAGCCGGGTTAGGGTTTCGGAGATCTCTCTCTAGCCACGACCTCCTCAGTCGCTGCCGATGACCTTGGGTAGGTCGGGCATAGTAAAATTTAATTTTTCCATGATTTTTTTCTCCGTCTCGATCTCCTGTGCGCCGCCTCCCTCTCTCCCGAGCGCCTCGATCCTGTGCACGCAACCCCGCCCGTGTGCACAGTCCAGCGGCCTGGCCGCCTAGTGTTGTCAATTCTCCCGGTTGACCTGCTTACAGGTTTGGCTGGGTTCCCCCAATTGTCTTCCTAGCAGGTCAATCGGGTTTTCAGGATGACTTGCTTGCAGATCACCCTGGCACTATCTTTACTTTACAGCATAAAAAAAAGGAAGGGGCTTTTTGATATATTTTTTTTTCTTCTCTTTCTCCTTTCTTTTATTAAGCAAACTGATGTCGGTTTATACCTTACATCAGTTTAACAGGGGTATTAGATGTAGTGTGTTAGTATTCTATTAGTCCCACCTCGATTGTGGTAATATAAAGGTGTGCATTCTCTCTCTATATAAGGAGAGATAGTCTTACGTAATGTCAATGAGATTGATGAGATAATACAAGGAGTTTTTCTCCCCAAACCTATTCCCTCTCCGTCTCTTTTCGTAACATAAAAAAAAACTCAACCAAACCTAAACATAAGACAAAACCCAATCCAGCCCTATCAAAACTCGGCTTGGGTAACATCTGGTTCAGGTTAGCCCAACAAAAGTTGCACCCTAATATGATTGCATCGTCCCAAAATACCCATTTTAATCGTGCTTGTCAAATTGCATTGCAAGACCACTATTTGCAACCGACTGATTGCACGGTCGACCATTCATTGTTACGAGTGTTGTTATTTGCACCCCACATATATATAAAGGCCCCCAAATTGATATGGGTACCTATATCTGTATTGTGATTTCACAGGTCACCCTTTTGATGAAGGAATCTCCTCCTTTTCTCCTGTGCTTCTTCTTGCACCGGTATGCTGATGTCCTCATCTTCCTTTTTTGTCACTCTCTTCCTCCCATCCCTCCTCCTCGCATATCTTTTCCACCACTGCATCTGCCTTCCTCTCTCTTCCTCTTCCACCTCCTCCCCTTCCTCCTCCTCCTCTTCCCTTTTTCCTTCCTACTCCTTGCTAAAGCCTAACCCCATTAGAAACATGTTGTTGCAATCAGTAAAATGATATGAAATATTTAATTGCTATCCATCGAACAGTTCCACACCATGTTAGTTGGTTATGACAATGACAGTGCGGTCGGTATCCACCTACATGGTGTGTAAATATTTTGTGGTTAGCCACCGAATAATTCCACACCATGTCTACTGATTGAAACCGGTATGTCTCCAACGAGATTAGGATTTTGGTGGGAAAGATGGACCAAGAGAGAGTATGGGTGCAGAATTTGGCCAAGAAACTCACAGGCCCATAGTGTATAGCTCAAATGGGACCCACGAGAGCAGCTCGAGGCCCAACAGACTATAGTGGGGCCCACCATTCCTGCCTAAGGCTCAAGATGACACAGTGGGACCCACTAGCCCTAGCTGGCGCCCATGATGACATAATGAGACCCATCAACCCTACTTGGGGCCCACGATGATACATCGGGGCTCACCAGCCCTGCCTAGGGCCTACGACGATAACTCGAGCCTCAACAGCTCTAGAGAGGCCCACGAAGATAGCCCAGGGCTCAGTAGCTAGCCAGCAGAAATTGTCTCGAGATTCAACATCTTCCAATCTCTATAAATAATAGACCCGACATCGACTCCAAATTGATCCTTTTTTCCAGAGATCATTCTCTATAAAATAGCAGACCGGCCTAAGACCCCAACCTTATCAAACATTTAAAAAAAACCCAAACCTACATATGACTAAAACCCAATCCAGCCCTATCAAAACTTGGCTTGGGTAACATCTGGTTCAGGTTAGTCCAACCCAAGTTGCACCCGTAATACGATTGCATTGTCCCAAAATACCTATTTGAATCGTGCTTGTCAAATTGCATTGTGAGCCCACTATTGCAACTGACTGATTACACGGTCGACATTTCATTGTTATGGTGTTGTTATTTGCACCCCACGTATGGATAAAGGCCCCCAAATTGATACGGTACCTATATCTATATTGTGATTTGACAGGTAACCCTTTTGATGAAGGAATCTCCTAATTTTGTCCTGTGCTTCTTCTTGCACCGGTATGCCGCCGTCCTCATCTTCCTTTTTTCTCACCCTCTTCCTCCCTTCCCTCCTCCTCGCATGTATTTTCCACCACTGCATCTGCCCTCCCTCTCTCTTCCTCTGCCACTTCCTCCCCTTCCTCCTCCTCCTCTTCCCCTTTTCCTTCATACTCCTTGCAAAAGCCTAACCCCATTAGAAACGTACGTGTTGTTGCAATCAGTCGAAAATGATATGAAATATTCGATTGTTATCCATCGAACAGTTCCACACCATGTTAGTCGGTTATGACAGTGACAGTGCGGTTGGCATCCACCAACATGATGTGTAAATATTTAGTGGTTAGCCACCGAATAGTTCCAAACCATGTCTACTTATTGAAACCGGTATGTCTCCAACGAGATTAGGATTTTGGTGGGAAAGATGGACCAAGAGAGAGTATGGGTGCATAATTTGGCCAATAAGCTCACAGGCCCGCAGTGTATATCTCAAATGGGACATGTGAGAGCAGCTCGAGGCCCAACAGACTATAGTGGAGCCCACCATTCCTACCTAAGGCTCAAGATGACACAATGGGACCCACTGGCCTTGCCTGGGGCCCATTATGACATAATGAGACCCGCCAACCTTGCTTGGGGCCCACGATGAAACCTCAAGCCTTACCAGCCCTACCTGAGGCCTATGATGATAACTCGGGCCCCAACAGCTCTAGAAGGGCCCACGAAGACAGCCTAGGGCTTAGTAGCCCACCTGCAGAAACTGTCCCAAGATTCAATAGCTTCCAATCTCTACAAATAGCCGACCCGACATCAACTCCAAATCGATCTTTTTCTCCTGAGATCATTCTTTTAAAATCAAGAGTTGTAGAGCTCGGACGAATAACTGATAGATTCTGACATTGAACCAACTACCAAGAGAACTCAACAGGTAGCTAAATTTGTTAGAATTGGTGAGGTCTACAGCTCGTAAAAACCTATAGTTTAGCTATGTATGGTTGATAGCATAGGATTGCATATTGGTACGTACCTTTGTACGCGTTCTGATTACAGAACAGAAAGCCATGGCTACATGGTAATCTACTTGAGTGGGAGACTCAAGGGACTGGTCCCATGTAACCTAAATACGTTCGCAGCTCTGATTAGGGTTGGTCGCCCTATCAGGATAAGTTGTTGGGATGACAGAGCGTGGGTGTCTCCACCATGGTCATTACCAGGCACAGTGTCTGTGGCCGAACGGAACCAACACGGTGCATAAATCGGTGAGCAGACACCGATGCACTAAATCGTGTTTCTGCTTAGGGTAAAACGGTTCTAAACCCTGAGGAACCATGTCTGGTGGACTAACCAGTTGTGTGGTGCTTTGGCGTACCAATGTGTGAGGATCCGGATGCAGTGATCCAAAACCACGGTGTATTGGGTTACCCGGCTGGCGTTGCATCAGCATGTCACTCCTGCAGGCTATCTACACCCCTAACGGGAGGTGTGTTTCTTGGTCTGACCTACGTCGTATTAAACCCTGGCCAGGTGGTCATTAGTTGGACTGGTGATGGATCCGGTTGCTCGAAAGAGTAATCGGAGGTACGATGTATGTGGTCAACCTGGAAGGAACCAAGTCATATAAGCACTCGAGTCTGACAGTATTCTCCACCGCTCGAGTTGCGTCATGGCACCAGATGCAGGGACAGCGAGTTTACCATACTAAGCGGAGAGCAGGGGTATGAGGGAGAACATAGTAAGTCCGGGGAAATTGGAGTGCAGCCTGCATCGCACTCTGGGTGGCTACGTAGGTTAACTCGGACTCAGAGGATCGATGGTACACTCGGGTAGTGAGTCGATCGAGGCTGAGTTGGAAGCCATAAACCCTGGTCCCTGAAAATTCCACCTTATCGACATTATGTACGGTTCTTATACCATCTCCTCGAAATATATAACGTAGTTAGAGGAAGCAAGAAGTCCAAGCATACGCTCCGTGAGTGCTTTACACTAGTGCACGGTAGATGCGTAGTTACGTGTGTGCACTAAGGGGAAACCCTAGGTTAGTGCAGAGACGCATGTAGCAATTCCTTGCCATAAGTGGACTTTGCCACATGGGTGCGATGCACCAAGACATATTGCGAGTTGACTAGTTGACTTCACTAGGGGCACCCTATGGGAACCTCAGAGAATAGTGAAATCACTGGTGCACTTCACTTATGTGTGCCTTGCAAAGTCTCGTACACGAGGAACTGCCAACTAGTAACATAAGGGCGTTTTGGTCATATCATGCGTCACTATGTACTAGGGGGGTCGACCCTAAGTGTTGAGAGACTGGTCAAGGCCGGCCCTATTAGTTTCAGGACGTTGTTACCTCTGATGAAAGGGTCGATCATGAGGCGCAGAAAACGGGCTGGTTTTGACCGTTTTCAAAAACCAAGGAAAAGATAGATATAAAGAAGAGATATATAGGGAAAAGGTTTGAATCAGTCAACCTTATCCATACTATCCCTATCCATATGGATAGGCCGGCCCTATATAAGGAATAGGAAAGAGGGGGGCCGAAATTATGAGGCCATGCAAGCCCTAGGGCCAGCCCAAGCATGCGGAAACCCTAGCCGCCCCCTCTCCTCTTCTCTCTTCTCCTCTCTCGTCTCTCTCTTTCTCGCTTGCGCCATTGGATGGCGACTCGTCTTCCTCGCATGGTGTTTCATAGAAGGAGAAGGCTCATCGTATGGAGGCACTCAGAGATCCATCGATGAGGTGTCGTGCATCGTGTGAGATCGGGTAAACTAGAAGGCGTCTCCCGCAACCTTTTGCTGTCCAGAATCTGAACAGAAAATCAGTGTTGTTTATGTGATTCCGGGAGCTACAGAAGTCCAAACGATGTGAAACTTGTTGCAAAAGTTGCGTCTCGAAGTTGGCTACTTGTAGTCCAAATGTCAGCCCAATCCGAGTTCAGAAAAAAAAAGTTATGGCTATCGCACCGAAGCTATGTCAAGTAGATCCGAGCCCATCTCCATTGACAAAGAAGAAATTTGTCGCGGTGAAAGAATCCACACGCAGGTATGATCTCTAACATGTAGATCTAGCATATATAGAACATGCATACATGCTAGATTGTTCTTTCGCGTTAGATCATCATTAGGGGTTCGCGTAGATGCCATGTTAGATTCATACACGCACGTGTAGATCGTTTTGATGAAAATTTTGATATGTAACGCACACCGCCTACGTTCCTCGGACCTATTCTTTGCTTTCGCTGCGGGCCTCTACCAAGGATTTACATCCAACAATTGGTATCAGAGCACGCTAGTGGTGTGCGTTTCATATTTTTTATGAAATCATCTTGTGCACGCATGAATAGTATGTGCCGTCATCGGGGTTCTACGAGTAGATCATGCATAGTATATTTTGTGTGTTCTATGTATCGTTCTTGCAGGGCGCCGCTTCTAAAATTAATTTGGATATATGAATGCTTGCTACCGGGGGTCGGACCCCGTGTTAGCGAATATTGTCTGGATGTTTTTTTTCTTCTGTGTGTGGATAGATTTCATAGCCATAGTCGGGCAAGTGGTGGAAGTAGACCACCCTTGATTCCCCAGGCTTTTTGCTAGGTTTGTTTTCATTTCCGTTCTAGGAAATTATGTACGAGCGAGCACTTGTTTGAAATATACTAGAGCTTTTTCGGTTACAGATTGAAGAGGAGGACTTGCCATGGAGATCCACTACCGGGCGGACGAGCGAAACCTTGGAGGACGATGAAGATCCGGCGAAGCATACACGATGACGGCAAAGGGCAGAAAGCGTCAGGAGATCGTATACAGAGGCTTGCATCGGATCAAGGAGCCTTGCGAAGGAGACAGAGAGCCTACGCTGTGCCAGTCAGGTTCAGGGGTCAGACCCTGAACTTGATTCAGTTGTGTGGTTGTTTCTTTCTACTATTCTTTATATTTCTGTAGAGAACCTCGATGCGATAATTTGTTTATCTGTATTAAAGGGATGCCCTTTCCCCTCGGGTCCTAGCGACCTTATTAGGATAGGATTCCACTAGTGATGCCTATTATTTAATTGACCCTTGATGATAGCATGAATTCCTTATATTTGGTTATGCCACCATTAGGTCAACACCCGATTAGTCGGGTGTGCCTATTTGGCCAGCATCGAAACCTAGAATGAGTTGGAATTCTACTATGATATCATTCGTCAAATTTATAAGCGAGGCGTCATGATAGTGGAAGACCTTTCCTGTCAGTCTGACCTTAGGCTAGGCTCCAGAGCATTAGCGTGATAGTTAGGTTTGCAAAGTATCGATGTTCTTGGGATATGTAATGTGACCCTTAAGTGGAGAAATCCACTCGAGGCAGGGACTATGATATTCCGAGATCGATTAATACTTCACGAAAGGCTTGAAACGCTAGTGGGAGCACGGTATGACCAGGGTCTAGTGTATAGGTTGTCGTGACCTTAGTGTACACTCATACTTGCATTAAATAACCCTCAAATTTAATAAGAGATGTAAGAGAGCACTTTTAGAGATCCTCTGGCCTCCACGGCCAATCACTTTGTGCTCGGGTGGGAGGGCATAACTCAACAACCCCCTCGGGTGAGCTGTGTTTTTCCATACCAAGTAACTTAGTGATCTCCCTTAGGATATGGCGATTACGGCGCCAAGGGTTCAGGCTTTTACTCACCCTCGTAGGGGTCGTTAGAACTTCCGTTCTGTAATTGCCTAGGCTCGTGGTTAAGCATCCGAAGTACACGTGAGGTATTCGTTGCGAAGACAATGGTGATCACGTGGTACTGGCCAAAAGATAACCATGATTCATCAAAGTCCTTAGTTGGCAGATTTGGATAGGGTCAAGGGAAAGACCCGTGTAAGCGGAAGACCTGCACACTGCCCCCTCGGACAGGTGTAGCCGATTTCGAGATCTTACATATATGGTTAAATTAATCCATAGAGGTGTCTTCACTGTGAGGGTAGCGCTGATATTTGGATATAATTAGCTTGTTTTAAAAATCCATAAAATAAGTTTTCCTGCATTCGTTTTTATTCAATCATATAGTTCTCCTATCCGCTATCCCATAAGAGAACCAGTTATCGGGTCTCTAACTACGTAGAGCGGAAGCGTTATCTTTAGCTTATGCCTAGGGTAGTAAACGTGCATTGACTTCCAATCTAAATATCCCTGTACTAGACCTAATGGGTCCAGATATCACTAGGGCACTAAGTAGGGCATATGAGGACTAGTGAGAGTCTGAGGAGATGTGCAAGTTCTGTGTCATAGCAGACTTGCGGACAACTCCTTAGAAGCAAGTCAGAGATATGCCGGGTCTTCTTAAATAAAGTTTTACTTGCATTAGATGTCTGCTAGGTGAAGTCGGTAGACTCATCGCTTATCCACTAAGATACTTGTCGGTACCGAGATATCAGTGGGTATGCTTGTTCGGGAACACATCTTTGAGTTCCAGATCGAACTAGATTCCAAAGACATGGTGCCAGATGACGAGGTGGTGGAAGACGTCTGTCTTGCATCCTTGTCTGGAACCTTCGAAGGCGTTATCAGATACTTTAGCTTTAACAAGTTAGAGATGATAAACGCAGAACCTCTAAGGAGATTTCCAAGAGACAAAGGATGAGATCAAGGTTAAAGACAAAGCCTTTAGTGCTTAACTTAGGTCTTCTTTAGAAGAACCAAAAGGAGTAACTTATAAGAGATCGAAAACTATTCTAGTCCAGAAACTGGTATGGACTCCTAAGTCTGGTAACGCTAAGGATGGAAGTTTTTTTGCTTTGGCAAGTATAGGGGATATTTGAAGATTGGTTACGGTCTCAGGGTGTTAGGAGTTCAGTCACTATCTAGTAGCAGTTCTTATACTTCTTGGAATGTAGACTTCGGGTCTACAGAGATTCAAGGAAAGCAGAAGGCTACTTTATAGTGAAGTAATCCTAACATAGGTACTGATGACATAAGCCGCTGCGGAAGCTGTTGGATATTATTGTCTTAGTTTTTTCCGAAACATGGATTTTGATTTTTAGAGATATAGTTATGTTTCCTCTTTGGTAAATAAAGTTTTTTAGTTTTAGACAGCACCGTAGGTATGTATCTTAAACTGAATTGATAGCTTCATAGTTAGAGGAATAGATCAGAAAAATCTCTTTGTATTTAATCTTAATTCGGAAATAGATTTCATGACAGCTGCAGCGTCTAATTTAAATTCATCTAAATCCTTCGGAGAATCTACCCCATTTTTGACCCCTCTGATTTAGATATTTTGCCTCAGATAAATTCAGAGGTACAAGAAGGTCGAGTTTCTGTTCATAAATTCATCGGAGATCCTTCTAACCTATGAGTATTATCTGGAAGGCAGAATAACTAAAAGGGCCACGAAGGTATGGGAGTTAGCTAATTTTGACGTCTATGGTTCCAAGAGCGTCCAGACGATAGGAGTCTCTTCGATTTAATCGAAGGAACAAGACTCTATCGGATGGGTTCCATAGGATCTTGAAGGAGCATGGGATTATCTCCCAGTTAAATGCTCCAAGGATGACATGTCAGAATGAAGTCTCCGAGAGAAGGAATCGGACCCTGTTAGACATGGTCCGTAGTATGTTGAATATCGCCAAGTATACTACTCACCTTTGGTGGGGTTGTACCTTAAAACAGTAGCTTATATCTGAAACTATCTCTCATCTAGATCAGTGCCTCAGACCTATAGAGAGCTATGGTCTAAGCGAAAGCTGACACTATAGTGTCTCGAGATATAGGGTTGTCCTGCATTTATGCAAAAGGACAAGATGGATGAGATGGAGATGTAGTTCCAGGTATATCTGTTTGTAGGTTACGCTTAGGAAGTATAAGGTGGACTATTATATGATCTTGAGGTTTAGAAGGTAATCGTTTCTATGAATACCATCTACCTAGACCAGGATTATATTATAGACCATAAGTTTACCGGTAAGGTAGTTCTGGGTGAACTACTGGATACTGGTAGAGAGTGCGCATCTGAAAAACGTAGTAGGAGTAGATGATACAAGAAACTAGTATACCAGGTACTGTAGAAACGATTCACTTTGTACCACCACCACCTCGTCATTGTGGGAGCATCAGAGCTCCTGATAGATACTATGGAGAAACTTCGATAGTTAATCCAGAGTTTTAGGAGGATGATTCCTAGAGCTATGAAGAAGTAGTGGGAGCTTCCTTTGAACCACCACCACCTCGTCGTTGTGGGACCATCAGAGCTCCTGAAAGATACTATGGAGAAACTTTGATAGTTAATCCAAAGTTTCAGGAGGATGATCCCTAGAGCTACGAAGAAGTAGTGGGAACTTCCGACAGCTCTGACTGACAAAAGACCATGGAGGCAAATTTGCATCAATGTGTTGGAAATAAATCCATGGTAGAGGCCCGCAGCGGAAGCAAAGTGAAGGTCCGAGGACCGTGAGCGGTGTGCGTTACATATCAAAATTTTCATCGAAACGATCTACATATGCGTGTATGAATCTAGCATGTCAACTACGCGAACCCCTAACGACGATCTAACGCAAAAGAACAATCTAGCATGTATGCATGTTCTAATTATATTAGATCTACTTGTTAGAGATCGTACCTGCGTGTGGAATCTTTCACCGCGACAAATTTCTTCTTTGTTGATGGAGACGGGCTACAGATTTGCTTGACATAGCTTCGGTGCGACGGCCATAACTTTCTGCTCCGAACTCCGATCGGGCTAAAATTTGGACTGCAAGTAACCAACTTCGAGACGCAACTTCTGCAATAAGTTTCACGTCGTTTGGACTTCTGTAGCTCCCGGAATCACAGAAACAACGCTGATTTTTTGTGCAGATTCTGGACCGCAAAAGGTTACGGGAGACGCCTTCTAGTTCACCCGATCTCACACGATGCACGGCACCTCGTCGATGGATCTCTGAGTGCCTCCATACGACGAGCCTTCTCCTTCTATGAAACACCATGTGAGGAAGACGAGTCGCCATCCAATGGCGCAAGCGAGGAAGAGAGAGACGAGAGAGGAGATGCGAAGAGAGAAGAGGGGCTTCGGTTTCCCCATGGCTTGCATGGCCGGCCCTAGGGCTTGCCCATGCTACTAATTTCGTGCACCCTCTCTCTCCTTCTCATATATATAGCCGGCCTATCCATATGGATAAGGACAGTATGGATAAGGATGATTGATTCAAACCTTATCCCTATATATCTCTTCTTTATCTCTATCCTTTCCTTGTTTTCGAAAACGGTCAAAACCAGCCCGTTTTCTGCGCCTCATAACCGGCCCCTTCATCGGAGGCAACAACCTCCCGAAACTAATGGGGCCGGCCTTGACCAGTCTCTCAACACTTAGGGCCGGCCCCCTTAGTGCATAGTGGCGCATGGTATGACCAAAACGCCCTTATGCCACTAGTTGACCGTTCCTCGTGTACGAGACTTTACAAGGCACACATAAGTGAAGTGCACCAGTGATTTCACTATTCTCTGAGGTTCCCGTAGGGTGCCCCTAGTGAAGTCAACTAGTCAACTCGCAACATGTCCCGGTGCATCGCACCCATATGGCAAAGTCCACTTATGGCAAGGAATTGCTACATGCGTCTCTGCACTAACCTAGGGTTTCCCCTTAGTGCACACACATAGCTACGCATCTACCGTGCACTAGTGCGAAGCACTCACAGAGCATATGCTTGGACTTCTCGCTTCCTCTAACTACGTTCTGTGTTTCGAGGAGATGGTATAAGAACCGTACATAATGTCGATAAGGTGGAACCTTCAGGGACCAGGGTTCATGGCTTCCAACTCAGACTCGATCGACACACTACCCGAGTGTACCATCGATCCTTGAGTCCGAGTTAACCTGCGTAGCCACCCAGAGTGCGACGCAGGCTGCACTCCAATTCCCCCAGACTTACTATGTTCTCCCTCATACCCCTGCTCTCCGCTTAGTATGGTAAACTCGTTGTCCCTTCACTGGTGCCATGATGCAACTCGAGCAGTGGAGAATACCGTCAGACTCGAGTGCTCATATGACTCGGTTCCTTCCAGGTTGACCATATACATCGTATCTCTGATTACTCTTCCGAGCAACCGGATCCGTCACCAGTCCAACTGATGACCACCTGGCCAGGGTTTAATACGACGTAGGTCAGACCAAGGAACGCACCGCCCGTTAGGGGTGTGGATAGCCTGCAGGAGTGACACGCTGATGCAACGCCAGCCGGGTAACCCAGTACACCGTGGTTTTGGATCACTGCATCCGGATCCTCACACATTGGTGCGCCAAAGCACCACACAACTGATTAGTCCACCAGACATGGTTCCTCAGGGTTTAGGACCGTTTTACCCTAAGCAGAAACACGGTTTAGTGCACCAGTGTCTGCTCACCGATCTGTGCACCGTGTTGGTTCCGTTCGGCCACAGACATTGTGCCTGGTAATGACCATGGTGGAGACACCCACGCTCTGTCATCCCAACAGCTTATCCTGATAGGGCGACCAACCCTAATCAGAGCTGCGAACGTATTTAGGTTACATGGGACCAATCCCTTGAGTCTCCCACTCAAGTGGATTACCATGTAGCCATGGCTCTCTGTTCTGTAACCAGAACACGTACTAAGGTATGTACCAATATGCATTCCTATACTATCAACCATACATAGCTAAACTATAGGTTTTTACGAGCTGTAGACCTCACCAATTCTAACAATCTCCCACTAGGTCTAACGAGGAATAACGGTGTTGAGCTCTGTAGCTTCTACATGCTACCCAAAAGCCTTTGCAGGAATTCCCTAAAGGAATTGGCAACATTGTCTGTAGATTCCACCTCAGTATCACTACTTGCATTTCCTTCTATAACTGTCAGATCAAGTGGAGTTTGTACTTGATGGGTTTCCCCTAATGGTGGTGCCTAGTCTCCTTGGACCTTGCTTACCGCTCTTCTGTTGGCAACAACAGATACCTGAGCCTCTGGTACGCGTCCCAAGTTCTCTAAGAACTTCCTAAGCCTTACCACCTGATATACTACCTCGCACGCAACAACGTGCTAAGCCTCTATGGTAGAGTCTGTGATGCACTCTTGCTTCACACTCTACCAACTACCGCTTCTAATCCCAAGATAAAAATAATCCCTGAAATCGATTTTCTGGAACGCACATCTGACACCAAAGTCAGATCCTGTGTGTCCAATCGATATCAGAATCTGTGAAGTGCAAGCTAACTCACAATCCTTACTTAATGAGGATTTCTGAGTATACCCTTCACATCGGTCCAGAGATCTGGACCCGGGTTCAACTGAAACCGACCCATCATTCCTGCTGCGCAATAGATATCTAGCCTCGTAAAACGAATCTGGCTAGAATCTTATCTTCATGCGTAGCCTGTGACAGCAAGAGAACCTTGCTCTGGTTATCTAGAGTTACCTTGATTCCCAGAGCATAACTCGCCTCACTAGGGTCTTTCACATCGAATTGTGATGACTACAAACCTTTACCGTAAACAATATTCCTATGTCATTTTCAATCAGTAGAATATCGTTAACGTAAACTACTAAATATACCCTTGTAGCTATTTCACCTTTCCTATACCATCTTGGTTTATCCTCATTCTGATCAAATCCGTATGAGCGGATTCCCTTGATCAAAATAGATATTCCAACCTGGATGCTTGCATCAGTCCATAAATGGATCGTTGCAACTTGCATTCCATATCTTCCTAACCTACTGACACAAAGCCTGAGGCTACATCATCCATATGTCCTTTCCAAATTCCCATTAGGGAATAACTGTCTTGACATACATCAACCAGATCTCCCAAGTATAATGGGCTGTGATGAATTAAGAGAATCCGTTATAGACTTAGGCATAGCTATCAGTGAGATGGTTTTGATATAGTCAATCCCTTCTCCTTTGGTAACTAATCTAGCTACTAAAGTCTTAACCGGGTGCTCTTCTTATACACCTCCTACACCCTGAAGGGTGATAGTGCTATAAGTGTCAAGACTGTTCCAAGGGACATTGATGCATGCTTGCCTCCATGGTCTTTTGTCAGTCAGAGCTGTCGGAAGCTCCCACTACTTCTTCGTAGCTCTAGGGATCATCCTCCTGAAACTCTGGATTAACTATCAAAGTTTCTCCATAGTATCTTTCAGGAGCTCTGATGGTCCCACAACGACGAGGTGGTGGTGGTACAAAGTGAATCGTTTCTACAGTACCTGGTATACTAGTTTCTTGTATCATCTAATCCCACTACGTTTTCAGATGCGCACTCTCTACCAGTACCCAGTAGTTCACCCAGAACTACCTTACCGGTAAACTTATGGTCTATAATATAATCCTGGTCTAGGTAGATGGTATTCGTAGAAACGATTACCTTCCAAACCTCAAGATTATAGAACAGTCCACCTTATGCCTCCTAAGGGTAACCTACAAACAGATATACCTGGAACTACATCTCCATCTCATCCCTCTTGTCCTTTTGCACAAGTGCAGGACAACCCTATATCTCGAGACTCTATAGTGTCAGCTTTCGCTTAGACCATAGCTCTCTATAGGTCTGGGGCACTGATCTAGATGAGAGAGAGTTTCAGATATAAGCTACTGTTTTAAGGTACAACCCCACCAAAGGGTGGGTAGTACATTTGGCAATATTCATCATACTACGGACCATGTCAAACAGGGTCTGATTCCTTCTCTCGGAGACTTCATTCTGACGTTTCATCCTAGGAGCATTTAACTGGGAGATAATCCCATGCTCCTTCAGGATCCTATGGAACCCATCCGATAGGTTCTCATTCCCTCGATTAAATCGAAGAGACTCCTATCGTCTGGACGCTCTTGGAACCATAGACGTCAAAATTAACTAACTCCCATACCTTCATGGCCCTTTTAGTTATTCTGCCTTCCAGATTACACTCATAGGTTAGAAGGATCTCCGATGATTCTGTGAACAGAAACTCGGCCTTCTGTCACCTTTGAATTTATCTGAGGCAAAATATCTAAATCAGAGGGATCACAAATGGGATAGATTCTCCGAAGGATTTAGATGAATTTAAATTTAACGCTGCAGCTGTCATGAAATCTATTTCCGAATTAAGATTAAATTTAAAGAGATTATTCTGATCTATTCCTCTAGTACTTAAGCTATCTTTTCAGTTTAAGATACACACATACGGTGCTGTCTAAAACTAAAAAACTTTATTTACTAAGGAGGAAACAGAACTACATCTCTAAAAAAACAAAATCTGTATTTCGGAAAACCTAAGACATTCATATCTAACAGCTTCCGCAGTGGCTTATGGCATCAGTACCTATGTTAGGATTACTTCACTATAAAGTAGCCTTCTGCTTTCCTTGAATCTCTGTAGACCCGAAGTCTACATTCTAAGAAGCATAAGAACTGCTACTAGATAGCGACTCAAATCCTAACATCCTGAGGCCATACTCAATCTTCAAATACCCCCTATAGTCGCCAAAATAGAAACACTTCTGTCCTTAGCGTTACCAAACTTAGGAGTCCATACTAGTTTCTGCACTAAAATAGTATTCGATCTCTTATAAGTTACTCCCTTAGGTTCTTCTAAAGAAGACCTAGGTTAAGCACTAAAGGCATTGCCTTTAATCTTGATCTCATCCTTTGTCTCTTGGAAATCTCCTTA
This sequence comes from Chamaelirium japonicum, assembly GCA_947650365.1. Lineage (NCBI taxonomy): Eukaryota > Viridiplantae > Streptophyta > Magnoliopsida > Liliales > Melanthiaceae > Chamaelirium > Chamaelirium japonicum. Next base: position 19,036,409 of record OX393549.1, read on the forward strand.
GATGTTCTGCGTTTATCATCTCTAACTTATTAAAGCTAAAGTCTCTGATAACGCCTTCGAAGGTTCCCGACAAGGATGCAAGATAGACGTCTTCCACCACCTCGTCATCTGGTACTATGTCTTTGGAATCTAGTTCGATCTGGAACTCAAGGATGTGTTCCCGAACAAGCATTCCCTCTGACATCTTGGTACCGACAAGTATATTGGTGGATAAGCGATGAGTCTACTGACTTCGCCTAGCAGATATCTTATGCAAGTAAAACTTTATTAGAGAAGACCCGGCATATCTCTGACTTGCTTCTAAGGAGTTGTCTGCAAGTCTGCTATGACACAGAACTTTCACATCTCCTCAGATTCTCGCTAGTCATCATATGCCCTAGTTAGTGCCCTAGTGATATCTGGACCCATTAGGTCTAGTACAGGGATATTAAGATTATAAGCCAATGTACGTTTTCTATCCTATGCATAAGCTAAAGTTAGCGCTTTCGCTCTACGTAGTTAGAGACCCGATAACTGGTTCTCTTATGGGATAGCGGATAGGGGAACTATATGGTTGAATGAAGAAGAATGCAGGAAAACTTATTTTATGGATTTTTAAAACAAGCTAATTATATCCAAATGTCAGCGCTACCCACACAGCGAAGACACCTCTATGGATTAATTTAACCATGTATGTAAGATCTCGGAATAGGCTGCACCTGTCCGAGGGGGTAGTGTGCAGGTCATCCGCTTACACGGGTCTTTCCCTTAACCCTATCCAAATCTGCCAACTAAGGGCTTTGATGAACCATGGTTATCTTTTGGCCAGTACGACGTGATCACCATTGTCTTCGCAACGAATACCTCACGTGTACTTTGGATGCTTAACCACGAGCCTAGGCAATTACGGAACGGAAGTTCTAACGGCCCCCACGAGGGTGAGTAAAAGCCTGAACCCTTGGCGCCGTAATCGCCATATCCCAAGGGAGATCACTAAGTAGCTTAGCATGGAAAAACACAGCTCTCACCCGAGGGGGTTGTTGAGTTATGCCCTCCCACCCGAGCATGAAGTGATTGGCCGTCGAGGCCAGAGGATCTCTAAAAGTCCTCTCTTGCATCGCTTATTAAATTTGAGGGTTATTTAATGCAAGTATGAGTGTATACTAAGGTCACGACAACCTATACACTAGACCCTGGTCATACCATGCTCCCACTAGCGTTTCAAGCCTTTCGCGAAGCATTAATCGATCTCGGAATATCATAGTCCCTGTCTCAAGTGGATTTCTCCACTCAAGGGTCACATTACATATCCCAAGAACATCGATGCTTTGCAAACTTAGCTATTACGCTAATGCCCTAGAGCCTAGCCTAAGGTCAGACTGACAGGAAAGGTCTTCCACTACCATGGCGCCTTGCTTATAAATTTGACGAATGATGTCATAGTAGAATCCCAACTCATTCTAGGTTTCGATGCTTGCCAAATAGGCACACCCGACTAATCGGGTGTTGACCTAATGGGGGCATAACCAAATGTGAGGAATTCATGCTATCATCAAGGGTCAATTAAATAATAGGCGTCACTAGTGGAATCCTATCCTAATAAGGTCGCTAGGACCCGAGGGGAAAGGGCATCCCTCTAACACAGATAATCAAATTATCGCATCAGGGTTCTCTACAGAAATATAAAGAACTACTGAAAGAAATAAGCACACAACTGAATCAAGTTCAGGGTCTGACCCCTGAACCTGACTGGCACAGCGCAAGCTCTCTGTCTCCTTCGCAAGGCTCTCGATCCGGTGCAAGCCTCTGTATACGATCTCCTGACGCTTTCTGCCCTTTGCCGTCAACGTGTACGCTTCGCCGGATCGTCATCGTCCTCCAAGGGTCCGCTCATCTTCCCGGTAGTGGATCTCCACGGTAAGTCCTCCTCTTCAATCTGTAACCGAAAAAGATCTAGTACGCTTCGAGCAAGTGCTCGTTCGTACACAATTTCCTAGAAAGAAAAGGAAAACAAACCTAGCAAAAGCCTGGGAATCAAGGGTGGTAAATCTTCACCTCTTGCCCGACTATGGCTCTAAAATCTATCCACACACAGAAGAAAAAATATCCAGAAAAAATCGCTAACACGGGGTCCGACCCCCGGTAGCAAGCAATCACATATCCAGAATAATTTTAGAAGCGGCGCCCTGCAAGAACGATTCATAGAACACACAAAAAAATATACTATGCATGATCTACTCGTAGAACCCCGATGGCGGCACATACTATTCAAGCGCACATGACGGTTTCATGAAAAACATGAAACACACACCACTAGCGGGCTCTGATACCAATTGTTGGAAATAAATCCATGGTAGAGGCCCGCAGCGGAAGCAAAGTGAAGGTCCGAGGACCGTGAGCGGTGTGCGTTACATATCAAAATTTTCATCGAAACGATCTACATATGCGTGTATGAATCTAGCATGTCAACTACGCAAACCCCTAACGACGATCTAACGCAAAAGAACAATCTAGCATGTATGCATGTTCTAATTATATTAGATCTACTTGTTAGAGATCGTACCTGCGTGCGGAATCTTTCACCGCGACAAATTTCTTCTTTGTTGATGGAGACGGGCTACGGATCTGCTTGACATAGCTTCGGTGCGACGGCCATAACTTTCTGCTCCGAACTCCGATCGGGCTAAAATTTGGACTGCAGGTAACCAACTTCGAGACGCAACTTTTACAATAAGTTTCACGTCGTTTGGACTTCTGTAGCTCCCGGAATCACAGAAACAACGCTGATTTTCTGTGCAGATTCTGGACAGCAAAAGGTTGCGGGAGACGCCTTCTAGTTCACCCGATCTCACACGATGCACGGCACCTCGTCGATGGATCTCTGAGTGCCTCCATACGACGAGCCTTCTCCTTCTATGAAACACCATGTGAGGAAGACGAGTCGCCATCCAATGGCGCAAGCGAGGAAGAGAGAGACAAGAGAGGAGATGCGAAGAGAGAAGAGGGGCTTCGGTTTCCCCATGGCTTGCATGGCCGGCCCTAGGGCTTGCCCATGCTACTAATTTCGTGCACCCTCTCTCTCCTTCTCATATATATAGCCGGCCTATCCATATGGATAAGGACAGTATGGATAAGGATGATTGATTCAAACCTTATCCCTATATATCTCTTCTTTATCTCTATCCTTTCCTTGTTTTCGAAAACGGTCAAAACCAGCCCGTTTTCTGCGCCTCATAACCGGCCCCTTCATCGGAGGCAACAACCTCCCGAAACTAATGGGGCCGGCCTTGACCAGTCTCTCAACACTTAGGGCCGGCCCCCTTAGTGCATAGTGGCGCATGGTATGACCAAAACGCCCTTATGCCACTAGTTGACCGTTCCTCGTGTACGAGACTTTACAAGGCACACATAAGTGAAGTGCACCAGTGATTTTACTATTCTCTGAGGTTCCCGTAGGGTGCCCCTAGTGAAGTCAACTAGTCAACTCACAACATGTCCCGGTGCATCGCACCCATATGGCAAAGTCCACTTATGGCAAGGAATTGCTACATGCGTCTCTGCACTAACCTAGGGTTTCCCTTAGTGCACACACGTAGCTATGCATCTACCGTGCACTAGTGCGAAGCACTCACGGAGCGTATGCTTGGACTTCTCGCTTCCTCTAACTACGTTCTGTGTTTCGAGGAGATGGTATAAGAACCGTACATAATATCGATAAGGTGGAACCTTCAGGGACCAGGGTTCATGGCTTCCAACTCAGACTCGATCGACACACTACCCGAGTGTACCATCGATCCTTGAGTCCGAGTTAACTTGCGTAGCCACCCAGAGTGCGACGTAGGCTGCACTCCAATTCCCCCGGACTTACTATGTTCTCCCTCATACCCCTGCTCTCCGCTTAGTATGGTAAAGTCGTTGTCCCTTCACTGGTGCCATGATGCAACTCGAGCAGTGGAGAATACCATCAGACTCGAGTGCTCATATGACTCGGTTCCTTCCAGGTTGACCATATACATCGTATCTTTGATTACTCTTCCGAGCAACCGGATCCGTCACCAGTCCAACTGATGACCACCTGGCCAGGGTTTAATACGACGTAGGTCAGACCAAGGAACGCACCGCCCGTTAGGGGTGTGGATAGCCTGCAGGAGTGACACGCTGATGCAACGCCAGCCGGGTAACCCAGTACACCGTGGTTTTGGATCACTGCATCCGGATCCTCACACATTGGTGCGCCAAAGCACCACACAACTGGTTAGTCCACCAGACATGGTTCCTCAGGGTTTAGGACCGTTTTACCCTAAGCAGAAACACGGTTTAGTGCACCGGTGTCTGCTCACCGATCTGTGCACCGTGTTGGTTTCGTTCAGCCACAGACACTGTGCCTGGTAATGACCATGGTGGAGACACCCACGCTCTGTCATCCCAACAGCTTATCCTGATAGGGCGACCAACCCTAATCAGAGCTGCGAACGTATTTAGGTTACATGGGACCAATCCCTTGAGTCTCCCACTCAAGTGGATTACCATGTAGCCATGGCTCTCTGTTCTGTAACCAGAACACGTACTAAGGTACGTACCAATATGCATTCCTATACTATCAACCATACATAGCTAAACTATAGGTTTTTACGAGCTGTAGACCTCACCAATTCTAACACAATGTCCCTTGGAACAGTCTTGACACTTATAGCACTATCACCCTTCAGGGTGTAGAATGTGTATAAGAAGAGCACCCGATTAAGACTTAAGTAGCTAGATTAGTTACCAAAGGAGAAGGGATTGGCTATGTCAAAACCATCTTACTCACTGGTATCTATGCCTAAGTCTATAACGGATCCTCTTAATCCATCACAGCCCATCATAGTTGGGAGATCTGGTTGATGGATGTCAAGACAGTTATTCCCTAACGGAAATTTGAAAAGGACATATGGATGATGTAGCCTCAGGCTTTGTGTCAGTAGGTTAGGAAGATATGGAATGCAAGTTGCAACGGTACATTTATGGACTGATGCAAGCATCCAGGATGGAATGTCTATTTTGATCAAGGGAATCCATTCACACGGATTTGATCAGAATAAGGATAAACCAAGTTGGTACAAGAAAGGTGAAATAGCTACAAGGGTGTATTTAGTACTTTACGTTAACGATATTCTACTGATTGAAAATGACGTAAGAATATTGTTTACGGTAAAGGTTTGTAGTCATCACAATTCGATATGAAAGACCCTAGTGAGGCGAGTTATGTTCTGGGAATCAAGGTAACTCGAGATTACCAGAGCAAGGTTCTGTTGCTGTCACAGGCTACGCATGAAGATAAGATTCTAGCCAGATTCGTTTTACGAGGCTAGATATCTATTGCGCAGCAGGATTCATGGGTCGGTTTCAGTCGAACCTGGGTCCAAATCACTGGACTAATGTGAAGGGTATACTCAGAAATCCTCATGAAGTAAGGATTGTGAGTTAGCTTGCACTTCACAGGTCCTGATATCGATTGGACACACAGAGTCTGACTTTGGTGTCAGATGTGCGTTCCAGAGAATCAATTTCAGGAATAGTTTTTATCTTGGGATTAGAAGCGGTAGTTGGTAGAGTGTGAAGCAAGTGCATCACAGACTCCACCACAGAGGCTTAGCACGTTATTGCGTGCGAGGTAGTATATCAGGTGATAAGGCTTAGGAAGTTCTTATAGAACTTGGGATACGTACCAGAGGCTCAGTTATCTGTTGTTGCAAACAGAAGAGCGGTAAGCAAGGTCCAAGGAGACTAGGCACCGCCGTGAGGGGAAACCCATCAAGTACAAACTCCACTTGATCTGACAGTTATAGGAGGAAATGCAAGTAGCGGTACTGAGGTGGAATTTACAGACAATATTACCAATTCCTTTAGGGAATTCCTGCAAAGGCTTTTGGGCAGCATATAGAAGCTTCAGAGCTCAACATCGTTATTCCTCATTAGACCTAGTGGGAGATTGTTAGAATTGGTGAGGTCTACAGCTCGTAAAAACCTATAGTTTAGCTATGTATGGTTGATAGCATAGGATTGCATATTGGTACGTACCTTTGTACGTGTTCTGATTACAGAACAGAGAGCCATGGCTACATGGTAATCCACTTGAGTGGGAGACTCAAGGGACTGGTCCCATGTAACCTAAATACGTTCACAGCTCTGATTAGGGTTGGTCGCCCTATCAGGATAAGTTGTTGGGATGACAGAGCGTGGGTGTCTCCACCATGGACATTACCAGGCACAGTGTCTGTGGCTGAATGGAACCAACACGGTGCATAAATCGGTGAGCAGACATCGATGCACTAAATCGTGTTTCTGCTTAGGGTAAAACGGTTCTAAACCCTGAGGAACCATGTCTGGTGGACTAACCAGTTGTGTGGTGCTTTGGCGCACCAATGTGTGAGGATCCGGATGCAGTGATCCAAAACCACGGTGTACTGGGTTACCCGGCTGGCGTTGCATCAGCATGTCACTCCTGCAGGCTATCAATACCCCTAACGGGAGGTGTGTTCCTTGGTCTGACCTACGTCGTATTAAACCCTGGCCAGGTGGTCATCAGTTGGACTGGTGATGGATCTGGTTGCTCGGAAGAGTAATCGGAGGTACGATATATGTGGTCAACCTGGAAGGAACCGAGTCATATGAGCACTCGAGTCTGACGGTATTCTCCACCGCTCGAGTTGCGTCATGGCACCAGATGGAGGGACAGCGAGTTTACCATACTAAGCGGAGAGCAAGGGTATGAGGGAGAACATAGTAAGTCCGAGGGAATTGGAGTGTAGCCTGCGTCGCACTCTGGGTGGCTATGCAGGTTAACTCGGACTCAGAGGATCGATGGTACACTCAGGTAGTGTGTCGATCGAGGCTGAGTTGGAAGCTATAAACCCTGGTCCCTAAAGGTTCCACCTTATCGACATTATGTACGGTTCTTATACCATCTCCTCGAAATACATAACGTAGTTAGAGGAAGCAAGAAGTCCAAGCATACGCTCTGTGAGTGCTTTACACTAGTGCACGGTAGATGCATAGTTACGTGTGTGCACTAAGGGGAAACCCTAGGTTAGTGCAGAGACGCATGTAGCAATTCCTTGCCATAAGTGGACTTTGCCACATGGGTGCGATGCACCGGGACATATTGTGAGTTAACTAGTTGACTTCACTAGGGGCACCCTATGGGAACCTCAGAGAATAGTGAAATCACTGGTGCACTTCACTTATGTGTGCCTTGCAAAGTCTCGTACACGAGGAACTGCCAACTAGTGATATAAGGGCGTTTTGGTCATATCATGCGTCACTATGTACTAGGGGGGCCGGCCCTAAGTGTTGAGAGACTGGTCAAGGCCGGTCCTATTAGTTTCAGGAGGTTGTTGCCTCCGATGAAAGGGCCGGTCATGAGGCGCAGAAAACGGGCTGGTTTTGACCGTTTTCAAAAACCAAGGAAAAGATAGATATAAAGAAGAGATATATAGGGAAAAGGTTTGAATCAGTCAACCTTATCCATACTATCCCTATCCATATGGATAGGCCGGCCCTATATAAGGAATAGGAGAGAGGGGGGTCGAAATTATGAGGCCATGCAAGCCCTAGGGCCGGCCCAAGCATGCGGAAACCCTAGCCGCCCCCTCTCCTCTTCTCTCTTCTCCTCTCTCGTCTCTCTCTTTCTCGCTTGCGCCATTGGATGGCGACTCGTCTTCCTCGCGTGGTGTTTTGTAGAAGGAGAAGGCTCATCGTATGGAGGCACTCAGAGATCCATCGATGAGGTGCCGTGCATCGTGTGAGATCGGGTGAACTAGAAGGCGTCTCCTGCAACCTTTTGCTGTCCAGAATCTGCACAGAAAATCAGTGTTGTTTCTGTGATTCCAGGAGCTACAGAAGTCCAAACGATGTGAAACTTGTTGCAAAAGTTGCGTCTCGAAGTTGGCTACTTGTAGTCCAAATTTCAGCCCAATCCGAGTTCAGATCAAAAAGTTATGGCTATCGCACCGAAGTTATGTCAAGCAGATCCGAGCCCGTCTCCATCGACAAAGAAGAAATTTGTCGCGGTGAAAGAATCCGCACGCAGGTATGATCTGTAACATGTAGATCTAGCATAGATAGAACATGCATACATGCTAGATTGTTCTTTCGCATTAGATCGTCGTTAAGGGTTCGCGTAGATGTCATGCTAGATTCATACACGCACGTGTAGATCGTTTTGATGAAAATTTTGATATGTAACGCACACCGCATATGGTCCTCGGACCTATTCTTTGCTTCCGCTGCGGGCCTCTACCAAGGATTTACATCCAACAAAATTAAGCCAAAGGCCCAATGTGGACCTCTGGCTTGCTAATAAATAGTCGATGACCATTATTTTTTTAGACCAACTACCAACTCGAGAACCGACCCGAACTTAGTGTGGGTTGGGTTGGTTCGGGTCTATGCCCAAGTTGGGTTGGTTCGGGTTTCAATATGATAGGGCCAAACTAGTTCGGTTCGTTTCGGGTTAGCTCAAACCCGAACCAACCCGATTCGAGTTGACCACTTACAATACCCCTTTTGTCAACTACTTAATTTCCTCGTTTGGTAATTTTTATATCAAAACTGACTAAAAAGGGGCAAAATGTAGTTTTTAAACTATTGGGGGTTGAGTGTTTTTGAGCTAAACTTCAGAAGGGGCAAAGTGTAATTTACCCTACAACTAATATACGAAATCTAATAAAAGTGGCCATATAGTATTTATGCAGACCTCCGCCAATGCCTCCGCCTGTGTGTGTGTTTAAAACAGCCGTTGAATAAAACATTGATCCTGATATTTTGTGCTTGTATGGATGGTGTGTCGGTTCTTGAGTCGGTGCGGTCCACCTCTTTATTTATTTATTTTGTAAATTGTCGCCTCTTTACTTTGAAAGGGTCTCTTTCATATTTTTCAAAAAAAAAAAACTGGTCTCTTTTATGAACATTTGCTCCCCTATCATCTAAGGGTGGGCCCGCGGCACCCGCCACATCATCACTGGGGCTCGACTGTAGTCCCTAGTGAATATAGTATCTAGGTGTAGTTGGGTATCGAACAGTGACGGATGAATTACTGTGTGTTAATGCCTCTTTTAGACGCGAACCGGAAGTCCGGCCAACACGCTCTTTAAAGTCACCTAACAATGAAGGTGAATATCGGAATAGTTACAAGTCAAGGTGCACCAGGTTTCACATCTTACATTGACCGATTTTTAAGCGCCGAACAACGGCACCATATACGTATTGATCCGACGTACATATAAAAAGTTGTGACATTCGGAAGTTTTCGAGACCTTCATCTCCGAATGTAGGTATAGGAAAGGTTATGTTGGAATTTTTATTTAATTTTCTTTATTTAAAATTCTTTATTAAAAGTTTCAAAACTCTTTAATGATTTAACCTTTATTTGTCATTTAAATTCTTTACCGTTTTAGCTTTTATTTGGCTTGCATGTAACTACCCAATTTAGAGGATGGCTATTACACATAGCCATTAAGCCTTTATGGTAGTTATGTGGGGGTTATGGATTATTGTATTTATAAATCAATCCAATCCTTTGAGAAAGAGAGAGCTGAATTGTTTCTTCTTCCTCCTCTAAGCCATGATATTATTTTAGATTTTACCTTTAGATTTCTTTTTTATGGGCAACATAGATGAAGGGTTCTTGTGGCTCTCTACGGTCGTGCACGTAGTGAGCATATCCCGGCAATGGGGGTTCGTTGTACCTTGGGGTCGGATTAGCCAATCAACCCGCACGTGGGGAGGCAATCAAGATCTTAGGGCAGCGATTACGCGCCTCGAACCCAGGCCAGGAAAATCTCTTTTGTTTTTATCTTTTTGATTATTTAATTACAGTAAATAATATCTTTAGAATATAATATTGAAATATTTATCCAACAATCTAAGATCTTGATTTTGCTTTATCTTCATATATGTTAGAAAGAATATATGAGAAAGAAGCTTACATATTGTTGTACATTGTCTTCATGTTAAGGATAATAGTTATGTTGTATATATAATTAAGATCTTATCCATCTTTTTTGGATTGTTATAATCATAAGCATTAGTCATAAATTAGATATACTGATAATTTCTAACATGTCTAGATTGCATACTTCCGATAGTAGAACTAATATCCATGCATATGCACTTCTGGATGTTATAGTCATGCTATAAATTTTGACTTTATTTTATTTGGAGAAAAAAAATTACATACTCCCAATAAAAGTATGTTGACCTGTGATATTAATAGATGCTCTGGATTTTATTTCAGCAAGATTCTATATGTAACTTTTATTCATATAAGCATCTCCAGGAAAGTAATAAAGGGATATAATCAAAATCCCATTATGTCAAAATGTGGGGGTGCCCAACTAAGGTATGAACTATAAATTTTAAAAGAAAAGCTCTTAAGATAGCAAATGGTTATTCAGTGTGATATATATTATTTTATGATCTAACGAATTACATGAGCAGGAACACCCAAGAAAATGTATATTAGAGGACATCTCATAACAATTCACTATAAAGTGAAATTTAAGAAGATCAGTTAATAACTTGACTGGTTATTTGACCGAAAGGTCATTCTAGGAGTTGAGTCCTAGAATCATCGAGGGGGATGGGATAAGCCCATTAAATAGGCACCTCCGGTAGAAACCCTACCTCTGTGATTGGAGATCCCATGAAGGAGGTTCAAAGGGTAGAAACAAGCCAGAGTAGGTGTCTAGTGGAGAGCACAATCCTATGGAGTATAACTCCTTCCCGTCCCTATGATGAGGTGCTCTCATGTGTGACGGTTCAGGTTGAGATTTATTCTCTTAATGAGCCCAAGGCAAGATTTTGCGGGGTACCACTCCGTCGCAGGTACCCTTGGAGGACTCACCTATGTGAGAGTAGTCGTGGGGCCGCGACTATAGGAATAGGGCTATTCCTTAGAAACTCTCATAAAGAAGCAAGGTATCAGCGCATGGCCGATAACGTGCTAACCCGCGAACCCTAATTCTTATGTACTATGTGTGTGATAGTTCAAGTCTGATCCAAGGGAAGCTTGGTTCAAGACCTAGTTCACCTCGCTTTTCTCAGACCAAACTTTTAACACTAAGTGTTGGTTCAAGTCGGAAGACACCTTCACCGATTGCATAGTACATAGTTGCCCATAATTTTTTGAGTTTAAGAGTTTTGAACTTTGTGGGGGATTGTTGGAATTTTTATTTAATTTTCTTTATTTAAAATTCTTTATTAAAAGTTTCAAAACTCTTTAATGATTTAACCTTTATTTGTCATTTAAATTCTTTACCGTTTTAGCTTTTATTTGGCTTGCATGTAACTACCCAATTTAGAGGATGGCTATTACACATAGCCATTAAGCCTTTATGGTAGTTATGTGGGGGTTATGGATTGTTGTATTTATAAATCAATCCAATCCTTTGAGAAAGAGAGAGCTGAATTGTTTCTTCTTCCTCCTCTAAGCCATGATATTATTTTAGATTTTACCTTTAGATTTCTTTTTTATGGGCAACATAGATGAAGGGTTCTTGTGGCTCTCTACGGTTGTGCACGTAGTGAGCATATCCCGGCAATGGGGGTTCGTTGTACCTTGGGGTCGGATTAGCCAATCAACCCGCACGTGGGGAGGCAATCAAGATCTTAGGGCAGCGATTACGCGCCTCGAACCCAGGCCAGGAAAATCTCTTTTGTTTTTATCTTTTTGATTATTTAATTACAGTAAATAATATCTTTAGAATATAATATTGAAATATTTATCCAACAGGTTACACGTCAAGGCGTACCATGTTTCAGTCCGCTATGGCCAATTTTTTGGCACCGACACACCGACTCCATGTACGCATTGATCTGACGCACGTATGAAAAGTTACGGCCTACGAAAATTTTGAGACGCTTCTCTCCAAAGACAGGCATCAGAAAAATTATACGTTAACGCATGCCATGTCTTACGCCTGCTCATACCAATTTTTCGGCGTTGACGCAATAGTACCTTACGCGCATCCCATGTATGGCGCACCGAAGCAGGGCCAGACTTCACCAAAAAAACAAAGTCTAGAATGCGTATCCTGAAGTATGGTGCAACGAAGTAGGGCCAGACTTCGCCAGAAAAACTAAGCCTGGAACATGTATCCCGAAGCATGGAGCACCGAAGTAGGGCCAAACTTCACTAGAAAAACTAAGTCTGTAACACACATCCCAAAGTATGGCGCATCGAAGCAGGGCCAGACTTCACTAGAAAAACTAAATCTGGAACGTGCATCCTGAAGTATGGCACACCGAAGCAGGGCCTGACTTCGCTAGAAAAACTAAGTCTGGAATGCGTATCCCAAAGCATCGCGCATCGAAGCAGGGCCAAACTTCACTAGAAAAACTAAATTTGGAACGCGTATCCCAAAGTATGGTGCACCAAAGCAGGGCTAGACTTTGTTAGAAAAACTAAGTCTGGAACGTGCATCCCGTATTATGGCGCACCAGAGCAGGGCTAGACTTCGCTAGAAAAACTATGTCTAGAATGTGCATCCTGAAGTATGACACATCGAAGCAGGGCCAGACTTCGTCAGAAAAACTAAGTCTGGAACGTGCACCTCAAAGTATGGCGCACCGAAGCAGAGTCAAACTTTACCAGAAAAACTAAGTCTAGAACGTACATCCCTACGAAGTATGACACACCGAAGCAGAGTCAAACTTCACTAGAAAAACTAAGTCTGGAATGCGCATCCCGAAGTATGGCGCACCAAAGCAGGGCCAGACTTCGTTAGAAAAACTAAGTCTAGAATGTGCATCCTGAAGTATGGCACTCTGAAGCATGGCCAAACTTTGCTAGAAAAACTAAGACTGGAACGTATATCCCGAAGTATGGCTCACCGAAGCAGGGCTAGACTTCGTCAGAAAAACTAAATCTGGAACACGCATCTCAAAGTATGACACACTGAAGTAGGGCCAAACTTTGTTAGAAAAACTAAGTCTGGAACACGTATCCTGAAGCAGGGCCAAGCTTCACTAGAAAAACTAAATCTGTAACACGCACCCCGAAGTATAATGCACCGAAGTAGGGCCAGACTTCGCTAGAAAAATTAAGTCCGAAACACGTATGGCGCATCGAAGCAGGGTCAGACTTCGCTAGAAACACTAAGTCTGAAATGCGTATCCCAAAGTATGGCGCACCGAAGCAGTGCCAGACTTCACCATAAAAACTAAGTCTGGAACACGTATTCTGAAGTATTGAGCACTAAAGCAGGGCTAGACTTAGCCAGAAAAACTAAGTCTGGAATACGTATCCCGAAGTATGGCGCACCGAAGGAGGGCCAGACTTCACCAAAAAAACTAAGTCTGAAAAGTGCATCATGAAGTATGGCGCACCGAAGCAGGTCTAGACTTCGTCAGAAAAACTAATTTTGGAATGTGCACCCTCAAAGTATGGTGTATCAAAGCAGAGCTAAACTTCGCCAGAAAAATTAAATCTAAAACACGCATCCCGAAGTATGGCATACCAAAGCAGGGTTATACTTTGTTAGAAAAACTAAGTCTGAAATGCGCATTCTGAAATATTGTGGGTGCAAAAATTATACCGGACCGGATCAGACCCATATGGGCCCGCGCAACATCCCAAGTAGGCAAGCCCATGCCTAGGATCAGTGCCACCTCAGCACCGCCATATCATCACTGTTATATCAAGCACATGCCTCAGTTATAAAAGAACCCCAATAACCTACAAAAGAAAGGTTGGTTGGGGGGTTGGTCAGTTGATCAGAGGGAGAGAGGATCCCAGAGCCAGTGCCAGAGCTCTCTTTTTTTCTTCGAGTTCTCTTCTAGTTACTCCATGCAACCCCACTGTACGAAACTTCTCTTGACCTGTCGAGAGAACGCTCACCCCTCATTTACTCATATTATAGTGGATATCAGGTGGCACATCTCTTCCGGAGATATAAGTTGCAAGACCGAACTTCAATAATAACTCTCTGTGTCATCTTTCTCTCTATATTTTAATCTTTCTCTCTAAACCATCTAATTTAATCAAGAATTATGGGGCAAAGTCTCTGATTAAGACGGCACAAAAATTTTCCCCACAAGTATGGTGCACCGAAGTAGAGCCAGACTTCGCTAAAAAAACTAAGTATGGAACGCACATCCGGAAGTATGGTGTACTGAAGTAGGGCGGACAGACTTTACTAGAAAAACTATGTCTTGAATTCGCATCCCGAATTATGGCGCACCGAAGCAGGATCAGACTTCACCAAAAAAACTAAGTCTGGAACATACACCCCGAAGTATGGCACAACAAAACAGGGCCAGACTTCCACAAAAAAACTAAGTCCGGAATACGCATCCCGATGTATGGCGCACCGAAGCAGGATCAGACTTTGCCAGAAAAATAAAATATGGAGCATGCATCCCGAAGTATGGCTCACCGAAGTAGGGCTAGATTTTACAAGAAAAACTAAGTCTGGAACGTGCATCCCGAAGTATAGCAAACGAAGCAGGGCCAAACTTTGGCAGAACGACTAAGTCTGGAATGCGCATCCCAAATTATGGCGCACGAAAGTAGGGACAAGATCCAATAGGCCAAGAGCCAAGACTCCTGAGGCTGTGATGCCAAGATGGATGAGGTAAGGTGAGGTGAGGTGAGGTGTACAAGGCCATGTGTTAGCCCCACATCGCCTGGAGAGAAAAAGATCCTGAGCTACTTATATAATTTTTCCTTCCAAATATAGAAGATCGACGCGTTTTAAAACCATGCGTCGTTACGGATTTCGTAAGAACTCTGTAGTTAAGTGTGCTCGGACAAGAGTAGTACTAGGATGGGTGCCCTCCCTGGGAAGTTCTCGTGCGGGTACGGGCAAAGAGGACAATATCTTGTGTGTTTGGGGCGGATGTTACAAAATGATATCAGAGCCAGTTCTTCTCGAGATGGGAGGGGTCTAACCCTACACGAGGACGTGTATCCCTAAGGGGGTGGATTGTGACGACCAAGATCCAATAGGCCAAAAGCCAAGAGCCAAGAGCTAAGAGCCAAGACTCATGAGGCTGTGATACCAAGATGGATGAGGTGAGGTGAGGTGTACAAGGCCATGTGTTAGCCCCACATCGCCTGGAGAGAAGGAGATCCTGAGCTACTTATATAATTTTCCCTCCCAAACATAGAAGACGTGTTTTAAAATCGTGCGCTGCTACGGATTTTGTAAGAACTTCGTAGTTAAGCGTGCTCGGGCGAGAGTAGTACCAGGATGGGTGACCTCCCTAGAAAGTTCTCGTGCGGGCATGGGCAAAGCGGATAATATCTTGTGTGTTTGGGGTGGATGTTACAGACTTCGCTTGAAAAACGAAGTCTGGAATGCGCATCCAGAAGTATGGCGCACTGAAGAAGGGCCAAACTTCGCCAAAAAAATTAAGTATGGAACCCACACCCCGAAGTATGGTGCACCAAAGCAGGGTCAGACTTTGCTTGAAAAACTAAGTTGGAACACACATCCTATAACATCCACCCCAAACACACAAGATATTGTCCGCTTTGACCGTGCCCGCATGAAGACTTCCCAGGGTGGTCACCCATCCTAGTACTACTCTCGCTCGAGCACGCTTAACTACACGGTTTTTACGAAATCCGTAGCGGCGCATGATTTTAAAACCTGTCTTCTATGTTGGGAGGGGAAATTATATAAGTAGCTCAGGATCTCCTTCTCTCCAGGCGATGTGGGGCTAACTCATGGCCTTATACACCTCACCTCACCTCATCCTTCTTGGCATCCCAGCCTCAGGAGTCTTGACTCTTGGCTATTGGTCATCACAATCCACCCCCCTAAGGGCTACACATCCTCGTGTAGGGCTATACCCCACCATCCTGAGGAGAACCGGCTCTAATACCATTTTGTAACATCCGCCCCAAACACACAAGATATTGTCCGCTTCGCCCGTGCTCGCACAAGGACTTACCAGGGTAGTCACCCATCCTAGTACTACTCTCGCCTAAGCACGCTTAACTACAGAGTTCTTACGAAATCCGTAGCGGCTCACGGTTTTAAAATATGTCTTCTATATTTGGGAGGGGAAATTATATAAGTAGCTCGGGATCTCCTTCTCTCCAAGCGATGTGGGGCTAACTCGTGACCTTGTATACCTCACCTCATTCATCTTGGCATCCCAGCCTCAGGAGTCTTGGCTCTTGGCTATTGGATCTTGGTCGTCACATATCCCGAATTTGCCACACCAAAGCTAGGCCAGATTTTAACAAAAAAACTAAGTCTAGAATGTGTATCCCGAAGTATGGGGTTCCAAAGTAGGATCAGAATTCGCCAAAAAAACTAAGTTTGGAACACGCATCCCGAAGTATGGCGCATCGAAGTAAGACTAGATTTTGCCCAAAAAACTAAGTATAGAATACGCATCCCAAAATATGGCGCACCGAAGGAGGGCTAGACTTCGCCAAAAAACATTGAACCAGGTCTAGACTTCACCAAGAAAACTAAGTCTGTAAAGCGCATCCCGAAGTATGACGTACCAAAGCAGGGCAAGATCTCAGCAGAAAAATTAAGTCCATAAAGTTTACAATCTCAACTCGTGACTGAACTGACGACTCTGCTTGCCCGAGCCTACCGACCCTACACCACCGGGGACTGTACGTCCGAACTTGAACCATACCACTCAGCAGGGACTTCTTTGCACCATGAGATCCCAACCGACCCACATGACTCTGGCTTAACTGGGAGGGGGTAACTATGGGTGCAAAATTTATCCAAGACAGCGACCATGCCATTTGGACCCGTACAACGACCCAAATGATGAGTCCAGGCCTTATAAGCATCGCCATAGGGCCCACAGACCGAGCGAGACTTATTTGGAACCTAGCAGAGGCCCAAGTAAGGCCCAACAAGAAGGCATAGGACCAACGCCACCTCAACACCGCCACGCCATCACTGTCATATCAGCACATACTTCAGCTTAAAAGGACCCCTATGGCTTACAGAAAAGGGGTTGGTTGGTTGGTGGATTGATCAAGAGAATAGTGGATTCCAGTGCCCGTGCTTTATTCTTCTAATTCGCTTCTAGTTGCTCCGTGCAATCCCGCTATAAGAATCTTCTCTCGGCATGTCGAGAAAACGCTCACCATCCCTTTTTCACACATTATAATTCAAATCAGGTGGCACCTCTTGCCCGGAGACGTAGGTCGTAAGACCAAACTTCGACAACAACTTCACGTGTCATCTCTCTCTACTTTTTAATCTCAATCTCTGGAACATATAAACCATTCACATTCAATCAAGAATTATAGGATGAGGTTCCCGATCAAGTCAGCACAAAAGTTTTCCCTCTCAGCAGACATAAATCACAAAAGTACGCTCTGCAACATTATGTAACAGATGTAAACACATAGCATTCGACCAATTAAAAAACAAAGGATTAAAAACAATTGAATTAAAAAAAAACCTTGACGACCATTCGCGTCAACACGGATTGTGAGCTTGTGCTCGATAGGCTCAGCTTGGCATGGTGCGCGCATGTGTGGTGGGTCAGGCCGTGGCTCTTGTGAAGCTACAAGGTCCTAAGAAGGGAGTTCAATTAAATATGCAATTATAGTTCTCCCTGAGGGCAATATGGGACTAAATACAAAACGTACTTTTTATTTTCAGTTAAAAATCAAGTTTTGTAACAGTGGGGTGTCTAGGACCGTCGTATGTGGCGGTGCTCTTATTTAAAGGCATGTGAAGCCTAGGAGCATCTTCAACCGATTTCTGCCATTTTCTCCCTATTTTGACTCCCTATCCTACATATCAGCATTATAGGGAATGGAGTGGAAACCCCCTTCCAACCGACTCCTGCCATTTTCTCCATATTTTGACTCCCTATCCTACGATATCAGCATTATAGGGAATGGAGTGGTAACCCCCTTCCAACCGACTCCCCACATGCCTTTTCCAACGATCAAGTTTTTCAAATCTGGGTCCTCATGTGCAGAAGTGGGATGAGAAAGGTCAAAAAATTCAAAGGATGATGGTAGCAATTGAGGAGGGCTCGGGCAAATAGGGAGTAAACGGTAGCACTTCAAGTGTGGGGAGCCAAAAGCATTGCCATAAATTTAAAGAACCATATAGGTAGTCAGCTGGAGCATCCAAAAACAGGTTTGGCTTCCTACAGCTGGCAATACCGGCAGTGTAGGGAGGCAGCTGGAGCTAGATGCTCTAAGAGCATCTCCAACAGCCTCGCTTGAGGTCGTTGACCCACCAAAACTGGCGATGCTGTAGTTTTTGAAGCCCTCCAACGACCTCTCTTAACCATCGCCACATATGTTTTGAACTCATGTGGCACGCTCCATTTGCTGGCTCGCTTGAGGATCATCAGATTTTATATAGTTGGTAGTGGGTAGGGAGTTTATTGGAGTATAAACAAAATCCACTCACCAAATCTGCTGATGTTGCAAAAATGGCTCTCCATATTTATCTTTTAGCTAGGCCGTTGGAGATGCTCTATGGAACACATCAAGCATTTCTATTTGGGCAAATTATGAAAACCTCCCCTGAACAATACACCTCATTTCATATAGATTCATCAACTTTTTAAAAAAATAATTGGACCCATGAATTATGCTACGTCTATATTTAGCCTCCTCTTTCAACTTTTATTCCGAGAATATTCTTATCCTAGTAAGCATAAATTAAAGATTTCACATATAAATTTGAGTATTATTGAAAAGAAATAATGATAATTTTGGAATAAAAAGTTGACAGAGGGGCCTAAATGCAGACGGAATATAGTTCGGGGTCAAATTGTTAAAAAAAAAAAAAAAGTTGACGGACCAATATGAAAGGGGCATTATAGTCCAGGGGACGTTTTTGTAATTTGCCATTTCTATCTTTTGTCAAGTTGGATGCCCTTGTTGGTAGGTGGGTGCAAATAAGAACACCTTTGCTTTCATGAAACCTCCGCCGATAGAGTGCCAGTCGCACAGAGGCCTCAGCTTTACAGGTATTATCCCAGTTGGTTGCAGTCCTATTGATGATGGACACGTCAATGGGGATAGGGGTCGATGTAACTACTCCTATATTTTTTATTTGGAACCCCCCTTCTGCTGTTTATGTTACCAATGCAATGCAGCATTTGCATGTCATTGTCACTGAAACGAGTAGTTGCATTAGTCTTAGAAGGGGTGCTAATATCAAATTTTTTAATTTCTGAAATAATAAGGATTAGTTACACTGTTCTGGTAGACCAAAGACGACTAGAGATTCTTTTTGGGTCAATAGGTCTAAGGCCCCGACAACAGATCAATGGGGTGAAAAGAACAAGTCGAAGTTTCATTTTGCCTACGGTCCCTGGTAAATAGATTGGTCTGGCGTAAATAATTAATATTTTTACCGAATCCCCAAAAGTCCATCACCTAGTCTCCCTTTCTTTCATCTCTCTAACAGCAACAGTGAGCGCAAGTAACGGTGGAGGCGAGCTCGAGAAGCGGTGGTCGAGGCGTGCGCGAGCAGCTGTGGAGGAGGTGGCCGGCACTTCATAGAGCATGCTGCTGAAAGCAAGAGACTGTGCTCGTGTGCGACCACTGTCCAGACTGCGCTCGAAACGACGACTGCTCAATTGAACATTGATCATCAGTTGGCGGTCTTTACTAAAGTGATTTCACTGTAGCTAAGAGTAACAATCTTTACATGTTATTCTTTGTTACAACGATTCCCTGTAGCAATATTTTTAAAGCAAGATTTATCAATTTATTTTTGCTACAACAATTTCATTGTAGCAAAGAGTAGAAATCTGTGACGCAAAGAGTAACAATCATCGCAGCTTGTTACTTTTTGATACAATTATTTCACTTTAGCAAAAAAAAAAAAATTCAAAGAGATTCCTTGAAAAAAAAATGCTATACTCATGATTTTATTGTAGCAAGAGTAACAATATGCAACACAAAAAGTATCAATTGTTATAGTAATTTCACTGTAGCAAGAGTAATAATTTGCAATACAAAGAGTATCAATTGCTACTGTGATTTGTGTCGATATATCCGGGTTAAATATGCTTCCATTACAATTACACATAGGGATAAAATGGATATTGAAAATACATTGAGCATCTCCAACGGCCTCCGAAGAAAGCTCTAAAAGAGGATGTGGCACTATGAACGTTTTATGTCGCTCCAATCGACTCCGTTCAGTGCTCTGAAGACCAACATGGCGCTCCACATGAGCCTCATTTGCTCGGGATCTCCGAATGGCTTTACATACAACGAAGATCCTTCAGAGCCTCCAAAGGAATTTATTTTTTATTTTTTATTATAAACAACTCTCCATCCTTTTATAAATAATTTTTTATATATCCAATAATGCATGCACTGTCCAATAGCTATTTTTTGCTCGTTTGAGAGGCAACGACTATATTTTGGACCATTTCCCCCAAATTGGATGATTGTGGTTGTTTTAAAATTAAAAAGAAATAGCCAAAAAATTCTAAAAAATACCAAAATATTTTTGAAAAATATAAATACCCCATTCTACACAACATTCTTCATTCTCCCACCCAATTTTAAAATAAATTATGACTTCTCTCACCCACCTGCAAGTATATGGATCTATATCAGAAAATTTTATACTCATAATTTCTCACTAGTGAAGAATCGGCCTTCAACACATACATGAGTAGCGGCGGAGTCGATGGGAACCCGATGTTCTTGATCCTAGAGAAGAAGCCAACGACGCATGAAGAGGCATCATCCAAACAAGCATCGATCGTGGGAAAGAAGAAGTCTTACAAGCGGGGAGGAAATATGACTATCCCCGAGGGTTGATTGCATGTGTCCGTATGACTCAACACGAGCTAAGACCCAATCAAAGGTATCGGTCAACCACGACTCAATTTTTGAATAAGATTTTTTTAATATTACACCAAGTATAATACTCACTGTACGACCGAATGGACCCAAAGTCAAATGATGCATCGATGGTCGGTCATTCAAATGTCGACTAACAAATTTTGCAGGTGCGTAAGACAAATCGAATGATGATCGAGATCCAGTACCGGACTTGTTGATCAGGTAAATACTTAGTAAGTAATTTTGTTTAAATAATTATTTCATCTTTGGTTTTAATTTATTTTAAATTATTTATACAGCTAGCAGAAGCAAAATTTCTTTACGACGATCTCTACCATGAGGTCTTCAAATTCAAGTATTGCTGGGTGGAGTTGCGATATCAGAAGAAATAGATATAACAAACACAATCATTTCATCAATTTTGGACAGAGCTAAGGAGAGGGAGGGAGTCTGATTCCTCACCAAATAGCTCCTCTCCGGTAACCCCACGATGTTATGTGCCTCGGGGATGAAGATGACGATCCTACCGAGATGCAAAGGCCGGAGGAGAGGAAGGTATCAAAGTTGGTAAGGAAGCGTAAGGGTTAGGTGGTAATCGATAGAGGAAGCAGCGAATCTGCCTCCGACCTGTTCAAGGAGGCATTCGCATGGATGAAAATGGATAAGAAACAATCCAGGTAGGAGAGAAAGAAGAGAAGGGATTGCAAGTACAAACTGGGTCTTAAAAGAAAGCAAGTAAGCAACATAAATTGGTTGATGCGATCATAGTGAAGGATGGCCTTACGGGGCTCTCACAAACAGAATAAGAGTATTTCAAACTACGCAATGCTGAGATTAGAGCTCGGAAAGGGTTATGATTTCATTGACTTGTAATATATAAGTAGTTTTAAATATGGTTATCATTTTCTTGAATTTCTTGAATTATGTAATTTTCAGTAGATTATATTAGGTGTTGAACTCTTTGGCATTTAATAAAATAACTTTTATTATTGAAATTGAAAGCCCATACAAGAACTCGAATAAGTTCGAGCAATTACATTAAAATAAAAAGCCTAATCTTAAAGTAGAGATCCCATAAGTTGCCACAATTAAATACTTGATCAAATTGCTCTGAAGTTGGTTGTGGTTGTCCCTGTTTCTAATCCGATGGTGGTTCCAGATGAACTCTATCAGATGCATAGTGTGCTCGTGTAAAGCTTCTACAATTGACGATACATCAACAACATTAAAGTTGAGATTATAGTGAAGATCACGTTCGTCTTCAATGATCATATTTTACGTTATAATGCAGACTATCATGATGTCTATAAGCATATTTAGTTGTCAAAAACGTGTCGGTTCTTTTACAATCTTAAATCAAACATGCAATACTTCAAAATATTAGTCGACATCCTTTCTTGCCCTCTTATGTTATTCGGTAAAGTACTTGTTCTTGTTTCCTCGAGGTGCTGGGATGGTGTTCACTAATATTAACCACAAGGGATATATCCCATTGGTGAGATAATAACTCATATTATAGTCATAGTCATTGATAGTAAAATTACACGGGTCAACTCTTCACTCTACAAGCTGCATAAAGACCGGTGAACAATCGAGGGCATTGTTGTCAATGTGCAACCCTGACAGCCCAAAAAAGGAGTGCTAGATTCACATATCTTTGCTAGCTATAGTCTTTAAAGTAATTGTTGGCTTATGAATATGGCTAGTGTACATACCTTGCTAGGCTGTTGGACAATTCTTCCACTTTTAGTGTATGCAATCAATACTTTCAAGCATACCTGGAAACCATCGTTATTGACATTCTATGAGGAGTCATGCAATATCTTCATTCTTGGGCAAAGACATTGATGACCGCTCAAACAAACCTCTACATACTCTCGATCAAAGTACTTTCTCCGATCTAAACATAGTCATTCACGAAATCGTGGATACTCCATACGTAAGCATTTGCATAGCAGCAGTAATCTTGTGAGGACTAGATAGTCCAAATTTTCTAGCATTGTCCCTCTTTTAAACGATGTAGTTATTGTGGTCAATGACTGCGTCTTGGATCCGCAAGAAGAATGGACGTCTCTTCCTAAATTTTCACCAGAACTAGTAAGGAAGGTAAGTCAGCTGATCGACAAAGTAATCATGGAATAACAAATTATAGTTTTTCAATTTACTACGATTAAGCACGATGTGGCTTGGTATGGAGCCGCATATTCTATGTCGGCGTGAACTTTCAACTTATTACTTTTCCTCGCACGCAGTAGCTTTTAAAAAAACAACATTCTAAGGGTGGAGCTATCGCTGCTGCTGCTCGATGTGTTGTCGGTGGGGCTCAAACCTGACATAGTGTCTGAAGAGTATATCATGCCCAACAAATAGAAATCTATCAGTTTGGCTCTTAAAATATGTCACCTCGTTGATCGTGTCTAATAGATAGAAATATATATGTTTGGCTCTTGAAATGTATGCCGACTCATAGATCATGCCCAACGGATAGAAATATAGTTGTTAATGGTTGAAATGTGAGCCACGTCGTGGATCATGCCCAACATATATAAATATAGCCGTTAAAAATATTATAAATTTTTTAATAAGTTATTCATAATTTTAAATATTTTTTTAGTATTTAATTTGATCCTCGGGAAAAAAAATTAAGGTATGAGGGGTTTGGTGTAAATTTAGAGGGTGTGGATAAGTTGCAAATATGAGGGGGTTTAGGGTAAAAGTGGCTATGATATCCTACTTGGAGGCCATGGGATAGGGGAAATTTTTTAACACATCCTACGTACGCTACCACCGAAGGGCCCACTGCAATTCAAGAGACATGAAATAGTAGGCCCCAGCACATGGGGGTAGTGGCCCCCAGCACTTAGAGGATGCTGGTAGGCTCTGGACAACGGTTGTAGCGTACGCAAGATGTGTTGAAAATTTTTCCGTGGGAGAGGATCTTCTCTCAACTAGGATATTTTCATGAGGTGGCTGCCAAAATGTGGCCGACAGTGCTTAGGTGATACTCCTAGTTCGGAAGCCGTTGGAGATGCTCTCAGGGAGGGACTTTTCATGCAGTCGAAATGTTGTCGGTCCTTCGATGATCATAGAATCTGCTGAAAGGACTTTAACCACATTATCCCTTTTTATTATAAACTTGGGAAGCATGCTCCTTTTAAAGCAAGTAATGGTACGATTAAGAAAATTAGCTAAAGGAATAAGAAAAGTCGATTCACGGGATCTTGTCCGCCAAGTGACAGCTGGCCCCGCTCCATTCCCCGCATAGTCACGCTATTTGAACAACCCTATCGACAAAAAATTGGACAATACAACTCATGCCCTGGTCAGGCCCGTCAGGGTGCTGATCACATTTTCTTGGGGTTTGACGTGGCTAATTCGAGGACCCTGATTGGTTTGTGATAACCGTGACATGGCGTCACCGTTACACAGTTTTTCTCCATCACCAGCGCATGAGTGTGGATTGTCAAATTTTTTGTCGATGGGATTGTTCAAATAGCATGAATATGCCGGGAATGGAGCGGCGGCAGCTGTCACTTGGCGGACAAGATCCCGTGAATCGAGTTTTCTTATTCCGATAAGACACCTACTATGACGTGTCGGGTTCCGATAAGACACCTACTATGACGTGTCGGGTTCGGGTCGGGTCCTGTACCAATCCATAACCATAAACCTGGTGTGGGAACCTATTCCTATCCATAATCAGGGTCCATACTCTACCCATACCCATATCCAGTCGGATACAAGAGGGTTCATACCCGACCCATAACCATTCGAGTTTCGGATATAAATTAGGAATAATATTTTACCTTTATTATCCGTAAAAATATAATTTCTCGAGGGAAAAAAGTAATATATGACAATAAAATAATAAGAAGTTCTTATGGTTTCTTATTATACGGCTTTTAGTAGGTTATCGGTTAGAATTTAGATGGGGTAAATATGTGTAGATTCAGTGGAATAGTATGTACTTACATTAAGTTAAGCAAAAAGATTCGGTTTACATCTAGTCCACAAAATGGATTTATTTTAAGAGGTTATTCTACACAAATGTTTTAATGCATAAGAGACATTATTCTAATAGCTTCTGACGTTACTTTTTTTGAAAATGCCAAATATACCTCTACCATGTGAACTCAATGCAACGCCAGCTACCGTGATTTCATTATAGCAACTACAGTAATTTTGGAGCGCTACAGTATCTTCGGACTGCTATAGTTTCGAATTGCTACAATATTTTGGACTACTATAGTGATTTCGGAGTGCTACAGTAGTTTCGAATTGCTAAAATATTTTGGATTGCTATAGTGATTTCGGAGTACTATAGTATTTTCAGACTGCTATGGTGATTACGGACTGCTACAATGATTTAGGTTAGGTTTAGGGTTGGGGTTCACTATTAGGGGTATAGAATTTGCCAATTAGGGTTAGGGTTCACCATTTAGGGTAGAAAATTAGGATTATGGTTATGTTTAGGGTTAGGAGTTCACCATTTAGGGTATAGAATTAGGATTTTAGTTACGATTCACTATTCGGGGTATAGAACTAGGATGTGGGTTAGGGTTCACTATTCAGGTTATAGAATTAGAGTTGGGTTTAGGATTAGAGTTTCACAACACGATAAAAATGTTTCAGAATTTTGAAATGTTTTTGTACGTGTTGTGACACCGGTTTAACTAAATGGTTAATGGAAGCACATTTGAGTCATTTTACTAGCTGTTTGATCTATCGCAATTAAACTTTGAACTGTGGATTTCGTTTGATAGGAAAGGTTTATCGAGACCTACAGTTAATGGAATGTTATTAAATGGACCGAATGCAAACTTCCATAATTTAGATATATCACAATGTGTTTGGAGTCCAACCGTATTTTCTAATATACACATGTTAAGAGGCCGGATTAATCGGATTTCAGGTATGGATATTGAGGTATCGCCTTATCGATCTATACCTGAAAGTTGATCGGGTAGAGTTTCTATATCTATACCCTACCCTTATCTTGTTTCGGATACAAAATCTATACCCATACCTAAAGCTGTAGGTCGGGTTCGGTTCAAGTTGCGCTTTGGGACGGGTTCGGTTCAAGTCGGGCTTTGGGACTCCATTGAACAAACACTTGGATTCAACTCTCAATCGTTCATGTGTAAGCAGCCATACAACAAAATATACAACTAAAATATTTAAAATTTTGGATCTTTGATTCAACTGTGCTCCAGTTATTTCCACACAGTTTATGTGGTCCACGGTGAGGCTTTACATTTTGTAAATTCCAGACTCCATAAAACAGAAGTTATAGTTTATGTACAAAATTAAAGTGGTTTTTCGCAAAATGACCCCCATGTTCATGATTTGCTCAAATTAGTCCTTGTTGCTTTTACCATTACTTTTCTGACTAAATATTTTTTTCGTAAAAAATACATCAATATTGCACTATTGAATCGGTTAAACCCTCAATGCAAGTTCTCTCAATTAACTTGTGTTCCATTTTTGGGTGACTTCCAACTATACAACAAGAAACATAAACCTCCGGCAACCTTTGGTAAAGGTTCCATGATAAGGAGAAATACAAGTGATTGGTGAAAGTTCGTAGCCGCCCTAGTGGTTAACTCCGAGCGGATACAAAAAAACTCATGAATGTTGCAACATCGCCCATGGAAGCGTTCATGACTGGATGATTGCCAAAAACAAATCCACCACACGATGAAGCAATTGAACTGAATGCTATGAGGAAACATTGCAGGTAGAGACCAAGAAAAAGTGGGAGCAGGCCATGAACGATGATATGTATTCAATGGAGATGAATCAGACTTGGGATCTGATGAGACTACCAAAAGGCATAAAAGGTTTGGGTAACAAGTGGGTATATAGGATGGAGAAAGTGCAAGATGGATCTAATCATTACAATGCCGGGATGATGGTGAAAAGCTTCTATCAGAAGGAAGACATTGACAATACAGAGGCACTTCACCAGCGGTCAAGTTGATTAATATCCTATATGTTCTGAGTATTGTGGCGGCCGGTAGAGGATCTACATCTAGAGCAGATAGATGTGAAGATGACATTTTTATACAGAGATATAAAGAAGAGATCTATATTCAGCAGCCACAGGGATACATTGTAGTAGGTAAGGAAGACCTGGTGTGTTAGCTAAAAAAAATCTTATACGGACTGAAGCAAGCGCCAAAATGGTGGTAAATCATATTTGATATATTCAAGGAGGAGACTTGATTCACAAAGCGTAATGCAGACAATTGTTGCTAGTTTAGAGATTATGAAGTGTCCTACATCATTCTACTACTGTATGTCGATGACATGTTTGTTCCAAGATTAAGCATGCACGAGATCATATAATTAAAGAAAATACTCTCACAAGAGTTTGATATAAATGATTTAGACACAACAAAGTAAATTATGGGGATTCAGATCAACAGAGATAGACAGAAGAAGAAGAAGCTGAAGGTATCTCAGGCGGAGTTTATTGCAAAAGTACTCAGGAAATATATCATGATTGAGGCTAAGCCAGTTAACACTCCATTGGGATGCCACTTCAAGATATGCAAGAAACTGGTTGCAAAGACATGGAAAGAGAAGCTGCATAAAACTAGTGTCGGAGTAGACAAGACGAGTCACGAGACTAGACAATCAAGTCTTCAAGCACGCATCAAATACACTTTCTTTAAACCGTTATTTGCCCCCTCTCACAAAGTGCGACTACTATAGGGTTACCAACGAATCACTCGAAGTATCATACGACAAGCCTACACGGTTCTGCACTTAACAAAAGTGAAGAAACCATCCTTGGAACTCGGACACAATTAGAACAATTCTGGCTGAGAGTTATTTGTAGGAGAAGAAAGAGATGGGCTCTATTTTGGAATGCTCTGTATGACTGGTATGAGTCTTGTTTTATAGAACCCGAGACACCCCTTGATTGCAAATGGGATGTATTGGTTTACCAGCCAATGGGAGCCAGAAATAATCCCTTGGTCCAACTGCAAGGTCCTATCCGGTCTGACCCACTTAGCCAACAGGTGCTTCAAGCACATTTTGGGGCAACTGCCTAGTCTAGTCCAATGGGTTGTAACAGCCCATACTTGGGTCGACCTAGCCCATTGAACCGTTGAGTCAACTTGACCTGGACTCATACCCAAGTCATCATAACCGGACCTAGCCTTAGCCAAAAGAAAAGACCTCTCCTCTTGGCGATGATTCAATCGTGCTAAGTGCCAAGTGTGCCTAATAAGCACCAATGGCACCCTATAGCTCATTGCCCATGTCGCACGTGCGCGATGCGGTGTGATGCACCATATCAGACATGGGTCAAGTGCAAAGTGTGCCTAATAATCACTGAAAGCACCTAAAATGCCCTATAGCCCATTGCCAATGCCGCACATGCGCGATGCAGTGTGATGCACTACATCAAACATGGGTCAAGTGCACCACAAAATACCCTCTTGTTTTTTCCATACAAATAAATTAACTATCGAACTTTCCATATGTATACCCATCTCACATCATTCCCCTAACCAATGTGGGACTAAAGTTCTCATCCAACAAAGAGAATTAGCCAACCCATGCAAGTAGCATTGAAGTTGTAAGAAGATACATGAACAACCCATGCAGAGAATTAGTCACCCAAAGAAGGAAATATAATTACGTCGAATATCCCTCCAAAATATATATTTACCATAATCATGTAGATTTTCCATGATCACAAAATCTCTCCATTGATACACAATCGCCGGAGATTCCTCATTCCCCATCACCCCCCTCAAGTTGGAGCGAAAATATCATCATGCCCAATTTGGACAAAATCTCATGAACCTTTGGTAAAAATATTTGCTAGTTGATCCCGTGTGCAAATGTATGACGTATGAATAAATTTGTCTTTATTATTTTCTCATGTAACGTGATAGTCAACCTTGAAATGTCTAGTCCTTTCATGAAACACTTGGTTGGAAGCAATGTGGATAGCTGATTGGTTATGATCATGTCTATATGGAGACAAAGCTTTACACCCAAGTCGCACAGGAGAACATGAAGCCAAACCAATTTGCATGTGGTAGACGTCATCGCTTTGAATTCAGCTTCAACACTAAAGTGAGCAACAACAAATTGATTCTTGCTATTCAATGTAGCTAAGTTGCCCCCAACAAGGTGCAGTACCCCAGAAGTAGAGCGCCTATTAGTAGAGCTTTAAGCCCTATCAACATCGGTGTATCTTGGAACATATGTATGGTTATTCTTCTTCATCCATATACCACGACCCATGTAACCCTTCAAATACTAAAACTGAGTTCTATAGACCACATTCAAGAGGGTATCTCATATATGATTGATCCACCAATGTTTTTCTTGATTATATATACCCACTTACACCCAATAATTTTCTTATTTTTAGGCAACCTAACAATATCTCATATATGATTATTAGCAAGAGCCTAAAGTTCTTTCTTCATGGTCTTTTTCTAGATTGGCTGACTATTAGCTTCCAGAAAATTGTTAGGTTCACTAGAAATAGAGCTCAAAATGTTAAATATGAAGGAGACGCATGGTTATAAGTTAAATGATCTGAACGAGAATGCTTGAAGTATGACAGGTGTAAAAAATACTGCATTTTTATGTCACATTCGCACATAAAGTTCAAATTGAGTTTCAAAGTTTTTATATTCAAAAATCTTGCACGTTTCAACTTCGTATGAATTTGGATTTTGATTCAATCTTCATTTGAGACTTTCGGTGTTTTAGATCCTTAATTTTGAAGGTTTTTCCTTATGATGTGTGGTTTTAGGACTCTGGATGGTCTTAGGATTGTTCGTTAACATCCGTGGAAGCCCCGTGACATTTCCGGGATTAAATTGTAGCTTTTCATATCTTAGGGTGCGCACCCATCACTCTGACCATAGAGTGGTGCACACCACCACCACTAGCGCCCCTTCCAAGAGTCTTTGGAAGGGTGGTGTGAACCTAGGTGTGCACAACCCTCTGGGCAGACTTCAGGGAGGTTGCGTGTTCGGTTTGTATTTTTACCCGTTTGACTTCGTTTTGACTTTGAATCGTATGAGATTTTTTAATGCGGGTTTCTTAGGGTTTATACCCTATATGGGGCTATAAATACGCCATGTAAACTCTTATTTTGGTATCCGTAGAGAATTATTTGTATCGTAACCTTGTTCTTGAGTTTTCACCTCCATGAATTTTATTTTACTTGTTCCAAACATCGTTCTTTATTGTTTAACTTTTTCTTTGATTTGAATTTTGATCTTTCAACATTCTATATTACTCAAATCATTAGAGAAATTCTTTGATCCTGATACAAGGTTTTTCAAAGTCCTTTTCTTGGTTCTTTTCTTGTTACATCATTGCATCGTTCATTCTTTACGGAGAACAAACACATTGTCGGAGGTGTTTGAGGTTTGATTCGAGCTCCTTGCGGGGAGTCGAGTATTCGGAGCCGTTGCGGCTATCCGAATGACAATCACGTCTACAGAAGAGGAACGTGAGGAGACTCGAGGAGGGGATTGCATCGAAGGAGGACCAATGGACTTGTTGCTGATCATTTGTTCCAAGCTTGTGGGGTTTGTGGAAGGGTTGCTCACTTCAAAGATAATTCTCTATCTTGTGGTGTACCCATGTGTTGTCTAGTAAAATGTTGTATGTGTCCGAACTTACCCGGGGTGGAGTAGGGATATCCTGAACCACCTAAAAATCTTGTGTGTACTTTACTTATCGTACTAGGATAGGGCCTTGCATGTATGCTTCTACCCTAATCACTCATGGTCATTCCATCACACGCAGATTTTTGTTTGCACTTATGTGATAATCTTTTTTCTATGTCTCCATTGGATCTTTACTCCGATTACTTTTGTATGGTGAAATTTTTATTTTATCGTTGATCTCATCCCCTACCCCACATCTCTCAGCAATAAGAGGGTTTGTGCAGTCCTATACACGGTGACCACTGTGGCGAAAATTTTCGTGCCATCCTTATCAGAGACCTCGCCCTATAATTCTTGATTGAATTGGATGGTTTATATATATATATATATATATATATATATATATATATATATAGATAGATAGATAGATATATAGGGGACGGGGAGCCTGGACCTCAGGTGCAGCGTGAATGCTGCACCCGTCCCTGCATGCGTGACACCTGTAACAAAGTCGACACAAAAAACGGCCATCCCGAATTAAATCCCGCGGGATTAACCGCAGCCGTCTGATCGCTGCGATCCGGCTGTCTGAACCGCACCGCACCATCCCTCAGTCGCCCGATCGCTCGATCCAATGGATCGGATTCCCCCGGACCACCTGTTACTGTGGCGGCCACAGTAACAGCCGGTTTTAGGTCCGGATGAATCTCGACCGTTGGATCGAGAAGATCGAGCGGCTGAAAAAAAATTTGTGGTTACTGTAGCCGCTACAGTAACCGCGATAATGCTTTCAGCCGTCCGATCGCATGGATCCAATGGCTCAAAACAATTTCGCGGTTACTGTAGCGGCTACGATAACCGCGAAATTTTTTTGAACCGTTGGATCCATGCGATCAGATGGATGAGAATCGGCGCCAACACAACAGCCCCCAGTTTTTGTTTCAGCCGCCCGATCGCCTGATCCAACGGCCGATTCAGGTGGCTTAGGGATGGTGCGGTGCGGTTCAGACAGCCGGATCGCAGCGATCAGACGGCTGCGATTAACCCCGCGGGATTTAATTCGGGATGGCCGTTTTTGGTGCCGATTTTGTTACAGGTGTCATACATGCAGTGACGGGTGCAGCATTCACGCTGCACCTGAGGTCCAGGCTCCCCGTCCCCATATATATATATATATATATATATATATATATATATATATATATATATATATATATATATATATATATATATATATATATATATATATATATATATATATACAGGGTCAGGTTCAATGGACACTGTTTTTGCACTCAATTTTTTACACCGATTTTCAAATCATTAGATAGAGGTTTCATAAATTGTTGATTTTTTGTAATCATCATCACCTTATCTTAGATAACACATCCCCAAAAAATCAGCACATTCTAAAACCTCTAGACGTATTAAATATGCTCATCAATTAAATTAGCGATTAAAATGGACTGTCCATAAAGCCTTTTAGTTTTGATGTACTTGGAAGCTTTAGAATGTGCTGATTTTTTATGGACGTGCTATCTAAGATAAGGTGATTATGCTCATAAAACATCAAGAACTTATAAAACCTCTATCTAATGATTTAAAAATCGGTGTAAAAAATTGAGTGCAAAAACAGTGTCCATTGAACCTAACCCATATATATATATATATATATATATATGTGTGTGTGTGTGTGTGTGTGTGTGTGTGTGTGTGTGTGTGTGTGTGTGTGTGTGTGTGTGTGTGCGTGTGTGTGTGTGTGTGTCAGGATCGGATGACCCAGCAAAATTTTGACCTATTAATAACCCAGCACCCTTTGAGGCACCTAGAGGTTTTAGAATGGGCTGATTTTTTGTAGACATGTTGTCTATGATATGTTGATCATCCTCACAAAAAATCATCCCATTCTAAAACCTCTAGGTGCATCAAAGGGTGCTCTTCAAATCAACGGTTAAAATTGACAGTCAAAAACCATTGATTTGACGTGCGCATTTGATGCACCTAGAGGTTTTAGAATGGGCTGATTTTTTGTGAGGATGATCAACATACCATAGACAACATCCCTACAAAAAATCAGCCCATTCTATAACTTCTAAGTGCCTCAAAGGGTGCTGGGTTATTAATGGGTCAAAATTTGCTGGGTCATCCGATCCTGACCCTATATATATATATATATATATATATATATATATATATATATATATATATATATATATATATATATATATATATATATATATATATATATATATATATATATATATATATATATATATATATATATATATATATATATATATGGAGGGGTGTTAGGATGCGGCGTGCGGTGCGTGCGGCGCACCGCAGCAGCTGTCTGATGCACTGCTGCGTGCATCGCACGCACCGCAGCAGTGCATCAAACGGCTGCGGTGCGACGCCGCACGCACCGCACGCCGTATCCTAACATTCCTCTCTCTCTCTCTCTCTATCTCTCTCTCTCTCTCTCTCTCTCTCTCTATATATATATATATATATATATATATATATATATATATATATATATATATATATATATATATATATATATATATATATATATATATATATATATATATATATATATATATATATAGGGAAATGAGTTCCTATGACATGTCATAGGGAGTACCCTATGACATATGGTGAGTTAGTAGCCCTAGAATATTTAGAATGTTCTGAATTTTTATGAGGATGATCACCCTATCTTAGATAGGACCCCCGCAAAAAATCGGCTCATTCTAAAACTTTTAAAGGCATCAAATATGATTTTCAATTTAACGGTTAAAATGGATGGTCGATAAAGCTTCTAGCATTTGATGCCCCAACAAGTTTTAGAATGCTTTGATTTTTTTGTGGACATTCTATCTAAGGTAAGGTAATCATCCTCAAAAAAATTCAGTACATTCTAAACATTCTAGCATTACTAATTTGCCATATGTCATAGGGTACTCCTTATGACATGTCATAGGAACCCAGCCCTCATATATTGTAATGCCCGGATATTTTGGGGTACTTTGGATTAATAATTTTTATGCATGATTATCATCATTTGATAAGAAAGTTGGTAATATGAGTACCAATGTCATATGCTGGTATTGTTGTGACCAGGGTTGCGGGGTTTTCGCAACAGGAGATTTTGCACACCCGTTTGGGGTTTATGTGAATAGTTTTAAATATATTGAAATCAATCTAATTAAGGGCGTCAGAATTTGACAAAACCTATACCAATGGAGTCGTCTCGCCGAGACGGCTGTAGTGGAATTTTTTTATTTATTTGATTATTTTATTTCGAGGTCTTAGAAAAAGGTTATTAACGGTTTAGTAATTTTTACCCTTTATATAACTGCACTTGATAGAATAGTCGGATGGAGACAAGACTAGCACGGTTGCGTTCGGCTCGTCGAATCCTTCTCCGGGGACTACTCACACCACGGATCGGAGTCCGAATGAGAAGTTTAGAGCTTTTCCTGTTTGTGAGTAGAAGGGAACAGCTTTTCGGATGTTTGTAGTTGGGTTTTGTAGGTGGTATTAGACCCGACCCGACTTCCTACAACAACCTCTACACGCAGCTGAGCTTTTCCATCTCCCTTGGATCATTCTGATGAGATGAGGGTCGTCCGATTATTATCGGACGGTGTCATTTTGTTGAGGGTTTCATCCCTCCTCTCTTTATAAAGCCTTGCATGAGAGAACCCTAGCCTTCTCCTAGCCGTCATTCTTCTCCTCTTCTAGCGTGTTCGTGCCGCTCGAGAACAGCCGGAGTGGAGGTCTCACCGTTGTTGGAGCATCGGCACCGGATTCCTCTTCTTTCTCCCAGGTTCTTCCTCCCCCTCTCTCTTCTCCTCCTCCGCTCCACTCCTTCTTGACACCACCACCGGCCACACCCTCACCGGTCGGGATCCGACCAATCATCCCCAACCCAACCCAAGCGTCCAAGCCGAGCCGAGCAACCCGCAGCCATGGCTTCTCTCCCTTTTTCACGAGTCGGGTACGGATCATGTGGTGGCCATCGATGGGCCCCGAAGACCTGAGTGGTGCTTAGCAAGCCGTACGAACCCTTCCGAGTTGCCGGAGTTGGTCGGAGTTGAGAGGTTGGCCCATAGGTTTCATGGGAACCCAACCTCTGGTTCGTTGGTTGGGTGGAGAAGAAAAGGGACATAGAGGGAATTTCGTGTATTGTTCTTTTAAGTTAGGTTAGACCAGCCCTTGAACCCGGTTTAAATTTTGAACCACTATTGAACTATAGATCTTGGTTTGGGCATAGATTCTTCGTCCGATGTCGGAATGCCGCGAAACTGGCGGCATTGGAACCGGCTTGAAAAATACTACCTGATAATCTAGGTTTTATCCTGTACAAACCTCTTTTAAAATCTTGTTTACCGTCATGGAACCGAACTAGTCGGCTTCCGTGGTTCGACCACTATTTCTTCGTCCGAATTCAGATTTGGGCGAAATTGGCGGCATTAGAATTATTTTTCCAAGACGGACCTGATGGCTCGGGGCTAATACCCTGAGTCTATATTTATCCTATAGAATTTGATTTTGGGCCGTATGATTACACGGGTCCCCGTGTTATCAACCCAGCACCGATCCCCTACCGAGGGTGACCTGGATTTCCTCCATAGACCCTATTTTTTTTAATCCTTTATAATGGAAAATCTGGTGGGTTAGCTTGTAACCCCTGTACACACCTGCCCATGTCGAGGATAGGTCTAGCCACCGTATCGCACCGATTTGACCCCTACGAACCTTCATTCTATCAATCACACTTGTGCGATCCTAATCTACCGACCCATTGTCATTTAGTTGCTAGGTTAGTGATGCCTTCTTATTTGATGTATTTTTAGCATTGGAGCTTCCTAGTGGTGGTCGTGCACTTGGATGCCCGGGTGTGGATATTAGGACACGTGGTACAGGAGCTTGCTACTCTAGCTAAGGTAAGTTACTCTTACTATGTCATCTACAATAGTAGACTGTTTAGTGTAGCTTTGTAGTATTCTGAAGCTTGCATGGGGAATGATGTGCCTAATGCATGTGTTGAATCGCATGTGGGGAGTGGGCACATCATTACATGCGAAGATGGTTATCGTCTAATTGCTTTAAACTTGAACAATGAGATATTTGATAGCATGGTAATAGTACATTGAGAACATGTCATTCTATGAATATAGATATAACAATCACTTATGAATTGTGCTTGAGATATGTTAACTTATATATGAACTTGGTTAAGTTGCCGATGAGCAACAATACCGGCTGTCTCGGTAATTGAGGCAGGATGGATAGTATTGAATCATCATTTGACTGAGATGTGACATTGTTGCTTCCTAGAGGGAAGTGTGTAGGGAGACCCGTGTGCACGAGTGGAAGGTGAACCACTACTCGTGCACAATCTGAATAAAGTAGGTAGGGTCACGGGGTTGGGCAGGCGGTAAAGCCAGGGAGCTTGAGAGCCTTGGCCTAGTAGTCCACTCCTGAGGTACGACCTCGAAAAAGTAAGTTGGGCGGTAGAGCTCCTCCGTGAGAGACGGGAAACCCCTCTTGGCCATTTGGGTAAGCTTTTCTACTGGAGGATCCAAGGTAACTTGTGTCCAGTAGGTTTCTGTTGTCGGAACTGGTAGAAAACCGACGGTTCACAAATAACTAATTTACTTGCATGTACATCTTTTCTGCAGAACTTAATGATTCCATGAATGTGCAATTTATAGATAGAGCTTGTTTATTTATTTTGAAATTATGGAAGTATTATAATTGAATGCATGCTTAGTCACATTAAATAGGATACTGGAGTAGTAGCTTAGTATTAGTAGCCTTACTAGTCGTTTTTCACACGACTAATCTCCCATTCTCATGGGGGCTGCCCATTCCCACGGGCAGATCCAGTTTCAGGTCAGCAGTAGACGGTGGTTAAAATCAGGCGTGGTCTTGGAGCAGCAGTGATCAGATTTCTCGTTAGTAGCTAGTAGTCTTTATCTTCTTCAACATTTGGTGTAATTGGGAATTAGTATGGACATGTTTGGATTTCCCTTTCTGATTGGTATTGATGATTAGTTTTGTTAGTTATGGTAATATCTGTTGCTCGATACCAGTTGACATTTGGTAGGCCTCTCCTCAAGGCTACCTTTTCAGTAGCGTGGCTTTCACCATTAAAAGTTTTAGAAAAATTATCGATGATATTTTATCAAATCAATTCAAACCCATAACTTTTACCTTTCTCACCCCCGGGATGGATAGTTTCCCTTTTTGTTGGAAACCGGGGCGTGACAACTTGGTATCAGAGCTAGGGATATGACCCTAGGGGATAGGAAGTAGTTTAGTCTTAGGATAGTTATTCTTACAGAGATTTCGATCATGGTGGTTATTTGCAGATGGTTCTCACAAGAGGTCAAACTTCTTCCTCGTCTGAGCCTGTGGTGCATAGCCAGACCCCGGCAGAGATGATGCAGGGCATGGCTGACATGATGCGTCAGCAACAGGCTATGATGCAGCGTCAGCAGGAAGTAGTAGAGCGTCAACAGCAGGCTGCACAAGAGCAGACTACTGCAGCGCAGGCAGTGCTAGCTCAGGCTACTCAGACTCAACAGCAAGGTGCACCTCGAGCTGAGGGAGATCGCATGGGGAAACTAATGAAGGAGTTTCGTGCGATGTATCCCCCAATCGTCAAGGGTGAACCAAACCCATTGGAGGTAGACCGATGGCTGCAACAGATCCAGAAGGTACTGAACGTCTTGGAGGTGACTGGAGAGAGGCGAGTTTCTCTTGCTTCCTACCAGTTTGAGGCAGAGGCAGAGTTCTGGTGGCAGTCAGTTTTGAGTTCATGGGCAGCAGACCGAGGAGCCATAGAGTGGCAAGAATTTGAGGAGATCTTTCGTAAAAAGTTTTTCCCAGTACCCATACAAGACAAGATGGAAGCAGAGTTCTTGGCCCTCTATTAAGGGACTCGTAAGGTGGCGCAGTATGAGGCTAAGTTTTCTGAGCTTGCCAGGTATGCCCCACACTTGGTAGCTACTGATGCCCGGAAGGCTAAGCGTTTTGAGATTGGGCTTAATCCAATAATAAGAGGAAAGGTTGCGGCATTCATGGGCCAGTCTTATGAGGAGGTGGTCACTCGATTACTTACTGTGGAGCAGGAACTGGAGGATTCTCGTAAGATACTTGAGAAGCGGAGTGGTAGTAGTCGTGGTGAACCATCCTTTCAGAAGAAGTCGAAAACATCGGAGGCTCGACCTCAGCAGCAGCGACAGTTTCAGTCCCGGCCTTCTGGTGGTTTTCAGGCTTATCGCCCGAGAGCAGGATGTTTTACTTGTGGTGCCCCAGACCATATAAAGCGTGATTGTCCTCATCGGGCCCCACGAGTAGCTCTTCCAGCACCCCCAGTTAGACCAGCTCTTCCACCTCCACCAGTTCCCCAGCCACAACACCAGAGGTCTCAGCAATATCGTCCTCCCCAACAGCAGCAGTGGATGCCTCCCCCTCGCCAGGGCGGCGAAAGTCAGCAGAACCAGGGAAGGGCGTATATGTTGGTCGGTCAAGATCAGGGAGCTTCTGGTGCGGTCATAGAAGGTACCCTTCTAACTAGTAGTTAGCTTCTGTTATTGAATTGAGTAGGGTATTGTCTTCCTTACATATCATATTGCTACAACCAGGTTCACTTCCTGTTTTCTCTACCTTAGCACATGTGGTTTTTGACTCTGGGTCCACACACTCCTATATAGTACCTAGTTTTGCTACTGTCTTGGGACTAGAGTCAGAGCCCTTGGGCCAAGTCTTATCGGTGATCTCACCACTTGGAGCGTACGTGGATGTGGATAGAGTCTGTCGAGATTGTGTAATCCATATTGGAGATAAGCAACTATTGGCAGACCTGATTATCCTTCACCTTGGAGGTATGGATGTTCTTCTCGGCATGGATTGGTTAGCCTCCTACCATGCAGCGTTGGATTGCTATTCCAAGAAGATTTCCTTTACACCACCAGATAGCGAGCGCTTTGTCTTTATCGGGAATAAGATGGCCTTTTTGTACCCGATTCCGCAGCGAAAGTCCAGTCTTAGTCTCTTGGCGCAGCTGACGAGCGAGATTGACGAAGGCATTCCCCCAAAAATTTCCCCGGTTGTTCAAGACTTCATGGATGTTTTTCCAGATCAGCTTCCAGGTTTGCCTCCAGCTAGAGAAGTAGAATTCGGTATCGAGTTACTTCCTGGAACTGCACCTATTTCCATAGCTCCATACCGAATGGCCCCTGCAGAGCTTAGAGAATTGAAGGTACAGCTAGAAGAGCTTTTAGACCTTGGATTCATTCGCCCTAGTGTTTCTCCATGGGGTGCCCCAGTCCTTTTTGCTCAAAAGAAGGATGGAACAAAGCGGCTCTGTATTGATTACCGGAGGTTGAATGCTGTTACAGTGAAGAATAGGTACCCGTTGCCAAGGATCGATGATCTCTTTGATCAATTAAAAGGAGCGAAGTATTTCTCCAAATTTGATCTGAGGACGGGATACCATCAGTTACTAGTGAAGAAAGATGATGTTTCGAAGACGGCTTTTCGAACAAGGTATGGTCACTATGAGTTCTTGGTGATGCCATTTGGTTTGACCAATGCTCCAGCCGCCTTCATGGACCTCATGAACCGAGTCTTCAGGCCATACCTAGACCGATTTGTGGTGATCTTTGTAGATGATGTTCTTATCTACTCACAATCTGAGGAGGAGCACGAGGAACACCTGAGAATTTCCATGCAGCTCTTGCGAGACCACCATCTTTATGCCAAGCTCAGTAAGTGCGAGTTTTGGATGAAGGAGGTGAAGTTCTTGGGACATGTGGTCTCAGAGGAAGGCATTTCAGTAGACCCGGCAAAAATAGAAGCAGTTCTAGATTGGGAGCCACCGAAGAACGTCTTCGAGATTCGTAGTTTCTTAGGCTTGGCTGGTTACTACAGAAGGTTCGTGGAAGGTTTCTCTCGGCTGGCTAGCCCACTCACTCGCCTGACAAAGAAAGGAGTGAAGTTCGAGTGGTCTGAAGGTTGTGAGCAGTCGTTCCAAGAGTTGAAGCGGCGATTAACCTCAGCCCCTGTCCTCACAGTGCCGATCAGTGGGAAGAAGTATGTGGTTTTTACGGATGCCTCTCAGACGGGTCTTGGGGGTGTATTGATGCAGGATGGCAAGGTTGTGGCTTATGCTTCTAGACAACTGAAGCAGCGTGAGAGGAATTATCCTACCCATGACTTAGAGCTGGCAGCCGTAGTGTTTGTACTCAAGATTTGGCGGCATTACTTATACGGTGAGGAGTTTGAGGTATTTTGTGATCATAAGAGTCTGCAGTATATTTCCTCCCAGAAAGACCTCAACGTGCGCCAAAGGAGATGGGTTGAGGTTTTGGCAGACTACGATTATGGGTTTTCTTATCATCCTGGTAAGGCTAATGTTGTAGCGGATGCCTTGAGCAGAAAGTTCCGTAGTAGGTTGTCCAGGTTGATAGCTGATCGGAGGGAGTTGTTGGTAACCATCGAGGGTTTTGACCTAATGGTGCAATGGGAGCCTACACATACGGTCTTGTGCAGTATACAGGCTCAACCGACCTTATATCAGAGAGTGATTACAGCGCAGCGACTAGATTCAAATCTAGAGGAGGTCAGGAGTTGGTGCCAGAACGGAGGAATGGACCAGGATTGGTCTATTGGTTCTGATGGAGGACTTAGGTTCAAAGGGAGACTTTGTCTTCCAGAGAACTCAGAGATTCGTGAAGAGGTACTTACTGAAGCCCATAGATCAAGATTCACTATTCACCCTGGTGGTACGAAGATGTATCACGACTTGAAGAGTCAATTATGGTGGAGTGGGATGAAGAGAGACATAGCCCAGTTTGTAGCGAAGTGTTTGACCTGTCAGCAGGTCAAAGCAGAGCATCAGAGACCCGCGGGCCCTTTACAGCCATTGCCAGTAGCAGAGTGGAAGTGGGAGCACCTTACTATGGATTTCGTCTCTGGATTTCCCCTATCACGAAATAAGCATGACTCAATTTGGGTGATAGTAGACAGATTGACAAAGTCAGCGCATTTTCTTCCCATGCGAACGACAATGTCAAGCAATGAGCGAGCAAAGCTATACCTGAAGGAAATAGTCAAGCTTCATGGAGTTCCTGTCACTATCGTTTCTGATCGAGATCCCAACTTTGCTTCTCAGTTTTGGAGTAGTCTACAATTAGCTTTGGGGACCAAGCTCTGTCTCAGTACGGCCTTCCACCCTCCGATAGATGGCCAATCTGAGAGGACTATTCAGATCTTGGAGGACATGCTACGAGCTTGTGTGATTGACTTTGGAGGCAGTTGGGAAGACCATTTACCGCTAGTGGAGTTTGCATACAACAACAGCTATCAGGCGAGTATCGGCATAGCTCCCTTCGAGGCATTGTATGGGAGGCCGTGTCGGTCCCCTCTCTGTTGGGCAGAGGTAGGTGAGCGGAGCCTGGTAGGACCAGACCTTGTTCAGGAGACTACGGAGAAGGTGCATCTGATACGAGAACGTCTGCGAGCAGCTCAGAGTAGGCAGAAGAGTTATGCTGACAAGCGTCGGCGCCCTCTTGAGTTTGTGGTTGGTGACCGAGTTTTTCTAAAGGTTTCTCCTAGGCATGGGGTTTTTCGGTTTGGAAAGCGAGGGAAGCTAGCCCCGAGGTATATTGGACCGTTCGAGATTCTGGATAGAGTCGGTGAGGTGGCGTATCTCCTAGCTTTGCCCCCTCGGCTCTCAGCGATTCATGCAGTCTTTCATGTATCGATGCTTCGGAAGTATGAGCCAGACCCATCACACGTGCTGGATTAGCAAGATCTAGACCTCAACAAGGATGCAACTTATGAGGAGAAGCCTGTTCGAATTCTGGCTAGTGAAGAGAAGGTGTTACGCACCAAGACCATCCGTATGGTCAAGGTGCTTTGGAATCATCATGCTGAAGATGAAGCTACGTGGGAATTGGAGTCCGAGATGCGGTCTCGATATCCCTCTTTGTTTGGTGAGTCATCTAATTGATTTCAATTTCGGGACGAAATTTTTCTAAGGGGGGTAGGATGTAATGCC
Source organism: Chamaelirium japonicum (assembly GCA_947650365.1). Classification (NCBI taxonomy): domain Eukaryota; kingdom Viridiplantae; phylum Streptophyta; class Magnoliopsida; order Liliales; family Melanthiaceae; genus Chamaelirium; species Chamaelirium japonicum. Next base: position 19,077,933 of record OX393549.1, read on the forward strand.
CGGATATTTTGGGGTACTTTGGATTAATAATTTTTATGCATGATTATCATCATTTGATAAGAAAGTTGGTAATATGAGTACCAATGTCATATGCTGGTATTGTTGTGACCAGGGTTGCGGGGTTTTCGCAACAGGAGATTTTGCACACCCGTTTGGGGTTTATGTGAATAGTTTTAAATATATTTAAATCAATCTAATTAAGGGCGTCAGAATTTGACAAAACCTATACCAATGGAGTCGTCTCGCCGAGACGGCTGTAGTGGAATTTTTTTATTTATTTGATTATTTTATTTCGAGGTCTTAGAAAAAGGTTATTAACGGTTTAGTAATTTTTACCCTTTATATAACTGCACTTGATAGAATAGTCGGATGGAGACAAGACTAGCACGGTTGCGTTCGGCTCGTCGAATCCTTCTCCGGGGACTACTCACACCACGGATCGGAGTCCGAATGAGAAGTTTAGAGCTTTTCCTGTTTGTGAGTAGAAGGGAACAGCTTTTCGGATGTTTGTAGTTGGGTTTTGTAGGTGGTATTAGACCCGACCCGACTTCCTACAACAACCTCTACACGCAGCTGAGCTTTTCCATCTCCCTTGGATCATTCTGATGAGATGAGGGTCGTCCGATTATTATCGGACGGTGTCATTTTGTTGAGGGTTTCATCCCTCCTCTCTTTATAAAGCCTTGCATGAGAGAACCCTAGCCTTCTCCTAGCCGTCATTCTTCTCCTCTTCTAGCGTGTTCGTGCCGCTCGAGAACAGCCGGAGTGGAGGTCTCACCGTTGTTGGAGCATCGGCACCGGATTCCTCTTCTTTCTCCCAGGTTCTTCCTCCCCCTCTCTCTTCTCCTCCTCCGCTCCACTCCTTCTTGACACCACCACCGGCCACACCCTCACCGGTCGGGATCCGACCAATCATCCCCAACCCAACCCAAGCGTCCAAGCCGAGCCGAGCAACCCGCAGCCATGGCTTCTCTCCCTTTTTCACGAGTCGGGTACGGATCATGTGGTGGCCATCGATGGGCCCCGAAGACCTGAGTGGTGCTTAGCAAGCCGTACGAACCCTTCCGAGTTGCCGGAGTTGGTCGGAGTTGAGAGGTTGGCCCATAGGTTTCATGGGAACCCAACCTCTGGTTCGTTGGTTGGGTGGAGAAGAAAAGGGACATAGAGGGAATTTCGTGTATTGTTCTTTTAAGTTAGGTTAGACCAGCCCTTGAACCCGGTTTAAATTTTGAACCACTATTGAACTATAGATCTTGGTTTGGGCATAGATTCTTCGTCCGATGTCGGAATGCCGCGAAACTGGCGGCATTGGAACCGGCTTGAAAAATACTACCTGATAATCTAGGTTTTATCCTGTACAAACCTCTTTTAAAATCCTGTTTACCGCCATGGAACCGAACTAGTCGGCTTCCGTGGTTCGACCACTATTTCTTCGTCCGAATTCAGATTTGGGCGAAATTGGCGGCATTAGAATTATTTTTCCAAGACGGACCTGATGGCTCGGGGCTAATACCCTGAGTCTATATTTATCCTATAGAATTTGATTTTGGGCCGTATGATTACACGGGTCCCCGTGTTATCAACCCAGCACCGGTCCCCTACCGAGGGTGACCTGGATTTCCTCCATAGACCCTATTTTTTTTAATCCTTTAGAATGGAAAATCTGGTGGGTTAGCTTGTAACCCCTGTACACACCTGCCCATGTCGAGGATAGGTCTAGCCACCGTATCGCACCGATTTGACCCCTACGAACCTTCATTCTATCAATCACACTTGTGCGATCCTAATCTACCGACCCATTGTCATTTAGTTGCTAGGTTAGTGATGCCTTCTTATTTGATGTATTTTTAGCATTGGAGCTTCCTAGTGGTGGTCGTGCACTTGGATGCCCGGGTGTGGATATTAGGACACGTGGTACAGGAGCTTGCTACTCTAGCTAAGGTAAGTTACTCTTACTATGTCATCTACAATAGTAGACTGTTTAGTGTAGCTTTGTAGTATTCTGAAGCTTGCATGGGGAATGATGTGCCTAATGCATGTGTTGAATCGCATGTGGGGAGTGGGCACATCATTACATGCGAAGATGGTTATCGTCTAATTGCTTTAAACTTGAACAATGAGATATTTGATAGCATGGTAATAGTACATTGAGAACATGTCATTCTATGAATATAGATATAACAATCACTTATGAATTGTGCTTGAGATATGTTAACTTATATATGAACTTGGTTGAGTTGCCGATGAGCAACGATACCGGCTGTCTCGGTAATTGAGGCAGGATGGATAGTATTGAATCATCATTTGACTGAGATGTGACATTGTTGCTTCCTAGAGGGAAGTGTGTAGGGAGACCCGTGTGCACGAGTGGAAGGTGAACCACTACTCGTGCACAATCTGAATAAAGTAGGTAGGGTCACGGGGTTGGGCAGGCGGTAAAGCCAGGGAGCTTGAGAGCCTTGGCCTAGTAGTCCACTCCTGAGGTACGACCTCGAAAAAGTAAGTTGGGCGGTAGAGCTCCTCCGTGAGAGACGGGAAACCCCTCTTGGCCATTTGGGTAAGCTTTTCTACTGGAGGATCCAAGGTAACTTGTGTCCAGTAGGTTTCTGTTGTCGGAACTGGTAGAAAACCGACGGTTCACAAATAACTAATTTACTTGCATGTACATCTTTTCTGCAGAACTTAATGATTCCATGAATGTGCAATTTATAGATAGAGCTTGTTTATTTATTTTGAAATTATGGAAGTATTATAATTGAATGCATGCTTAGTCACATTAAATAGGATACTGGAGTAGTAGCTTAGTATTAGTAGCCTTACTAGTCGTTTTTCACACGACTAATCTCCCATTCTCATGGGGGCTGCCCATTCCCACGGGCAGATCCAGTTTTAGGTCAGCAGTAGACGGTGGTTAAAATCAGGCGTGGTCTTGGAGCAGCAGTGATCAGATTTCTCGTTAGTAGCTAGTAGTCTTTATCTTCTTCAACATTTGGTGTAATTGGGAATTAGTATGGACATGTTTGGATTTCCCTTTCTGATTGGTATTGATGATTAGTTTTGTTAGTTATGGTAATATCTGTTGCTCGATACCAGTTGACATTTGGTAGGCCTCTCCTCAAGGCTACCTTTTCAGTAGCGTGGCTTTCACCATTAAAAGTTTTAGAAAAATTATCGATGATATTTTATCAAATCAATTCAAACCCATAACTTTTACCTTTCTCACCCCCGGGATGGATAGTTTCCCTTTTTGTTGGAAACCGGGGCGTGACATATATATATATATATATATATATATATATATATATATATATATATATATATATATATATATATATATATATATATATATATATATATATATATATATATATATATATATATATATATATATATATATATATATATATATATATATATATATATATATATAGAGAGAGAGAGAGAGAGAGAGAGAATACGGGGTATGAGCTGACAGCCCATTTCTGAATTTGGGCTGTCAGCTCACAGCCATCCGATTCCCATCAGCCACCGTCCATTTAAAATAAAAAACACACACACACACAACACACCCAACCCCACTATCTCCCTCTCCCTCTCTCTCGCCCCCGATCCCCTCCGGCCCCCGACCCCCTCCGGCCCCGGTCCCCTCCGGCCGGATCCAGTGCCCCCGACCCCCTCCGGCCCCGGTCCCGGCGCCCCCGACCCCCGGTCCCAGCCCCCCCGACCCCTCCGGCGCGACCCCATCCCGGCGCCCCCTACCCCTCCGGCGCGACCCCGTCCCGGCGCAACCCCCTCCGGTGCGACCCCGTCCCGGCGCAACCCCCTCCGGCGCGACCCCGTCCCGGCGCCCCCGACCCCTCCGGCGCGACCCCGTCCCTGCGCCCTCGACCCCTGCCCCCTGCGACCCCGTCCCGGCGCCCCCGGTCCCGGCGACCCCATCCCAGCCCCCGTCCGCCGCCCCCTGCGACCCCGTCCCGGCCCCCGTCCGCCGCCCCCTGCGCCTGTCTCCGGCCGGGCCCCTGACGGGGGCTGCCGCTGCCGCTCGCGAGAGAGAGGGAGAGGGAGAGAGTAGTTTAGGTTTTTTTTTTTAAAAAAAAAATGGACGGTTGCTGATGGGGATCGGATGGCTGTGAGCTGACAGCCCAAATTCAGAAATGGGCTGTCAGCTCATACCCCGTATTCTCTCTCTCTCTCTCTCTCTCTCTCTCTCTCTCTCTCTCTCTATATATATATATATATATATATATATATATATATATATATATATATATATATATATATATATATATATATATATATATATATATATATATATATATATATATATATATATATATATATATATATATATATATATATATATATATATATATATATATATATATATATATATAGAGAGAGAGAGAGAGAGAGAGATAGAGAGATGACATAGGGAGTTATTGTCGAAGTTTGGTCTTGCGACCTACGTTTCCGGACGAGAGGTGTTACATGATCGCCACTATAATATGAGTAAATTAGGGTTAAGTGTTCTCTTGACATGCCAAGAGAAGCTTCGTACAGTGGGGTTGCATGGAGCAACTAGAAGAGGACTCGAAGGAAGAAAAGAGCTCTGGCTCTAATCCTCCTCCCATTGAATGACCAACCCCTTTTCTGTAGGTCATAGGGGTCCTTTTATAGTTGTGTTACATGTGCTCGATATGGCAGTGATGATGTTACGGTGCTAAGGTGGTGCTAACCCTGGGCCTGGGCTTGCCAACTTGAGCCGTTGCACGGGCCCATATGGGTTTGGTTCTATCCGATATAATTTTTGCACCCACAATCACCGCATGATGCATTATTATTTTACTAGTGACAATCCAAACATCAATTTTTCAAAAAAGGATTAATAAATAACATAATAATAAAAAACATATCAAACTTTTTTTTTCTTTGGCAGCACAGACTTATAGGCCGGTTGCATGCTCCAATTGGATTGGAGTATGGACGTACGTATATAAGTCTATACTCCAGTTGAATTGGAGTATGGACTTATACGCGTATAAATCCCCTTGGTGGGCAGGCAATGTGGATTTCTTCTAGCCCTATACCTTGTAAATGATCTCCTACTGCTGGTGAACCCACCAAATCCACTCCACCCCTTCACCCTCCACTTGCTTTAGCTGTTGTCGCCGCACCATCCCTCATTCACCCTATGTTCGGAACGAGAGTTGTATGGAAGGAGTGCCGGCTGTGGCGGCGTTTGACGAGGAGGAGAGTAATAGTCTCCGGTGAGGTAGCCAGCGTGCCTGGGATGTAGAGCGATGCCCAAGGGTTCAAAGGTGGCATTAGGGTTGAGTAGAGGTATGCGTGGGGATCTTCGCTCTCATATGTTGAGTTCATAGGAGCAATAGGATCTTCCAAACTTTTTTTTTTTTGGTAGGTAAGATAAACTTAACTAGTAATAACTCAAGGAAACAAGCAACATGATACATCACGTCGAGTCAAAAGAAGCAGATTCGGCAGAACAACCTCATTCCAACAAACCGGACTAGAACCGGTTTTAGCCCACGAAGCTAAGAAGTCAGCCACTTGATTCACTTCACGAAAAGCATGACTGATGTGCACCATCAAAAATTTTCACAAAAGGTTGTTGATATCTGTAAGGAGGAAGTGATCATCCAGACCTTCCGCCAGCAAAGCATATCTTGACCCGGATAACAAACTATTTTTCTCAACATTGGAAGATCTCCCATCAATTTTGAAACCCTTATATCCTACTGATTAGTACTGGATTGGAAAGGATCATCCGGAAGAACACCAGAGTTAGGGTCTTGGATAGAAATTGAACTGTCTTCGAAGGAACTTAGTCCAGGATCCTTATCACAGTTATTATTAACCCTACATTGACCAGTCCATTACCATCTATAGGAACCCATACCCATATCATATCCATACCCCAGTATAGGAACCTATACCCTAGTATACACAAGTTAGAGGGGAAATCAGGTTTCGGGTTTCAAGTATGGGTACCCGAAAGTTAATCGGGTAGAGTTCCTATACACATTCCCTATCCAAATCATGCTCCAGGTACAAAATGTGTACCCATGCCCGATGTTTCAGGTGGGTTTTCGGAGTTCATTGCCTCTACCCCTACCAAAGACTGCATTTTTTGCATTTAACTGGAACCAATTAATATTCAAAATATTTTTTTTTTAGTATTCATCAAACGGGAGATCACAACTAGATCTCCAGGAGGCGCACATGCCGCGGCACACGCACTACAAAGCCCACCATATGGTGGAGATCACCATCGGCAGAGCCAAGGAAGAAACCGCCAACACCGACGAACACAACCAACAAACAGCTCCGCTCATCGGCGGAGACCAAGCATCTCCCGAAAACTAGTGGAGAACATAGAACAACAAACCACAAAAAACACAACCCAAAAAAAACCAGGCGATCACCGCCAACATCTCCGGCAGCCTGGCCAAAATGAACCTTTCTCGTCTCTAACCGGAACATAGGGAAGAAGTTCATCATCAATCCCTACCTCCACACAACATCTTGAAAATAAGAGCTTATTTTGAAAGGAATTTCTTTCGTCTCAAAAAAGCAAGAAAGAGGAAATGAAGTCAATAGACATATAAGTCAATGGAAATCATTTCAAGTGATAGAAACGAAAAGAACACACCTTGAGAATCATTTTTATCACCATATATGAATATGTAATAACCATTCTCCTATGTGAGAAAATATCAAGAGATCCATAAGCCTTCCATATTTTCATAAGTTGATTCTTGAGATTAGCAAAATAAGGCGTGTCGCAATAGATGAAACCCATCGAGGAAAATTTTCCATTTCTTGTTGGTTTCATCTATTTCTGAATTAGAAAAGACAGCAACCTTGACATTTTCAATCACAGTTGGAGGAATAAACTCCAGAATTGGATTAAACATGTTAGATACACTCAAGCCCCAAAACCCGGGTCGTAAGGCCGGGGAGGTCCACACGGGATACACTAAGCGGGTGATGGGTGCCTCCCTCACCGATGTGGGACTATTCGTCAACACTCCCCCTCACGCGGAGCAAGCGTGACAAGGATTGTAACATCTACCCCAAACACGCAAGATATTGTCCCCTTTGCCCGTGCCCGCACGAGAATAACTAAGCTGGTGTGATCATTTGACTGTGGTGTTATAAAGCCAGACCATAGTGCGCTACACTTGCACTTTAGCCCTTGGAGAAATTGTGATCATTGAACACTGACCATCACTCTGATGGTTAGGAGGCGTATGAAACATGCACCTAGCAAATTTTTTAAGGCGAGAGTAGTACTATGATGGGTGGCCCTCCTAGGAAGTTCTGGTGCAGGCACAGCTAAAGTGGACAATATCTTGTATGTTTGGGGTAGATGTTACAAGGATCCTCCCATGCGGAGCATGCATGGCAAGGCACGATCGGTGGGGAGCGTCCGGAGCAGGAGCAGGAGCAAGAGACGGGCCAACTATAACACCATGTTAGATACCCTCACGCCCCAAAACTCGGGTCGTAAGGAGAAATCCACACGGTGTATATTAAGCGGGTGATGGGTGCCTCCCTCACCATATTTTCATAAGATCGATGATTCTTGAGATTATTAGAATAAGGCGTGTCGCCATAGATGAAACCCACCGAGGAAAATTTTCCATTTCTTGATGGTTTCATCTATTTCTTAATTAGAAAAGACAGCAATCTTGACATTTTCAATCACAGTTGGAGGAATAAAGTCCAGAATTGGATTAAACAGAATTAAGAACAGGAAACGATTCATCATCTAAATTGAAGTACCCTTTATTCATAGATATACTAATTTCATCAGGGACATTATCATAACCAACCTCTTCTCTTGATAAAGGTATCTGATGTTTGACTTGTTGATGTGTACCTTCGAAGATTTTCGTTGAAGACTGCTCTGGATCCAGATTTAGCATGAGCGAAGTCTTTTGTCGCCTGAGATCTCCTCAAGAACCCTTTGATTCTGATTTCTTTTGCATAGAAGATTGCTTCTTTAATTGAATTTCTCCAATATCACACCCCTTAGATCTGAGGGTGGAGAAGGAATCATGTCCTCATCCTCTCCCTGAACTGGATTTGCTTCCCGGAGGAAGAAGATCGATTTCCAGTTTGAAACCAAGTATCCCGCCCAAACTTTTCCTCACCCATCTCAGATTGGAAACTTGGGCAAATGATTCTGCTCTTAGATCTAGGTTTTAATGGTCTTCAAGGCAAATCTCAGATTGTAAACTAGTTTAATTCTGTTGAACTAGTCCACCGGTTAGTTCCACATCGGTAAAGGGGGACCTTACGTCTGCTTTATATACCCTCTGTGGACCTCCTCTTACGACCCGGGTTTTGGGATGTGAGGGTATCTAACATCATATGGTATCAGAGCTGGGTTCACCGTATCCCTCCGGGTGCAACCCTTTTCGATTGTGCCTCGCTCTGCATGCTACGCTTGAGGGGGGGGGGGGGGGGGGGTTGTTTAGGTGGTCTACCGGTTAATCCCACATCGATAAAGGGGGCACCTTACATCCTCTTTATATATTCTCTGTGGAACTCCCCTTATGACTCGGGTATTGGAGTGAGGGTATCTAAGTCCACCAGTTAATCCCAAAGCGGTAAAGGGGGCACCTATCATCCGCTTTATATACCCTCTGTGGAGCTCCCCTTAATACCCGGGTTTTGGGGTGTGAGGGTATCGAACATGGTATCAGAGCTGGGTTCACCGTCTCCCTCCGGGTGTGGCCCCTTCCTATTGTGCCTCGCTCCGCGTGCTTTGCTTGAGGGGGGGTGTTAAGGCAGTCCACCGGTTAGTCCCACATCGGTAAAGAGGGCACCTTACGTCCGCTTTATACACCCTCTATGACCTTCCCTTACAACCCGGGTTTTGGGGTGTGAGGGTATCTAACAAATTCATCTTGCATGTGATAATCGAATGATGTGATAATCAATTATAGGCTGTAATATAAGAATGGATTTAAATACTATTTACCATATTTGTATTTTTTTTACTTATTGCTATGTCCTCGTTTTATATATTCTGATTTTGACTGAGTTTTAATCTCTGGCACTTTTTTTTCATTTTAAAAGCCTCTAGGTTTCCTTAAACATTAAAGGAGAATTTCCAACAATATTGTCTCTTTTTTGCATCCAACGGATAAAAAGTAAGAATCTTCTCCTCCAAGTTGTGGGACTTACTAGGAGAGCTCATCGGGTGGAGATCATGAGGGGATTTATTTCTTGGTTAGTATATTCATGCTTAACTTGCTTTACTGAATTTTCTTGCCTTTGATCAAAACTTGTAAAACTAAATACCAAAAGTGCTATGTAATTTTTCTTGTAGCAGATCGATGATTAAAATCATGGAACATGGGGTAGATTAGATAATTCTTGAGAGTGAATGGATGCATATTTGTACTAGAGGAATTCCTTAAGAAAAAACTGCACTAGATTTGGATATTGGTACTTATCTACATGTATTTTTTATCTGATATTTGTTTCCTGGTTTGATATAATTTAATTATTAATGTATGATAAATTTGATGAATTAATTTTTTTAAAAATGTTTTTCCTGATGTTGGCTACTGCGTCAGGAAACATTTGTAACGAACGATTAAAAAAAATAAAATTACCTTTGGCAGCATGGACTTCTACGTCGAAAACGTTTGTAATGAACAAATTAAATATTTACTTTCGGCGATGTAAGCTACAGCATCGTCAAAAGTAATTAACCTTTGCCAACATAGTGTTTACATCGTCGATTGTGCAATAATTGGCATCTATAATTATTTTTTGCGGCGTTGAGGTAATATGGAGACATTGTTTGGGCGACGTTATATATGTCACTAAAAAGTTAACGTTTGGAAACGCCGACACCTCGCTGAAGAGATTCACAGACATGGCTACGGCGACATCGGGTCAACGCATGCTGTTACATTGGTAAAAGCTTTTGGCGATGCATAGATGATCCCTTGCCAACGAAGTGCTGCGTCAGAAAACATATTGTTTCTTGTAGTAGAGGAGGAGTTCGGCTGGAGCAAGTGGAGGCTGAAGGGGTGGAGCTGATTTGGTGAGCTCACCGAAAGGAGGAGATCGTTTCCAAGGTACAAGGTTAGAAGAAATCTACATAGCCTGCTCGTCGAGAGAACTTATATGCGATATGCGACTCCAATTCAACTGAAGTATAGACTTATATATGTATAAGTCATACTCCAGTTGGATTGGAATATGGAACTATACGCCAGTTGAATTGTCGTATAAGTCTGTACTCCAATCCAATTGGAGTAAAGATATACGCCAATTCAAGTACTGGCGTATAAGTCTGTTGCTGCCAAATAAGAAACTTTTGATCTGTTTATTATTATTATTATTATTATTATTATTATTATTATATATATATATATATATATATATATATATATATATATATATATATATATATATATATATATATATATATATATATATAGGGGACGGGGAGCCTGGACCTTAGGTGCAGCATTGATGCTGCACCCGTGCCTGCGATTTCGCCACGTGCCTCTGCGAGATCTGAAGCGGCGATCAACTGCGGGACATCCCGGACAGCAGAAAAGGCGGGATTTTTTTCCGCTAGACTAAGATGTCGCTGTTACTATGGCCGCCACAGTAACAGCGAGATCCCATCCAGGGGAATCATTCCCGTTTGATCAGGCAATCAGACGGCTGAAAAAAATCCTACCTTTCTGCTGTCCGGGATGCCCCGCAGTTGATCGCCGCTTCAGATCTCGCAAGGGCACGTGGCAAAATCGCAGACACAAGTGCAGCATCAATGCTGCTCCTGAGGTCCAGGCTCCCCTTCCCCATATATATATATATATATATATATATATATATATATATATATATATATATATATATATATATATATATATATATATATATATATATATATATATATATATATATAGGGTCAGGATCGGATGACCCAACAAATTTTGACCCATTAATAACCCAGCACTTTTTGATGCACTTAGAAGTTATAGAATGGGCTGATTTTTTGTAGACATGTCGTCTATGGTATGTTGATCATCCTCAAAAAAAATCAGTCCATTCTAAAACCTCTAGATGCATCAAATGCGCTCTTCAAATCAACGGTTTTTAACTGTCAATTTTAACCGTTGATTTGAAGATCTCATTTGATGCACCTAGAAGTTTTAGAATGGGCTGATTTTTTGTGAGGATGATCAACATATCATAGACAACAAGTCTACAAAAAATCAGCCCATTCTAAAACCTCTAGGTGCCTCAAAGGGTGCTGGGTTATTTGCTGGGTCAAATTTTACTGGGTCATCCGATCCTGACCCATATATATATATATATATATATATATATATATATATATATATATATATATATATATATATATATATATATATATATATATATATATATATATATATATATATATATATATATATATATATATATATATATATATATATATATATATATATATATATTTGATCTGTGAGCTACGGGTGGAGAAAATGAACTGCCCTCATTTTGATCCCCCTAGGAGTTTTGGAATTTGATAAAATTTTGTGAGGGTGTTATCTAGGATAAGATGATCATCCTCACCAATTTTTATCAAATTCCAAAACTTCTAAGGTCATCAAATGGTAGAAGCAAAATTAACGGTGACTATGGACGGTAGATAATACTTCTACCATTTGATGACCCTAGAAGTTTTGGAATTTGATGAAAATTGGTGGGGATGATCATCTTATCAAAGATAACACTCTCACCAAATTTCATCAAATTCCAAAACTCCTAGGGGGATCAAAATAAGGGCAGCTCATTTTCTCCACCCGTAACTCACAGCTCAACGTAACAGCCCTATATATATATATATTTTTTTATGGGTCAGGATCAGGGGACACTCATTTTGCACTCAAATTTTTACACCAATTTTTAAATCATTCGATGGAGGTTTCAGAATTTGTTGATTTTTTGTGAGCATAATCATCTTGTCTTAGATAGCACGTTTACAAAAAATCAGTACATTCTAAAGCCTCTAAGTACATCAAATCTGAAAGGCTTTATACATCGTCCATTTTAATCGTGAATTTGAAGATCACATTTAATAAGTCTTGAGGTTTTAGAATGTGCTGATTTTTTGTGGATATGTTATCTAAGATAAAATGATTATGCCAAAAAAAAATCAACAGCTCATGAAACCTCTATCTAATGATTTGAAAATCGGTGTAAAAAACAGAGTGCAAAAATAGTGTCTCCCGAACCTGGCCCTATATATATACATATTTTGAAATGTTTAAATCAAATTTTTACACTATCAAAGGTTTGAGAGGTCCATATAGTATGTATTTATATGTATTTTGGACAGCTACTTAATGGTCTAAAACTTGCAACATGTCCAAGTTCGAGTGATTTCATCAATATTAAGATCTGATTTTTTTTTCAAGAATATCATATTAATTAAACAATTAGGAACATATTAATTGAAAGGAATCTAAGATTTACCATATTAGAAACTTTCAGAAAAATACACTTCAATTTAATCGAACAAACATTTGAATGCATTTTTGTTGAATTGATCTTCCCAGGTTAGTGTTGGGTGGTATATCGCACACCCGAAAATAAATTTTTGAAAAAAATTACATCGGAGAAGGCTAATGATCTGCTTTGAGGGTTCAAAGTTTTGGGTTTTGGTTTTAAGAGTTTAGGAGTTGAGGTTCAAAATTTTTAAATTTTTTGATAAATTTTGAAATATTTCTGTCACCCACATTTCGTTTCGAGGGTCACAATAATAAAAATATTTCGAGAAATTTTGGGAGTTTTTGAACCATGCCGGCCAATCAGCATCCGAGTAAACACGAATATATACCAGAGTAGAGGTGGAGAAGAGGAGAAGCGCCTTAGTGATGGTCCTTTGAAGATACTGAAGAGTCCGTAAAAAAGTACCATATGAGAGGAGTGACTAAGAATGATGACAACATAAGCAATATCAGGTCGAGAGATGCAAAGATAGACCAACTGGCAAACAAACTCTCTATATATGTTAAGATGAGGAATTAAAAATAGCAGCCCGACAGAGAATATTGGCAGTGTACTTCTGCTACGAGAGCAGAATCCCTCACTCACCCTGAGCAATCTCCAGGCCTAAAAAGTAACACAGAGAACCAAGATCTTTCATATGAAACTGACTCCGAAGAAGGTGCTGAAAAAAGCTATAGCACCTGAATCATCACCCATTAGGATCATGTCATCCACATAAAGAGAATAATGGCCCGGTCGTGGGAGGAAGTCTACACGAACATAGAGTGATCATTAAAGCTCTCAACAAAACTGATCTTTGTAACTGCATGATGAAAGCGCTCAAACTAGACGCGAGGGGCCTGTTTGAGTCATAGATGACCCGACGAAGATGACAAACATACTGAGGAGGAATACTAAAACCTAGAGGAGGTTGCATATAAACAACCTCCGAAAAATCACCTTGAAGAAAGACGTTATTTACATCCATCTGAAGCAGGGCCTAGCACCAAATTTCGGCAACAACCAGAAGAATCCGAATGGTAGTCATATGAGCCACCGGAGCAAAAGTCTGAAACTCCTCGCTATGGCTTACTGCCACACAGGGTACTAGAGTGCCTCGCGATAGGACTTAGGCTTTCTGTCAGTGTGAAGGGCAGTAAGATAACTAAGCAGAAGTCGTCGAGGAAGACTGAGTTATCATCGTTGATGGATCGGAAGTTCTCATCGAGGACTCGGGCATGGCTGATCGATATCCCGTGAGGCAGGCACAAAATATGGCGCTGCGTGAGGCGCAATGAAGAGGCCAAAAAAAAGTGAAGGCATGAGAAGGCAAACAAAGCACTCGGCGGTGGAAGGCGCAAGAAAAACGCACAATCAAAAGCACAGGAGAGGGATCCGGTGTGATGAGGGCAGCACAAAATATCGGAGATCTGGTGTGGATTGCATGCAAGGAGGAGGGTCGGGGCGATTGCACACAAGGAAGAGGGACATTTTTGCACTCAAGGAGGAGGATCGCGCGCACAAGGGGGGAAGACCGGAGGAATCGCACAGGGGGGATTCGCACGAGCAAGGGGGAAGGCCGGAGGGATCAGACGCAGGTGGTCAGAGGTTGCGAGGAAGACAAGATCGCGAGACAGACACGCAGCATATCAGATCGCGATATCACGAGAAGAGGGCAGCATATCGGATTGCGAGACCAGGTCGACTCTGATACCATGTGATGAAGAGAGAGAGAGAGAGAGAGAGAGAGAAACGAATATGGCTTTTGGGAGAACGATATCAAGCTTCTCATTAGCCATTAGCCAACTTATATAAACAATGATGCGTATACCCGTGAGTAACATAGCGTGTAGCAGTCTGTAACCTACAATATATACTATAATAGACTAACCACATTTATTTTCTACTCATCACTCATCAGGCTAACCCCATTTGTTGGTTTGCTTGAGGATCATCAGACTTTATGTAGTAGGTAGTGGGAAGGGAGTCCATTAGATTATGAGCAAAATCCACTCACCAAATATGCTGATGTGGCGAGAACGGCTCACCATATTTAGCTTTTAGCTAGGAAGGCCCTAGGCCGATGGAGATGCTCCAAGTCTAGTCTACTTCACAAGAGGAGATTTCTTATATTCATGCTCCTTACATTGGTAGTCCCTCATTTAATAAGAAATTAGCCACCCAAGAAAGGAAACATAATTACATCGAATATGCCTCCAAAATATACATTTATCATAGATTTGACATGATCAAGAAATCTCTCCATTATCGCACAATCGCCAAAGATTCCACCCTAGGAATTTATAGCAGGGTAGAGCGAAAACAATGCCTAACCCAAAAAAGAACCCAACACAACTCTCTTATTCACTAAGAGAGAGAGAGAGAGAGAGAGAATTAACAAGCAATATAGCCTTGCTTTCATTCTTTGAGAGAGAGAGAGAGAGAGACAGAGAGAGAGAGAGAGAGAAAACAAGCAAGCCTTGCTTTCATCCGTTTTCTCTCAAAATGGGGCACTTAAGGTTCTTTGGAGAGGGTTCTTGGTATGGAGCTGTGCTGCCATTGTCAAACGTAGCTGGCCACAAATAGAAGAAAAACTAAGAACTAAGCAGGGTGTAGAGAGAGAGAAGCAGGGTGTAGAGAGAGAGAGAGAGAGAGGAGGCAAAGCAAGGCAAAAATTACCTCCTCGCACTGCTGCTTCAGCCTGGCGTTCTCATCGACCAGAAAAGCAATTTCCAGCTCCAACTCATTTGTATAAGCCTTCCTTCCACCCAAAAAAAAATTATTCATTACCATGGCCTCTCATCATGATCAGACCAAGACTTTACCAACCCATCTCATATCTTGTCTATTCAACCCCCATGGGCACATGTAATGAACACATCTAGAGAGAGAGAGAGAGAGAGAGAGAGAGAGAGAGAGAGAGAGAGCGATGCCTGTTTTCTGGCTCTTGAACGGGCGGCAGACTGCCGGTTCTTGATCATGCGCTTGTGGCGGCCGTTGCCCGCTCCATCGTCGGGGCCATCGGGGGCACGCCTCTTAGGGCAGAAGGAGAAGAGGGCGTTGCGGGACGGCGAGCCGATGATCGCATCCGAGAAGGAAGGGGGGGTGGCGAACGGCAGGCGGTAGCTCCCCCTGTTGCTGTTGTCGTCGGATCGGGGGTTGGCATGGGGAGTGGCGGCGGAACCGGAATGAAAATCCACCCCGGAGTTGAGGGTGAGGGCTGTGGGGGGCGGACGCAGGGGCGTGCCCTTGGCGGCCGCGGCGGCGAGGGTAATGCCCTTCCACAGCTCCTCCATGCTCCTCCCCGCCCTCGGGCTCTGTGGGACCATGGAGCTGTGCGAGGACGATGGGGAGGACGAGGAGTAGGACCTGGATGAGGAGGAGGAGGAAGAAACCACCCTGCCGTTCCTGCTGCTGTTGCCCTGTTCCGAGGACCACATCTCACTTCAACTGTGGAAGAGAGAGAGAGAGAGAGAGAGAGAAGAGAGAGAGTGGGACTTTTTTTTTTTTGGCAAATTAGATATAGGTCCTTAACTATTTTACTATATTAACCGCAGGACATCATCATTTGCTATATTTTGCAATTAATGTATTCTGCAACTAAAAGTCATCTCTCAATAAGTACTTATGTCAAACTTTTTATCTTTTTTTTTTTGAAAAATTTTATTCATACCCCAAAAATATGTAATTAGCCCCCATTTACAATAAACTAAAACACACCCTGATTTTTTTGATCATACCCCGTTCCTATCCCAAAAATACATTTTTCCCTTACACCCCACCTTGAATAATCCAAGTTAAATGACCCGTCATTCCTTAATCACACCCCATTCCTTTCAGATGTTAAGGGGGGGATTGGCAGCGACAGCGTCAGCGGTCTTCTTCTTTCCCCATTGCTGGAGGGGTTTGATTTTCTATGGAAGAATCCGATGGGGGAGGTGGGTCTTTGAGCTCCCGTGCCGTTTATGGAGGAATTAGATCGGTGGAAAGTAGGATCTTCGATCCCCGTTGTCGATGTCGCTGCCACTAACGCCATAACTATGTCATCGCCATAGCTCAATTCCTTCCCAATTACAGTCGATGCCCCCTTATTCAGTTTTGTTTTAAGTTTTAGTTGTATGTGGGGTATAAGTTAAGGGTAGAAATTGTATTTAAAAATTTATGAGTAAGTTACTGTGAAACGGATGGGAGACGGGGGCTAGTTACAGATTTTTGGGGTATGAATAAAATTTTCCTTTTTTTTTTGGATAAATTATACTTTGCCCCCTGAAGTTTAGCTCAAAAACACTCAAACCCTCCTTAGTTTATTTTGTTCCAAATTGCTCCCTAAATTATGAAATGTTAGCACGATACATTTTTGTCAACTGCTTTATTTCCTCATTTGGTAATTTATATCCGAATGACTTAAAATAGTCTCCCCAAACCATGATGATTGAACTACAGAATAATCATGGTTTGGGGTCTAGCCAAAAACACCTATCCCCTCCGGTTCAATCCCGTTCGATCACCCGACCCTTATAATGGGAACCCCTGGGTCGGACGGGAATAATAGGTGTCGATGGATGAACCCCAAATCATGGTGATACCGTAGTTCGGGGCTGTGAATAACCCAAACCCTTGGATACCCACCTCCTCACAAAATCGGCTTTTAAGGGGAGGTCCAAGGCTGGTGTATAAATGGTCTATCACCCGCTCCCATTACCGATGTGGGACTAACCCGCCTGAGGCATGACCATCTCAACTCCCCCCCCTCATGTGGGACATGCGTGGCAAGGGCACTATCGGAAGGAGCTCCTAGAGCAAATCTGGCTTTCATACATATGAAGAACCCAGACTCTTGGATACCCACCTCCTCACAAAACCGACCGGCTTGTAAGGGGAGGTCCAAGGCTGGTATATAAATGGCCCATCACCCGCTCCTATTATCGATGTGGGACTAACCCGTGTGAGACATGACCATCTCAACAGGGGCGACTAAGTTAAGGGCTTTAATTTTTATGTGATCAAAACTGAATTAAAGGAGGGCAAGATGTAGTTTTTAAAACTATAAAGGGGTTAATTGTTTTTTAGGTAAACTTCAGGGGGCAGAGTGTAATTTACCCTCTTTTATTTCTGTGGCTTCAGCTGGATTCGATTCAATTGGGGAGCTCTGACGCTCGTCACTTGGTTCGACTTTCCCTTCATTATCACCCAAAAAAATCCTTACCTTCCCCTTTCTCAGCTTCAAATCAGGTTGCAAAAAACGTACGGCACGCACGTGCCTGCACACGTGCCTGTCAGCTACAGTATCCACCACATGTGGAAAAGATCGTTGCATCTGTTTTTACGTTGGGTGTGCGTTCCTGACCACACAGCCGTCTGATGGCTAGCTGTCCCGGAGAGTGCGATTCACTGGTTGGGTGCTGGCTGGCATTTTCCCTTTTAAAATATGGGCAGTATACAGAAGTTTAGATCTCCTCTGGTCGGTTGGTCGGTCAGGCTGGTCGGTCGGTGGGCCCAACGGGCATCACAGCAGCACACGATCAGCTGGGGTGCGATTCATTTTTTGGTCGTTAGACATCGTGCGGCTGTGATGTTCGCTGGGCCCAGGGCCAACCAACTAGATCATATTCGAGCTTTATACAAGGATGCGGATACTTACAACCCATAAAATACCTAAGGCAACCCTAACTTAAATTTGAAAAAATACCTGATGTGTCTCCATTTCAGTCCTGGTCTTTTGCTGATATAAGCCCATGCCCGCAGCCCCATCACCGGCAATGTGCAGGCCGCCGCCCATCTCCACCGCCGACAACCCACCACCTTCATGTCCACCTTCTCCTCCTTCCTCCTCCTCCTTTTTCTTTCCCTTGTTCCTCCTCCTCTTCCCCCCCTTGTCCTCCCTGAAATCGTAGCATCTAACCATACATGTCCGAATGCACCTTCTGTGCATTTGAGCACCCCGGTAGAATGCACAGAAGGAGCATTTGACCCTTTCTGTGCATTCTACCAAGGTGACCGAATGCACATAAGGTGCATTCGGACTGAAATAGCTGGATTCTATGATTTTCAAGAGAAGGAGAAAGGAAAAAGGAGGAAGGAGGAGGAGGAGGAGGAGGGAGGGAGAAGGGGAGGAAAAAGGAGGAGAGTGGGGGAGAGAGGAGGAGGAGGGGATGGAACGACGATGGTGGGTTATCGGCGGCGGCATGCACGCGGACAATAGAGGCAAAATGAGGGGTTGCCCTTTAGACGGGAGCTGCCTTCGGCAAAAGAGGGGGTGAGCAATAGAGGGGGCTGCCATAGGTATTTCATGGGCGGATCGCCCTCCACCTCCTTCCTGCGATACCTGCAAAAAGACCGAGGTTCACCTCCGAGCCAAGGCCCCTTCGACGCTCAAGTCAGGGAAGGAAAAACAACAGTGAGTGTGGTCTAGGGTTTGGTAGCGAATGCTTGCTCAAGAGTGTTCAAGATTGCTTACCTGCCCCTCAGGTGGCGGGATTGTTTTATACATGTGTGTACCATTCTCTTTTGGAGCCGGCAACACAATAGTCGGAGAGAAGGAGGGGAGATCGGCCATGCAACAAGCACCCCCCCCCCCCTCCCCCCCCTCTCCCTGGGTCGGCATGTACCCAGAGGGGGGGGGGGGTCGGTCGGTCGGTTGGTCCACAAGGAGGCACACCCCCCCCCCCCCCTGGGTCGGCATGTACCTAAAGGGGGGGGTCGGTCGGTTGGTCCACAAGGAGGCACACCCCCCCCCCCCCTGGGTCGGCATGTACCCAGAAGGGGGGGGGTCGGTCGGTTGGTCCACAAGGAGGCACACCCCCCCCCCTGGGTCGGCATGTACCTAGAGGGGGGGGGGGGGTCAGTCGGTTGGTCCACAAGGAGGCACACCCCCCCCCCCCTTGGGTCGGCATGTACCTAGAGGGGGGGTTCGGTCGGTTGGTCCAAAAGGAGGCACACCCCCCCTTGGGTCGGCATGTACCCAGAGAGGGGGGGGTCGGTCGGTTGGTCCACAAGGAGGCACCCCCCCCTCTCGATGGGACGTGCAACGAGCCGAGGAGTGAAGCAGCAGTCGAACACGGAGGTCTCGCAATGCTGACAACGCTCCGCGTTTCCGGGCCAAAGTAACCAGGTGTCAACCGCGCGCCACGTCACCGCGGCGGTTGAGCTCATTGCTGGGACACGTCAACCGCCCGATTTTTGCAGAGCGCCATAACCGTCACCCCGCCACTATAAAAGGGGACCTACCCCTTCAGCAAGGAGGAGGAATTCTGGAGGAGACGCTGCCCGTTTCGTCCCGGAATTTGTGGAGCTGCGGAGGTCGGTCGGTCTGCACCCAGAGGCTGTCAGCGGAGATCGGTCGGTCTGCACCCAGAGGCTGTCTGCGGAGGTCGATCGGTCTGCACCCAGAGGCTGTCTGCGGAAGTCGGTCGGTCAGCAGCCATACACTGTTTGCAAGCGACCTGCAGACAGACGCTGTCCGCAGCGGTCGATAGTCTGAGTGAAATTGCAGAGGTCGGTAGTTTGGGAGACCGGTCCTCAGGGTATGTAATTGGGGTTAAGGTGAGAGATTGTACCGGAAAATAGTCTTAGTGCATTCTCGCCCCACCCGTGGTTTTTTCCCCTTCGTCGTTGAGAAGGGGTTTTCCACGTAATTCTCGGTCCATTTTTATTTGGCTTGTTGGATTGTGCTCGCCACCCGAACCGCCCGGTTCGATTCAGAACCCCCCACAATACCTCCTTCTCATACGTGAGCGTAACGCTCGCGAAATCTCCTCCGAGAATCTCAGGCGGTTATGGCAGATCCCCTCTGATCGGAAACCCTTCATATCTTTACTTCTATGCTCCCGTTGATTATGGGCCCCCGATAAGGCATGGGCAATGTGGATGGGTGAGATATTATAGGCCTCCTCTAGCCTGGCGGATCTTTCGACCGTTATAGGCGCCTTCCGATCTTTCCTCGCCCAGGGGCGGCCCTCCGGCGCCGATCAGGTCGGGACTCGAGTGGGTCCAGACTGCCGGGACAGGTCCACGATCTGCCCGATCCTTTCCCTGACATGGTTCCGGTCATGGAGTTTAGGCTTCATTGATCTCCTTCTCAGGCGCAATCTTTCACAGAGGGTGCAACTTGTGGATTGGGTTGGGCTGATCGGCCCCAGCATGACCAGTCCGGTTCTCCATATCAACATATTGGGTCGAACCGGGTGACACGTGTCATCATCTGATCAGGGTGGCGGGAAAACCCCTTCTACAATACTCACGAATATACTACAATGGTGGGGGCATTGGCTAGGGCTCGGTGCGAATACCGATAATATACATAGTGATGTGAGGCGGTTTCGTACGTTGCTGATGCAATAGTTGCACCATAGGATTACGATGATCCTGAAGAAGGCAAATATATTCCTGAAGGGGGTGGCCAAATCACAAAAGGTGCATTCGGACTGGTATATCCGAATACTACAATTTTCGAGATGAGGAGGGATAAAGGAGGTGGAAGAAGAAAAGAGGAGGTAGAAGAAGAAGGGGATACAAAAGAAGGAGGAGGAGAAGTAGGGAGAAGGGCAAGAAAAAGGAGGAGGATGGGAGAGGGAGTAGTGGGAGGGAGGAGGAAAGAGGAGGAGAAGGGACACTGGCGATGGCGGGTGATCGGTATCTATGCCCCTAAGCATAAGCCGAATCACAATGTTTATATCATAAGATACACTGATTACTTGAGTTTCCATGACTAACAGAAAAGAAGCCGCAAGAGCAAAGAACCACCAAACGTAACCCAACAGAAAATTACTGAAAGGCAACTCCAAAGGCAATCCCCACAGCGCCTGTCTTTGTAGATAGAGGCTTCTCAAAGTCTGATTGATCGGTCGTGAGGCCCGATCGATCAATTACGCCTGTTCCTGCAGACAGAGCCTTTACAAAACCCGATCGATCGGTCACGATGTCCGATCGATCGGAAGTATCCGCCCGCGCCTCCAACGCCCTAGATCGGACGCTCCAACTATGCTGCGGGATTTCTACAACTTGCATACACTTGGGAAGTTATAAATATGTGTTTCTCAAGGACAAAAGTCTTGGCTCTTGGCCTATTGGATCTTGGTGGGGCGGATTGTGACGACCAAGATCTAATAGGCCAAGAGCCAAGAGCCAAGAGCCAAGACTCCTAAGGCTATGATGCCAAGATGGATGAGGTGAGGTGAGGTGTACAAGGCCACGAGTTAGTCCCACATCGCCCGGAAAGAAGGAGATCTTGAGCTACTTATATAATTTTTCCTTCCAAACATAGAAGACGCGTTTTAAAACCGTGCGCCGCTACGGATTTTGTAAGAACTCCGTAGTTAAGCGTGCTCGGGCGAGAGCAGTACTAGGATGGGTGACCTCCCTGAGAAGTTCTCGTGCGGGCATGGACAAAACGGACAAATCTTGTGTATTTGGGGCGGATGTTACACCTGTTGCTCAAAGATAAGGCCAAACATTGGCTTCAAACCCTAGGGGGAACGCCACCATCACCATGTGGGTGCAACTACAACAAGAATTTATAAAAAATTATTTTTCAATTGGGAAAACCAACCAATATAGAAGAGCTATCACTAGCTTCTCCCAACTGGATGGGAGCAATTCCACAAAACATGAGAAAGACTCAAGGACTTATTTAGAAAATGCCCCTATCATGCCGTACCACAGTGGCAGATAGTCCAAACTTCGATGATGAACTGATCGAGACCAAGCACCATATGATAGATCCGGTATGTGTAGGAACTTTCATGTTAAAAAATAAAGATGAAGCATGGGACCTCTTTGAAAACCTCTCGAATAAGTTCCTATGACATGCCTTACAAAATGATGAGGTTTGTATGAGCTCTCAACCTTGACAGACGTCTTTAATAAGGTGTATGCCCTGGCACAGAAACTATATCAATTACTATCCATAGGGACACCATCTACGTTCAAAAACCCAACGTTTGAACCCACCATGTACCATCCGCCCCAAACACACAAGATATTATCCGCTTTGCCCGTGCCCGCACGAGAACTTCCTAGGGAGGTCACCCATCCTAGTACTACTCTCCCCCGAGCATGCTTAACTACGGAGTTCTTACGAAATCCGTAGCGGCGCATGGTTTTAAAACACGTCTGATATGTTTGGGAGGGGAAATTATATAAGTAGCTCAGGATCTCCTTCTCCTGGTGATGTAGAGCTAACTCATGGTCTTTTACACCTCACCTCAACTCACCTCATCCATCTTGGCATTCTAGCCTTAGGAGTCTTGGCACTTAGCTATTGGCTCTTGGTCGTCACAATCCACCCCCCTTAGGGCTACACGTCCTCGTGTAGGGTTAGACCCCCCCATCCCGAGGAGAACCAGCTCTGATACCATTTTATAACATCCGTCCTAAACACACAAGATATTGTCCGCTTTGCCTGTGCCCGTATGAGAACTTCCTAGGAGGTCACCCATCCTAGTACTGTTCTCGCCCAAGCATGTTTAACTATGGAGATCTTACAAAATCCGTAGTAACGCACGGTTTTAAAACGCATTTTCTATGTTTGGAAGGGGAAATTATATAAGTACCTCATGATCTCCTTATCTCCAAGCGATGTGGGGCTAACTCATGGCCTTGTACACCTCACCTCACCTCATCCATCTTGGCATCAAAGCCTCAAGAGTCTTGGCTCTTGGCTCTTGGTCGTCACAATGCACCACCCTTAAGGGCACACGTTCTCATGTAGGGTTAGACCCCCCCATCCCGAGGAGAACCGGCTCTGATACAATTTTGTAACATCCGTCCCAAACACACAAGATATTATCCGCTTTGCTCGTGCCCGCATGAGAACTTCCCAGGGAGATCACCCATCCAAGTACTGCTCTCGCCCGAGCACGCTTAACTATGGAGATCTTACGAAATCCATAGCAGCGCACGGCTTTAAAACGAGTCTGATATGTTTGAGAGGGAAAATTATATAAGTAGCTCAGGATCTCCTTCTCTCCAAGCGATGTGGAGCTAACTCATGGCCTAGTACACCTCACCTCACCTCACGTCACCTCATCCATCTTGGCATTACAGCCTTAGGAGTCTTGGCTCTTGGCTCTTGGCTATTGGCACTTGGTCATCACATTAAGTCTGAAACACGTACCCCGAAGCATGCCACACCGAAGATCGGCCAAAATTCGCCCAAAAAACTAAGTGTGGAACACGCACCCCGAAGCTTGGCGCACCGAAGACAGACCAAAATTCATCCAAAAAACTAAGTCTGGAATGCACACCACGAAGCGTGGTGCACTAAAGACCGACCAAAATTCGCACGAAAACCTAATTATTGAACGCGCACCCCGAAGCGTGGCACACCAAAGACCGACCGAAATTCGTCCGAAAAACTAAGTTTGAACGCGCACCCCAAAGCATAGCGCACCAAAAACCGACCGAAATTCGCCCAAAAAACTAAGTTTTGAATGAGCACCCCGAAGCACGACGCACCAAAAACCGATAGAAATTCGCCCGAAAAACAAAATCTAGAACACGCACCCCAAAGCGTGGTGCACCGAAGACCGATCGAAATTCGCCCGAAAAACAAAGTCTGGAACATGCACCCCGAAGTGTTACGCACCGAAGTCCGGACAAAATTTGCCCAAAAAACTAAGTCTGGAACGCATATCCCGAAGCATGGCACACCGAAGAGCGGACAAAATTCGCCCGAAAAACTAAGTCTGGAACGTGCACCCCGAAGCGTGGCGTACCAAAAATCGGCCAAAATTCACCCTAAAAATTAAATGTGGTGCGCGCACCCCGTAGCATGGCACACTGAAGACCGGTCGAAATTCGCCCGAAAAACTAAGTCTTGCACATGCACCCCGAAGCATGGCGCACCAAAGACCGGCTGAAATTTGTTCGAAAAACGAAATTTGGAACGCACACCCCGAACCATGGCGCACTGAAGACCGACCGAAATTCGCCTGAAAAACAAAGTCTGGAACTCGCACCCTGAAACATGGAGCATCGAACACCAACCGAAATTCGCATTAAAAACTAAGTCTGGAACGCGCACCTCGAAGTGTGGCACACCGAAGACCGACTGAAATATTACCTGAAAACCTAAGTATGGAACGTGCACCCCGAAGCATGGCACACCGAAGACCGGCCGAAATTCGTCTAAAAAACTAAGTCTGGGACGCCCACCCCGACGCATGGCGCATCGAAGACCGGCCAAAATTTGCCCGAAAAATTAAGTCTGGAACACGCACCGCGAAGCATGGAACATCGAAGACCGATCAAAATTCGCTCGAAAAACTATATTTGGAACGCGCACTTCAAAGCGTGGCGCATCGAAGACCGATCGAAATTCGCCCGAAAAACTAAGTCTTGAACACGCACCCAGAAGCATAGTGCACCGAAGACTGGCTGAAATTCGCTCGAAAAATAAAGTCTAGAACGCGGACCCCGAAGCGTGGCGAACCGAAGACTGACCGAAATTCGCCCGAAAAACTAAGTCTGGAATGCGCACCCCGAAGCATGGTGCACCGAAGACCGACCAAAATTCGCTTAAAAAATTAAGTCTGGAACACGCACCCCGAAGCGTAGCGCACCGAAGACCAAACAAAGTTCGACCGTAAAACTAAGTCTAGAACGCGCACCCCGAACTGTGGCGCACTAAATACCGGTCGAAATTCGTCGGAAAGACTAAGTCTGGAACGCGCACCACGAAGCTTGGTGCACTGAAGACTGACCAAAATTTGGACGAAAAACTAAGTCTCGAACACGTACCCCGAAGCGTAGAATACCGAAGATTGGTCAAAACTCTCCTGAAAAACTAAGTCTGGAACACGCACCACGAAGCGTTGCACAACGAAGACTGGCCGAAATTCGGACGAAAAACTAAGTCTCGAACGTGCACCCCAAAGCTTGGGGCACAAAAGACCAGCCAAAATTCGCCCAAAAAACTAAGTCTCGAACGCGCACCCAGAAGCGTGGCGCACCAAAGACCGGCTGAAATTCACCCGAAAAACTAAGTCTTGAAAGCGCACCCCGAAGCATGGCGCACCGAAGACCGACCAAAATTTGTCTGAAAAACTAAGTCTGGAACGCGCACCTCGAAGCGTGGCGCACCAAAGACCGACCAAAATTCGCCCAAAAAACTAAGTGTGGAATGTGCACCCCGAAGCGTGGCGCACCGAAGACCAGCCGAAATTCGCCCGAAAAATTAAGTCCGGAACGTGGACACTAAGCTCGGTGCACCAAAAACCTACCAAAATTAGCTTGAAAAACTAAGTCTGGAACGCGCACTGAAGGTCGGCCGAAATTCTCCCGAAAACCTAAGTCTGGAACACGCACCACGAAGCGTGGCGCACAGATAACCGACCGAAATTCACCCCAAAAACTAAGTCTGGAACGCGTACCACAAAGTGTGGCGCACCGAAGACCGGACGAAATTCGCCCGAAAAACTAAGTCTGGAACGTGGACCCCGAAGCGTGGCATACCGAAAACCGGCCAAAATTCATCCGACAAACTAAGTGTGGTGTGCGCACCCCGTAGCGTGGCACACCGAAGATCGGTCAAAATTTGTCCGAAAAACTAAGTCTTGTATGCGCACCCCGAAGTATGGCGCACCGAAAATCGACTGAAATTTGCTCGAAAAACTAAGTTTGGAATGCGAACCCCAAACCATGGCGCACCGAAGACCGACCGAAATTCGCCCGAAAAACTAAGTCTGGAACACACACCCCAAAGCATGGAGCACCGAAGACCAACCAAAATTCGCTAGAAAAACTAAGTCTGGAACACGCACCTCGAAGCATGGCGCACCAAAGACCGGCCGAAATTCACCCAAAAACCTAAGACTAGAATGCGCAACCCAAAGCGTAACGCACCGAAGACCGGCCAAAATTCGCCCGAGAAACTAAGTGTGGCGCACCGAAGATCGGTCGAAATTCGCCCGAAAAACTAAGTTTGGTACGCGCACCCCGAAGCCAGCACCAAAGACCGAGCGAAATTCGCATGAAAAATTAAGTCTGGAACGCGCACAATGAAGCGTGGCGCACCGAAGAACGACCGAAATTTGCCCAAAAAACTAAGCCTGGAACGCGCACCCGAAGCATGGGGCACCGAAGACCGGTCGAAATTCACTCGAAAAACTAAGTCTGGAAAGCGCACCCCGAAGCATGACGCACCGAACACCGATCAAAATTCATCAGAAAAACTAACTCTAGAATGCGCACCACGAAGCGAGGTGGACCGAAGACCGACCGAAATTCGCCCAAAAAACTAGGTCAGGAATGCGCACCCCGAAGCAAGGCGCACCAAAGACCGACCGAAATTCGCCCGAAAAACTGAGTCTCGAATGCGCACCTTGAAGCATGCCGCACCGAAGACCGACTGAAATTTGTCCGAAAAACTAAGTCTGGAACGCGCACCCTGCAGCATGGTACACCGAGGACCGATCAAAATTCGCCCGAAAAAAAAAGTCTAGAACGCGCACACCGAAGCGTGGTGCAACAAAGATCGGTCGAAATTCGACTGAAAAACTAAGTCTAGAACACGCACCCCGAAGCATGGCGCACTGAAGGCCGCTCAAAATTTGCACGGAAAACTAAGTCTGGAACGCGCACTACGAAGCGATGCGCACTGAAGACCAACCGAATTTTGGCAAAAGAACTAAGTGTGGTGCGCGCACCCCATAGCGTGGCACACCAAAGACTGGTCGAAATTTGCCCGAAAAACTAAGTCTTGTACGCGCACCACGAAGCGTGGAGCACTGAAGACCGGCTGAAATTAGCCCGAACAACTAAGTTTGGAACGCGTATCCCGAACCGTGGCGCATCGAAGACCGGCCGAAATTCGCCCAAAAAACTATATCTGGAACACGCACCCCGAAACATGGCACACCGAAGACTGACCGAACTTCTCCAGAAAAGCTAAGTCTGGAATGCGCACCTCGAAGCGTGGCGCACAGAAGATCGGCCGAAATTCACCCGAAAAACTAAGTCTGGAACACGCGCCCCGAAGCGTTGCACACTAAAGACCGGCTGAAATTCGCCTGAAAAACTAAGTCTTGAATGCGTACCCCGAAGCGTAGCGCACTGAAGACCGGCTGAAATTCACCTAAAAAAACTAAGTCTGGAATGCGCACCCCAGAGCGTGGCGCACCGAAGACCGACCAAAATTCGCACAAAAAATTAAGTCTCGAACGAACACCCCGAAGCATGGTGCACTAAAGACCAGCCGAAATTCGCCAGAAAAAACTAAGTCTGGAACGCGCACCATGAAGTGTGGCGTAACAAAGACCGGCCAAAATTCGGACGAAAAACTAAGTTTCGAAGGCGCACCCTGAAGCGTGGAGCACCGAAGACCGGCCAAAATTCGTCCAAAAAACTAAGTCTGGAACACGCACCCCGAAGCATGGCGCACCGAAGACCGACCAAAATTTGCCAGAAAAACTATGTTTGGAACGCGCATCTCGAAGCATGACGCACAAAAGACCGACCGAAATTCGCACGAAAAATTAAGTCTAGAATGCGCACCCCAAAGCGTGGCGCACTAAAGACCGACCGAAATTCACCCGAAAACTAAGTCTGGAACGTGCACCACGAAGTGTGGTGCAACGAAGACCGGCCGAAATTCATACGAAAAACTAAGTCCCGAACGCGTACCCAGAAGCGTGGCGCACCGAAGACCGGCCAAAATTCGCCCAAAAAACTAAGTCTGGAACACGCACCCCGAAGCGTACCAAAGACCGGCCAAAATTCACACAAAAAACTAAGTCTGGAACGCGCACCTCGAAGCATGGAACACTGAAGACCGATCAAAATTCACCCGAAAAACTAAGTCTGGAATGCGCACCCCGAAGCATGGCGCATCGAAGACCAGTCGAAATTCGCCCGAAAAACTAAGACTTGAACGCGTACCCTGAAGCATGGCGCACCGAACACCGACTAAAATTCGCCCGAAAAACTAAGTGTGGTGCGTGCACCCCATAGTGTGGCGCATCAAAGACCGGTTGAAATTTGCCAAAAAAACTAATTCTGGTACGCGCACCTCAAAGCCTGGCGCACCGAAAATCAACCGAAATTCGCACAAAAAACTAAGTCTGGAACGAGCACCACGAAGCGTGGTGAACCGAAGAACGACCAAAATTCACCCGAAAAACTAAGTCTTTAATGTGCACCACAAAGCATGGTGCACCGAAGACCGACCGGAATTTGCCCAAAAAACTAAGTCTGGAACGCGCACCACGAAGCATGGCGCACCGAAGACTGACCAAAATTCGCACGAAAAACTAAGTCTCGAATGCGCACCCCGAAGCGTGGCATACCGAAGACCGACCAAAATTCGCTAAAAAAACTAAGTCTTGAACGCGCACCCCGAAACATGGCGCACTGAAGACCAACCAAAATTTGCCTGATAAACTAAATCTGGAATACACACCTCGAAGCATGGCGCACCAAAGATCGATCGAAATTTGTCCGAAAAACTAAGTCTGGAATGTGCACCCCGAAGCGTGCCGCACCGAAGACCGACAGAAATTTATCCAAAAAACTATGTCTGGAACGCGCACCATAAGCGTGACTCACCGAAGACCGACCAAAATTCACCTGAAAAACTAAGTCTGGAACGCGCACTCTGAAACGTGGCGCGCCGAAAGCCAGCCGAAATTCGCCCAAAAAACTATGTCTTGAACGCACACCACGAAGCGTGGCACCAAAGACCGGTCGAAATTTGCACAAAGAACTAAGTCTCGAATGCGCATCCCGAAGCGAGGAGCACCGAAGATCGATCAAAATTTGCCCCAAAAACTAAGTCTAGAACGCGCAGCACGAAGCGTGGCGCCCCGAAGACTGGCCGAAATTCACACGAAAAACTAAGTCTCAAACGCGCACCCCGAAACATGGTGCATCGAAGAGTAACCAAAATTCATCTAAAAAACTAAGTTTGGAACGCGCACCCCGTAGCATGGCTCATCGAAGACCTGCCGAAATTTGTTCAAAAAACTATGTCTGGAATGCGCACCCAGAAGCGTGGCGCACCGAAGATCGGCCGGAATTCGCCCGAAAAACAAAGTCTGGAATGTGCACCCCGAAGCGTGACGCACCAAAGACCGACCGAAATTCACCCGAGAAACTAAGTCTGGAACGCACACCTCAAAGCATGGCACACCGAAGACCGACCGAAATTCACCCAAAAAACTAAGTCTGGAATACACACCCCGAAGCAAGGCGCACCGAAGACTAGCCCAAATTCGCCCGAAAAACTAAGACTGGAACGCGCACCCCGAAGCGTGGCGCACCGAAGACCGACCAAAATTCATCCAAAAAACTAAGTGTGGTGCGCGCACCCCGTAGTGTAGCGCACCAAAGACCGGTCTAAATTCGCCCGAAAAACTAAGTTTGGTACACGCACCCCGAAGCTTGGCGCACCGAATATCGACTGAAATTTGCCTAAAAAACTAAGTCAGGAACGCACACCACGAAGCATGGCGCACCGAAGAACGGTCGAAATTTGCCCGAAAAAACTAAGTCTGGAACGTGCACCCCGAAGAATGGCTCACCGAAAACCGATCGAAATTCGCCCGATAAACTAAGTCCGGAACGCGCACCCCGAACCGTGGCTCACCGAAGATCGGCCGAAATTCTTCCAAAAAACTAAGTCTGGAATGCGCACCATGAAGCCTGGCGTACCGAAGACAAGCCGAAATTCATCCAAAAAACTAAGTCTGGAATGCGCACCCCGAAGCATGGCGCACCGAATACTGACCGAATTTGCCCAAAAACCTAAGTCTGGAAAATGCGCCTCGAAGCGTGGCGCACCGAAGACCGATCGAAATTCGTCCGAAAAACTAAGTCTGGAACGCGCACCCTGAAGCATTGTGCACCGAAGACCGACCGAAATTCGCCCATAAAGTCTTGAACGCGCACCCCGAAGAGTGGCGCACCGAAGACCGGCTGAAATTCGCCTGAAAAACTAAGTTTAGAATGCTCACCCCGAAGCGTGGTGCACTGAAGACCGGTCAAAATATGCCCGGAAAACTAAGTCTGGAACGCGCACCCGAAATCAAAGCACACTGAAGACCGGCCGAATTTTGCCAAAAAAACTATATGTGGTGCGTGCAGCCCATAGCGTGGCGCACCGAAGACTGGTCGAAATTCGACCAAAAAACTAAGTCTAGTACGCGCACCCCATAGCGTATCGCACCGAACACTGGCTGAAATTAGCCTAAAAAACTAAGTTTAGAACACGCACCCCGAATCATGGCGCACCGAAGACCGGCCGAAATTCGCTTAAAAAACTATGTCTGGAACGCGCACCCCGAAGCATGGCGCACCGAAGACCGATCGATATTCGCCCGAAAAACTAAGTCTGGAATGCGCACTTGGAAGCATGGCACACCAAAGACTAGCCGAAATTTGCTCGAAAAACAAAGTCTGGAACGCGCACCCCGAAGCATGGTGCACCGAAGACCGACCGAAATTCGCCCGAAAAACTAAGTCCGGAACGCGTATCCTGAAGCATGGCGCACCGAAGATCGACCAAAATTCGTCCGAAAAACTAAGTCTGGAACACGCACCCCGAAGCGTGGTGCATCAAAGACCGGCCAAAATTTGCCCGAAAATATAACTCTGAAATGCGCACCTCAAAGCGTGGTGAACCGAAGACCGACCAAAATTCACCAAAAAAACTAAGTTGTAAAGCGCACCCCGAAGCGCACACCGAAGATTGGTTGAAATTCGCCCAAAAAATAAAGTCTGGAAACGTGCACCCCGAAGCATGGTGCACTGAAGACCGACCGAAATCTGCCTGAAAAACTAAGTCTGGAACACGTACCCCAAAGCGTGGCGCACCGAATACCGGCCAAAATTCTCCCAAAAAACTAAGTCTGGAACACGCACCAAGAAACGTGGCGCACCGAAGACCGACCAAAATTCGTATGAAAAAGTCTCGAACGCGCACCCCGAAGCTTGGCCTGAAGACCGGCCAAAATTCGCCCGAAAAACTAAGTCTAGAACACGTATCTCGAATCATGGCGCACCGATGACTGATCGAAATTCGCCCGAAAAACTATGACTGGAACGCGCACCACAAAGCGTAGCGCACCGAATACCGGCCGAAATTCACACAAAAAACTAAGTCTCGAACACGCACCCCAGAAGCGTGGCGTATCAAAGGCCGGTCGAAATTTGCCCGAAAAATTAAGTCTGGAATACGTAGATCGAAGCGTGGCGTAAAAAAGACCGGCCAAAATTCGCTCAAAAAACTAAGTCTGGAACGCGCAACTGGAAGCATGGCGCACCGAAGACCGACCGAAATTTGTGCAAAAAACTAAGTCTCGAACACGCACCCCGAAGCGTGGTGCACTGAAGACCGACCGAAATTTGCCCTACAAACTATGTCTAGAACGTGCACCCCGAAGCGTGGCGCACCAAAAACCGGTCGAAATTTTCCCAAAAAATTAAGTCTGGAACGTGCACCCCGAAGCATGGCGCACCGAAGACCGAAAGAAATTTGCCCGAAAAACTAAATCTGGAACGCGCACCCTGAAGCGTGGCACATCGAAGACCGACCAAAATTTGCCCAAAAAACTAAGTCTGGAACGCGCACCTCGAAGCGTTGCGCACCGAAGACCGACCAAAATTCGTCCAAAAAACTAAGTCTGGAATGCGCACCCCGAAGTGTGGCACACAGAAGACCGACCGAAAATTCGCCCAAAAAATAAAGTCTGGAACGTGCACCCCGAAGCGTGGTGCTTTGAAGACCGGCCAAAATTCGCCTAAAAAATAAAGTCTAGAACACGCACCTTGAAGTGTAGCGCACCGAAGACCGGCCGAAACTCGCCCGAAGAACTAAGTCTAGAACGCGCACCTCGAAGCGTGGCGCACCGAATAATGGCCAAAATTCACTTGAAAAACAAAGTCTGGAATGCGCATCCCGAAGTGTGGCGCTCCGAAAACGGCCGAAATTTGCCCAAAAAACTAAGTGTGGTGTAAGCACCCCGTAGCGTAGCGCACAAAAGATCGGTTGAAATTTGCCCGAAAAACTAAGTCTTGTACGCGCACCCCGAAGCGTGGCGCACCGAAGACCAGCTGAAATTCGCTCGAAAAACTAAATTTGGAATGCGCACATCGAATCGTGGAGCATAGAAGACTGGCCAAAATTTGTCCGAAAAACTAAGTCTGGAACGCGTACCTTGAAGTGTGACGCACCGAAGATCGACCGAAATTCGCCCAAAAAACTAAGCCTGGAAAGCGCACCTCGAAGCATGGCGTACCGAAGACCGGCCGAAATTCGCCCTAAAAACTAAGTCTGGAACGCCCACCCCTAAGTGTTGCCCACCGAAGACGCCCAGAATTCACCCAAAAAACTAAGTCTGGAATGCACACCCCGAAGCGTGGCGCATCGAAGACCGACCGAAATTCGCCCGAAAGCGTGGCGCATCGAAGACCGACCGAAATTCGCCCGAAAAACTATATCTGGAACGCACACCTCGAAGCATGGCGCATCGAAGTCCGACCGAAATTCGCTTGAAAAATTAAGTCTGGAACACACACCCCGAAGCATGGCGCAACGGAGACCGGCTGAAATTAGCCAGAAAAGCAAAGTCTGGAATGCGCACACCGGAGCATGGCGCACCGAAGACCGACCGAAACTCGCCCAAAAAACTATGTCTGGAAAGTGCACCCCGAAGCGGGGCGCACCAAAGACCGACAGAAATTTGCCCGAAAAACTAATTCTGGAACGCGCACCCTGAAGCGTGGTGCATCGAAGACCGACCAAAATTCGCCCGAAAAACTAAGTCACGCACACCTCGAAGCGTTCCGCACCGAAGACCGACCAAAATTTTCCCAAAAAATTAAGTCTGGAGCGCACACCTTGAAGCGTGGTGCACTGAAGACTGACCAAAATTCGCCTGAAAAACAAAGTCTAGAATGCGCCCCCGAAGCGTAGTGCACAGAAGACCGACCGAAATTTACCTTAAAAATAAAGTCTGGAACGTGTATCCCGAAGTGTAGCGCACCGAAAACTGACAGATATTCGCCCGAAGAACTAAGTCGGGAACACGCACCCCGAAGTATGGAGCACCAAAAACCAGCCAAAATTAGCCCAATAAACTAAGTGTGGTGCGCGCACCCTGTAGCGTGGAGCACAAAAGACTGATTGAAATTCGCTCTAAAAACTAAGTCTTGTACGCGCACCCCGAAGAGTGGTGCATCGAAGACCGGCTGAAATTCGCCCGAAAAACTAAGTTTGGAATGCGCAGCCCGAAGCATGGTGTACCGAAGACCGACCGAAATTCGCACGAAAAATTATGTCTGGAACGCCCACCCCGAAGCGTGGCCCACCGAAGACCGACCAAAATTCGCCCGAAATATTAAGTCTGGAACGCGCACGCCGAAGCATGGCGCATCGAAGACCGACCGAAATTCGTCCGAAAAACTATGTCTGGAACGCGCACCTCGAAGCATGGCGCATCATAGACCAACCAAAATTTGCCCGAAAAACTAAGTCTGGAACACGTACCCCGAAATATGGCGCACCGAAGACCGGCCAAAATTTGCCAAAAAAACAAAGTGTGAAACGCACACACCGAAGCATGGCGCACCGAAGACCGACCGAAATTCGCCCCAAAAACTAAGTCAGAAATGCGCACCTCGAAGCGTAACGCACCGAAGACTGACCGAAATTCATTCAAAAAACTAAGTCTGGAACGCGCACCCCGAAACATGGTCCATAGAAGACCGACTGAAATTCGCCCGAAAAACAAAGTCTGGAACACACATCCCGAAGCGTTGCGCACCGAAGACCGATCGAAATTCGCTCGAAAAACTAAGTCTAGAACACTCACGCCGAAGCGTGGCGCACTGAGGACCGATTGAAATTTGCTCAGAAAACTAAGTCTGGAATACGCATCCTGAAGTATAGCGCACCGAAAACGGACTGAATTTTGCAAAAAAAACTAAGTGTGGTGCGCGCACCCCATAGCGTGGCGCACCGAAGACTCGTCGAAATTTACCCGAAAAACTAACTCTTGTACGCGCACCCCGAAGCATGGCGCACCGAAGACCGTCTGAAATTTGCCTGAAAAACTATGTTTGGAACGCGCACCACGAACCATGGCGCATCAAAGACCGCCCGAAATTCGCCCGAAAAACTATGTTTGGAACGCGCACCCCGAAGCATGCCGCATAGAAGACCGATCGAAATTCGCCCAAAAAACTAAGTCTAGAACGCGCACCTCGAAGCGTGGCGCACAGAAGATCGGTCAAAATTCGCCCAAAAAACTAAGTCTGGAACGCGCACCCCAAAGCATGGCGCATCGAAAACCGACCAAAATTCGCCCAAAAAACTAAGTCTTGAATGCGCACCCTGAAGTGTGGCGCACCGAAGATCGGTCGAAATTCGCCTGAAAAATTATCTGGAACGCGCACCCCGAAGCGTGGTGCATCAAA
Source organism: Chamaelirium japonicum (assembly GCA_947650365.1). Classification (NCBI taxonomy): domain Eukaryota; kingdom Viridiplantae; phylum Streptophyta; class Magnoliopsida; order Liliales; family Melanthiaceae; genus Chamaelirium; species Chamaelirium japonicum. The sequence continues at coordinate 19,112,895 of OX393549.1, forward strand.
GACCGGACGAAATTTGCCCGAAAAACTAAGTCTAGAACGCGTACCTCAAAACATGGCGCACCGAAGACCGATCGAAATTTGCCAAAAAAATAAAGTCTTGAACGCGCACCTTGAAGCGTGGCGCACTGAAGACCGATCGAAATTCGCCCAAAAAACGATGTCTGGAACGCGCACCCCGAATCATGGCGCACCGAAGATAGACCAAAATTTGCCAGAAAAACAAAGTCTGGAATGCACATCCCGAAGCGTGGCGCATCGAAGATCGGCCAAAATTTGCCCAAAAAACTAAGTCTAGAATGTGCACCCCAAAGCGTGGCGCACCGAATACCTACCAAAATTCGTCAAAAAAACTAAGTCTGGAACACGCACCACGAAGTGTGGCGCACCGAAGACCGACTGAAATTCGCACGAAAAACTAAGTCTCGAATGCGCACCCCGAAGCGTGGCGCACCAAAGACCGACCGAAATTCGCCCGAAAAACTAAGTCTAGAACACGCACCCCGAAGCATGTCGCACCGAAGACTGGCCAAAATTCGTTCGAAAAACTAAGTCGTGAATTCGTACCCCGAAGCGTGGCGCACCGAAGACCGATCAAAATTCGCTTGAAAAACTAAGTACGGATCGTGCAACCCGAAGCAAAGCGCATCGAATACCGCCCGAAATTCGCCCGAAAACTAAGTCTGGAATGCGCACCTCGAAGAGTGGCGCACCGAAGACCGACCGAAATTCACTAGAAAAAATAAGTCTGGAACACGCACCCCGAAGCGTGGCGCACCGAAGACCGATCAAAATTCACCCGAAAACAGAGTCTGGAACGTGCACCCCGAAACATGGCGCACCGAAGATCGACCGAAATTCGCCCGAAAAACTAAGTCTGGAACGCGTACCCCTAAGGGTGGCGCACCAAATAACGACCAAAATTCGCCCGAAAAACTAAGTCTGGAACGCGCACCACGAAGCGTGGCACAACGAAGACCGGCTGAAATTCGCAAGAAAAACTAATTCTGGAACGCGCACCCCGAAGCGTGGCGCACCGAAGACCGGCCAAAATTTTCCAGAAAAACTAAGTCTGGAACGTGCACCCCGAAGCATGGCGCATCGAAAATCGACAGAAATTCGCTCGAAAAACTAAGTCTGGAACGCGCACCTTGAAGCGTGGCGCATCGAAAACCGACCAAAATTCAACCGAAAAACTAAGTCTAGAATGAGCACCTCGAAGCGTTGCTCACCAAAGACCGATCAAAATTCGCCAAAAAAACTAAGTTTGGAACGCGTACCTCAAAGCGTGGCGCACCGAAGACCGGTAGAAATTCACCCAAAAAACAAAGTCTGGAACACGCACCCCGAAGCATGATGCACCGAAGACCGATCGAAATTCATCCGAAAAATTAAGTCTGGAACGCGCATCTCGAAGCGTGGCGCACCAAAGATCGGCCAAAATTCGCCCGAAAAACTAAGTCTGGAATGTGCACCCCGAAGCATGGCGCACCGAAGACCGGCCGAAATTCGCCTGAAAAACTAAGTCTGGAACACACACCATGAAGTGTGGCGCACCGAAGACTGACCGAAATTCGCACGAAAAACTAAGTGTGGTACGCGCACCCCATAGCGTGGCGCACCGAAGACTGGTCAAAATTTGCCCGAAAAACTAAGTCTTGTACGTGCACCCCAAAGCATGGTGCACCGAAGACCGTCTGAAATTCGCCCGAAAAACTATGTTTGGAACGCGCACACCGAAGACCAGCCAAATTTCGCTCGAAAAACTATGTCTGGAACGCGCACCCCGAAGCATGGCGCATAGAAGACCGACCGAAATTCACCCAAAAAACTAAATCTAAAACACGCCCCTCGAAGCGTGGCACACTGAAGACCGACCGAAATTCGCCCAAAAAACTAAGTCTGGAACGCGCACCCCGAAGCATGGCGCACCGAAGACCGGCCAAAATTTGCCTAAAAAACTAAGTCTTGAACACGTACCCCGAAGTGTGGCGCACCGAAGATCGACCAAAATTCGCCCAAAAAACTGAGTCTAGAATGCGTACCCCGAAGCGTGGTGCATCAAAGACCGGCCAAAATTTGCCCTAAAAACTAAGTCTGGAACGTGCACCTTGAAGCGTGGCGCACCGAAGACCGATCGAAATTTGCCAAAAAAACTAAGTCTAGAATGCGCACCGAAGACCGGTCGAAATTCGCTCGAAAAACAAAGTCTGGAACGCGCACTTAAAAGCATGGTGCACCGAAGACCGGCCGAAATTCGCCCAAAAAACTAAGTCAGGAATGCGCATCCCGAAGCATGGCGCACCGTAGATCGACCGAAATTGGCCCGAAAAACAAAGTCTGGAATGTGCATCCTGAAGCGTGGCGCACCGAAGACCGGCCAAAATTCACCCAAAAAACTAAGTCTGGAACACGCACCACGAACTAGGGCGCACCGAAGACCGACCAAAATTCGCATAAAAAACTAAGTCTTGAATGCGCACCCTGAAGCGTGCCGCACCAAAGACCGACCAAAATTTGCCCAAAAATCTAAGTCTAGAACACGCACCCCGAAGCATGGCGCACCAAAGACTGGTCGAAATACGCCAAAAAACTAAGTCTTGAACACGCACCCCGAAGCTTGGCGCACCGTAGACCGGCCGAAATTCGATCAAAAAACTAAGTCTAAAATGCGCACCACGAAGCGTGTCACACCGAAGACCTGCCGAAATTTGCACAAAAAACTAAGTCTCGAACGTGCACCCCTGAAGCGTGGCGCACCGAAGACCGGTCGAAATTCGCTCGAAAAACTAAGTCTGGAACACGCACCCGACGCGTGGCGCACCAAAGACCGACTGAAATTTGCCCAAAAAACTAAGTCTGGAATGCGCACCTCGAAGCATGGCACACCGATGATCGGTCAAAATTCGTATAAAAAACTAAGTCTCGAATGTGTACCCCGATGCATGGCGCACCGAAGACCGACCAAAATTTGCCCTAAAAACTAAGCCTGGAATGCGCACCCCGAAGCGTGGCACACCGAAGACCGGCCAAAATTTGCCCAAAAAACTAAGTCTGGAACGTGCACCCCGAATCGTGGCGCTCCGAAGACCGATAGAAATTCGCCCGAAAAACTAAGTCTGGAACGCGCACCATGAAGCGTGCCGCATCGAAGACCAACCAAAATTCGACCGAAAAACTAAGTCTGGAACGCGCACCTCAAAGCATTGCGCACCAAAGACTGACCGAAATTCACCTGAAAAACTAAGTCTGGAACGCGCACCCTGAAGCGTGGCTATGACGACCAAGATCTAATAGGTCAAGAGCCAAGACTCCAAAGGCAGGAATGCCAAGATGGATAAGGTAAGGTGAGGTGAGGTGTACAAGGCCATGAGTTAGCCCCACATCGCCTGGAGAGAAGGAGATCATGAGCTACTTATATAATTTCCACTCCCAAACATAGAAGACGTGTTTCAAAATCGTGCGCCGCTACGGATTTCGTAAGAACTCCGTAGTGTGCTCGAGCGAGAGTAGTACAAGAATGGGTGACCTCCCTGGGAAGTTCTTGTGTGGGCACGGGAAAAGCGAACAGTATCTTGTATGTTTGGGGCGGATGTTACAAAATGATATCAGAGCCGGTTCTCCTCGGGATGGGGGGGTCTAACCCTACACGAGGACGTGTAGCCCTAAGGGGGGTGGATTGTGACGACCAAGATCTAATAGGCCAAGAGCCAAGACACCTGATGCGGGAATGCCAAGATGGATGAGGTGAGGTGAGGTGAGGTGAGGTGTACAGGGCCATGAGTTAGCCCCACATCGCCTAGAGAGAAGGAGATCCTGAGCTACTTATATAATTTCCCCTCCCAAACATAGAAGACACATTTTAAAACCGTGCGCCGCTACGGATTTCGTAGGAACTTCGTAGTTAAGCATTCCCGGGCGAGAGTAGTACCAGGATGGGTGACCTCCCTGGGACGTTCTCGTGCGGGCACGGGCAAAGCGAACAATATCTTGTATGTTTGGGGCGGATGTTACAGTGGCGCACCGTAGACAGGCCGAAATTCGCTCGAAAAACAAAGGCTGCAACTCGCACACCGAAGCGTGGCGCACAGAAGACCAGCCAAAATTGGTCTGAAAAATAAGTCTGGAACGCGCACACCGAAGCATGGCACATCGAAGACCGGCCGAAATTCACCCAAAAAACTAAGTCTGAAACACGCACCCCGAAGCGTGGTGCACCAAAAATCGACCGAAATTCGCCCAAAAAACTAAGTGTGGTGTGCGCACCCCGTAGCGTGGCGCACAGAAGATCGGTCAAAATTTGCCCGAAAAACAAAGGCTTGTACGCGGACCTCGAAGCGTGACGCACCGAAGACCAGCTAAAATTCGCCCGAAAAACTAAGTTTGGAATGCGCACCCCGAACCATGGCGCACCGAAGACCGGCCAAAATTCACCAGCAAAACTAAGTCTATGATGCGCACCCCGAAGCGTGGCGCTCCGTAGACCAGCCGAAATTCACCCCAAAAACAAAGTCTGGAACTCGCACCCCGAATCGTGGCACACCGAAGACCGACCAAAATTCGCCCGAAAAACAAAGTCAGGAATGCGCACCCCGAAGCGTGGCGCACCGAAGACCGGCCAAAATTCACCCGAAAAACTAATTTTGGAACGCGCACAATGAAGCGTGGCGCACCACAAAGACTAATCGAAATTCACCCGAAAAACTAAGTCTGGAACACGAACCACAAAACATGGCGCACAGAATAGAAATTCGCACGATAGAAATTCGCACAAAAAACTAAGCCTCGAACGCGCACCCCGAAGACCGGCTGAAATTTTGCCCAAAAAACTATGTCTGGAACACGCACCCCGAAGCGTGGCGCATCGAACGCCGGTCGAAATTCGCTCGAAAAACTAAGTCTGGAACGCGCATCCTGAAGCACGGCGCATCAAAGACCGATCGAAATTCGATCGAAAAACTAAGTCTTGAACGCGCACCTTGAAGTGTGGTTCACCGCAGACTGGCCGAAATTCGTCCGTAAAACTAAGTCTGGAACACGCACCCCGAAGCATGGCGCACCGAAGACAGGCCAAAATTTGCCCTAAAAACAAAGTCTGGAATGCACCTCGAAGCGTGGCGCACCGAAGACCGACCGAAATTCGCACGAAAAACTAAGTCTGGAACGCGCACCCCGAAGAATGGCGCATTGAATGCCGGCCGAAATTCGCTCGAAAAACTAAGCCTGGAACGTTCACCACGAAGCGTGGCGCACCGAAGACCGGCTGAAATTCGCACGAAAAACTAAGTCTTGTACGCGCACCCCGAAACATGGCGCACTTATGACCGGCTGAAATTCGCTCAAAAAATTAAGTCTGGAACGCGCACCACGAAGCGTGGCGCACCGAAGACCGGCCAAAATTTGCACGTAAAACTAAGTCTCGAATGCGGACCCTGAAGCATGGCACACCGAAGACCAGCCAAAATTTGTCCAAAAAACTAAGTTTGGTACGCGCACCCCGAAACATGGCGCACCGAATATCAACCAAAATTCGCCCCAAAAACAAAGTCTGGAACGCGCACCTCAAAGCGTGGCACACCGAAGACCGGTTGAAATTCACCCATATAACCAAGTCTGGAACGCGCACCCCGAATCATGGCGCATCGAAGAACGGCCAACATTCACCTAAAAAACTAAGTTTGGAACACGCACCACGAAGCATGGTGCACCGAAGACCGGCCAAAATTCGAACTAAAAACTATGTCTCGAACGCACACCCCGAAGCGTGGCGCACCGAAGACCGGCCAAAAATTACTTGAAAAACTAAGTCTGGAACGCACACCACGAAGCGTTGCGCAACGAAGACCAGCCGAAATTCGCACAAAAAACTAAGTCTCGAACGCGCACCCCGAAGCATGGCGCACAGAAGACCGGCCGAAATTCGCCAAAAAAACTAAGTCTGTAACGCGCACCCCGAAGCGTGACCACCAAAAACCTACTGAAATTTGTCCGAAAAACTAAGTCTGGAATGCGAACCCCAAAGCATGGCGCACCGAAGACCGACCTAAATTCGCCTGAAAAAATAAGTCTTGAACGCGCACTTCGTAGCGTGGTGCACCGAAGTCCGATCGAATTTCTCCCGAAAAACTAAGTTTGGAACACGCAGTCCGAAGAATGGCACACCGTAGACCAACCAAAATTCGCCTGAAAAACTAAGTCTGGAACACGCACCCCGAAGCATGGCGCACCGAAGACCAACCAAAATTCGCTCGAAAAACTAAGTCTGGAACATGCATCTCAAAGCGTGGCGCACCGAAGACCGATCGAAATTTCCCAAAAAACTAAGTCTGAAACGTGCACCCTGAAGCATGACACACCGAAGACCGGCCGAAATTCGCCCGAAAAACAAAGTCTGGAATGCGCACCCCAAAGCATGGCGCACCGAAGACCGACCGAAATTCACCCAAAAAACTAAGTCTCGAACGCGCACCCCGAAGCATGGCGCACCGAAGGCCGACCAAAATTCGTCCAAAAAACTAAGTCTGGAATATGCATCACGAAGCGTGGCGCACAAAAGACATACCAAAATTCACATGAAAAACTAAGTCTCGAACGCGCACCTCGAAGTGTGGAGCACCGAAGACCGGCCAAAATTTGCTTGAAAAGCTAAATCTGGAACGCGCACCACGAAGCGTGGCACACCGAAGATCGGCCGAAATCCGCACTAAAAACTAAGTCTCGAACGCGCACCCCGAAGCGTGGTGCACCGAAGACAGGCCAAAATTTGTCCAAAAAACTAAGTTTGGAACGCGCACCCCGAAGCATGACACATCGAAGACCAGCCAAAATTTGCCCAAAAAACTAAGTCTGAAACGCGCACCCCGAAGTGTGGTGCACCGAATATCGGCCGAAATTTGCCCGAAAAATAAAGTCTGGAATGCGCACCCCGAAGCGTGGCGCACCGAAGACCGGCTAAAATTCGTCCAAAAAACTAAGTCCGGAACGCTCACCTCGAACCGTGGGCCACCGAAAAATAGCCGAAATTCACCTGAAAAACTAAGTCTGGAACGCGCACTTCAAAGCATGGCGCACCGAAGACCGACCAAAATTCACCCAAAAAACTAAGACTGGAATGCGCACCCTGAAGTGTGGCGCACCGGAGACCGACCGAAATTCGCCTAAAAAACTATGTCTAGAATGCGCACCCCAAAGAGTGGCGCATCGAAGGCCGACCAAAATTCGCTCGAAAAACTAAGTCTGGAACGCGCAACCCGAAGCGTGGCGTACCGAAAACCGGCCAAAATTCGCCTGAAAAACTAAGTGTGGTGCGCTCGCCCAGTAGTGTGGTGCACCGAAAACCGATCGAAATTCGCCCAAAAAACTCAGTCTGGTACGCGCACCCCGAAGCGTGCCGTATCAGAAACGGACTGAAATTCGCCCAAAAAAAAAAGTCTGGAACGCGCACCCCAAAGCGTAGCGCAGCGAAGATTGACCAAAATTCACTCAAAAAACTAAGTCTGGAACGTGCACCCCGAAGCGTGACGCACCGAAAGCCGACCAAAATTCGCTCAAAAAACTAAGTCTGGAATGCGCACCACGAAGCGTGGCGCACCGAAGACCGGCCGAAATTCACACGAAAGACTAAGTCTCAAACGCGCACCAGAAGCGTGGCACATTGAAGACCGGCCGAAATTCACCTGAAAAACTAACTCTAGAATGTGCCCCACGAAGCGTGGCACACCAAAGACCAGCCGAAATTTGCACGAAAAACTAAGTCTTGAACACGCACCCCAAAGCATGGCGCACCGAAGACCGACCAAAATTCGTTCAAAAAACTAAGTTTAGAACACACACTCCGAAGCATGGCGCATCGAAGACCGACCAAAATTTGCCCAAAAAACTAAGTCTGGAACACGCACCCCGAAGCGTGGCGCAGCAAAGATTGGTCAAAATTTGTCCAAAAATCGAAGTATGGAACGCGCACCCCGAAGCCTGGCGCACCGAAGACCGGCCAAAATTCGCCCGAACAACTAAGTCTGGAACGCGCACCTCGAAGTGTGACGCACCGAGGAACTAAGTCTGGTGCACCAAAAACCGATCAAAATTTGCCCGAAAAACTAAGTCTGGTACGCGCACCCCGAAGCGTGGCGCACCGAAGATCGATCGAAATTTGCCCAAAAAAATTAAGTCTGGAACACGCACCACAAACCGTGGCGTACCGAAGACCGGCCGAAATTCGCCCAAAAAACTTAGTTTGGAACATGCACCCTGAAGCGTGGCGCAAGGAAGACCGACCAAAATTTGCCCGAAAAACTAAGTCTGGAACGCGCACCACAAATCGTGGCGTACCGAAGACCGGCCGAAATTCGCCCAAAAAACTTAGTCTGGAACATACACCCTGAAGCGTGGCGCAAGGAAGACCAACCAAAATTCGCCCGAAAAACTAAGTCTGGAACGCGCACCTCAAAGCGTAGCACACCGAAGACCGACCGAAATTCATCCGAAAAACTAAGTCTGGAACGCACACCCCGAAGCATGGCACACCGAAGACTGGCCAAAATTTACCCGAAAAACAAAATCTGGAACGTGCACCCTGCAACGTGGCACACCGAAGACCGGTCAAAATTCGCCCGAAAAACTAAGTCTGGAACACACATCACGAAGCGTGGCGCACCAAAGACCGGCCGAAATTTGCTAGAAAAACTAAGTATGGAACGCACACCCCGAAGCATGGCGCATCGAAGACCGGTCAAAATTCATCCAAAAAACTAAGTATAGAATGCGCATCTCGAAGCGTGGCACACCGAAGACCGACTGAAATTTGCCCGAAAGACTAAGTTTGGAACGCGCACCCCGAACCGTGGCACACCGAAAACCAGCCAAAATTTGCTCGAAAAACTAAGTTTGAAATGCGCACCGCAAAGCATGGCGCACCGAAGACCGATCGAAATTCGCCCGAAAAACAAATTCTGGAACGCGCACCTCGAATTGTGGCACACCGAAGACCGGCCGAAATTCGCCCCAAAAACTAAGTCCGGAACGCGCACCCCAAAGCATTGTGCACCGAAGACCGACCAAAATTCGTCCGAAAAACTAAGGTTGAACGCGCATCGCAAAGCGTGGCACACCAAAGACTGGACAAAATTTGCTCGAAAAAATAAGACTGGAACGCGCAACCCGAAGCATAGCGCATTGAAGACCGGCCAAAATTCGCCCGAAAAACTAAGTCTGGAATACGTACCTCGAAGCATGGCGCACTGAAGACCGACCGAAATTCTCCAAAAAAAACTAATTCTGGAATGCGCACCCCGAAGCATGGTGCACCGAAGGCCAGCCGAAATTTGCCCGAGAAACAAAGTCTGGAATGCGCACCCCGAAATGTAGCGTACTGAAGATCGATCGAAATTCACTCGAAAAACTAAGTCTGGAACGTGCACCCCGAAGCGTGGCGCACCGAAGACCGGTCAAAATTTGCTCGAAAAACTAAGTCTGGAATGCGCACCCCGAAGCGTGGCGCATCGAAGACCGAACAAAATTTGTCTGAAAAACTAAGTCTGGAACACGCACCACGAAGCGTGGTGCACTGGAGACCGACCAAAATTCATACGAAAAACTAAGTCTCGAACGCGCACCCAGAAGCGTGGCGCACCGAAGACCGACCGAAATTCGCCCGAAAAACTAAGTCTGGAATGCGCACCACGAACCGTGGCACAACGAAGACCGACAAAAATTCGCATGAAAAACTAAGTCTCGAATGCGCACCCAGAAGCGTGGCGCCCCGAAGACCAGCCGAAATTCACCCAAAAAACTACATCTGGAATGCACACCCTAAAGCGTGGCGCAACGAAGACCAGCTGAAATTTGCCTAATAAACTAGGTCTGGAATACGCACCTCGAAGCATGCGCATCGAAGACTGACCAAAATTCGCCCGAAAACTAAGTTTGGAATGCGCACCTCGAATTGTGGCACATTGAAGACCTCCTGAAATTCGCATGAAAAACTAAGTCTAGAACACGCACCCCGAAGCATGGTGCACCGTAGACAAGCCGAAATTCGCCAGAAAAACTAAGTCTGGAACACTCACCCCGAAGCATGGCGCACCGAAGACCGACCGAAATTTGCCCAAAAAATTATGTCTAGAATGCGTACCTCGAAGCGTGGCGCACCGAAGACCGACTGAAATTCGTCCGAAAAACTAAGTCTGGAACACGCACCTCGAAGCATGGCACACCGAAGACCGGCCGAAATTCATACTAAAAACAAAGTCTGGAACGTGCACCCTGAAGCGTGGCGTATCGAAGACCGACCGAAATTCGTTTGAAAAACTAAGTATAAAATGCACACCTCGAAGCGTGACGCACCGAAGACCGACTGAAATTTGCCCGAAAAACTAAGTTTGGAACGCGCACCCCGAATCATGGCACACCAAAGACCGACCGAAATTCCCCCGAAAAACAAAGTCTGGAACATGCACCCCGAAGCATGGTGCATCAAAGACCGACCGAAATTCACCCGAAAAACTAAGTCTGGAACGCCCACCTCGAAGCGTGGCGCATCGAAGACCGGCCGAAATTCGTCCAAAAAACTATGTCTGAAACGCACACCTCGAAGCATGGCGCACCGAAGACCGGCCGAAATTTGTCCGAAAAACTAAGTCTAGAACACGCACCTTCGGCATGGCGCACCGAAGACCGGCCAAAATTTGCCTGAAAAACAAAGTCTAGAACGCGCACCTCGCAGCATGGCGCACCGAAGACCGGCCGAAATTCGCCCGAAAAACTAAGTCTGGAACGCGCACCCCGAAGTGTGGCACACCAAAGACCGATCGAAATTCACCCAAAAACTAAGTCTGGAACGTGCTCCATGAAGCGTGGCGCACCGAAGACCGGCCGAAATTCGCACGAAAAACTAAGTCTCGGACACGTACCCCGAAGCGTGGCAGACCGAAGACCGGCCGAAAATCGCTTGAAAAACTAACTCCGGAACGCGCACCACAAAGTGTTGCACAACAAAGACCAGCCGAAATTCGCACGAAACACTAAATCTCGAATGCGCACCCCGAAGTGCGGTGCACCGAAGACCAACCGAAATTCACCCAGAAAACTAAGTCTCGAACACGCACCTCGAAGCGTGGCGCACCAAAGACCGGCCGAAATTCATCCAAAAAACTATGTCTGAAATACGCACCTCGAAGCATGGCACACCAAAGACCGGCCAAAATTCGTCAGAAAAACTAAGTTCTACACACCTTCGGCATGGCGCACCGAAAACCAGCCAAAATTCTCCCGAAAAACAAAGTCTTGAACGCGCACCTCGCAGCGTGGCGCACCAAAGACGGCCAAAATTCGCCCAAAAAACTATGTCTGGAATGCGCACCCCGAAGCGTGGCGCACCAAAGACCAGTCAAAATTCACCCAAAAACTATGTCTGGAATGCGCTCCACGAAGCATGGTGCACCAAAAACCGATCGAAATTCGCACGAAAAACTAAGTCTCGAACGTGCACCCCGAAGCGTAGCGGACCGAAGATCGGCCGAAAATCGCCCGAAAAACTAAGTCTGGAATGCGCACCACAAAGCGTTGCGCAACAAAGACCAGCCAAAATTTGCTCAAAACACTAAGTCTCGAACACGCACCCCAAAGCGAGGCGCACCGAAGACCGACCAAAATTCACCCAGAAAACTAAGTCTCGAACGCGCACCCTAAAGCATGGCGCACCGAAGACCGACCGAAATTCGCCATAAAAAATAAGTCTGGAACGCGCACTTCATAGCGCGGCGCACCGAAGGCCGGCCGAAATTCGACCGAAAAACTAAGTCTGGAACGTGCACCCCGAAGCATGGCGCACCGCAGACCGACCGAAATTCGCCTGAAAAACTTAGTCTGGAACACGCACCCCGAAGCATGGCATACCGAAGACCGACCAAAATTCGCCCGAAAACCTCAAAGTATGGTGCACCGAAGTCCGGCCAAAATTCCCCCGACAAACTAAGTCTGGAACGCGCACGCCCCAAGCATGGCACACCGAAGAACGACCAAAATTTGCCCAAAAAACAAAGTCTAGAACACGCACTACGAAGCGTGGCACACCGACGAACGGTCCAAATTCGCCCAAAAAACTAAGTCTGGAACGTGCACCCCGAAGCGTGGCGCACCAAGGCCGACCGAAATTCGCCCGAAAAACTAAGTCTGGAATGCGCACCACGAAGCGTGGCGCATAAAAGACCGACCAAAATTCGCACGAAAAACTAAGTCTCGAACGCGCACCTCGAAGTGTGGCGCACCGAAGACCGATCGAAATTTGCCCGAAAAACTATGTCTGGAATGCGCACCACAAAGCGTGGCGCACCGAAGACCGATCAAAATTCGCACGAAAAACTAAGTCTCGAACGCGCACCCCGAAGCGTGGCGCACCGAAGACCAGCCGAAATTTGTTCGAAAAAATAAGTTTGGAATGCGCACCCCGAAGCATGGCACACCGAAGACCGACCGAACTTCGCCCAAAAAACTAAGTCTGGAACGCGCACCCTGAAGCGTGGCGCACCGAAGATCGACCGAAATTCGCCTGAAAAAAAAAGTCTAGAATGCGCACCCCGATGCCCGGCGCATCAAAAACCGGCCAAAATTCGACCCAAAAACTAAGTTCGGAACGCTCACCTCGAAGCATGGTGCACCGAAAACTGGCCAAAATTCACCCGAAAAACTAAGTCTGGAACGCGCACCGAAGACCAACTGAAAATCGCCCAAAAAACTAAGACTGGAATGCGCACCCCGAAGCGTGGTGCACCGTAGACCGACCGAAATTCGCTTGAATAACTATGTCTGGAACGCTCACCCCAATGAGTGGCACATTAAAGAATGGCTGAAATTCGCTCGAAATGCTAAGTCTGGAACACGCACCCCGAAGAGTGGCACACCGAAGACTGTGGGGAAAAAATCTTCGTGCCGATCCGAAGACTTCACCTCACCAGTCAATTGAAGTTGAGTCGAAGATCTTTGGTCGATCTGTTGATTGGAAGGTAGGTTGGAAGGTTGATGCCTTGGTTACTTTGAGTTAGCGCTTTCGATATGCAAACAGATAAGATTGACACAGGAGGTGATCTCGGAGTTCAGCCAAAGCCTACGTCTCCGTACTATAGGGAGCAACCCGAATTCACTAACACTTTACTTGAAGCGACCTCGACAGGTCGAATGTCACTAATCTCTTCGAACTCTTCAGAGACAAGAAGAAGATGGAGGAGAATTGAAGGATTGAAAGCTGTAATTCCAGAGCTCTGGTTTCTGGATTTTGAACTGGGATCCTCTTTTACTTGAAGGCTCTGCTATTTATAGGATTTCCTGGGAGGAAATCTGGGGGCAAATGGCGGTTTCTGCTGTCGTATCCGGGGGATCCCCCAGGCTAGGCTGGTGGGTCCCGTTGTCGTCTCTGGGGATTCCCCAGGCAGGGCTGGTGGGTCCCGCGGTAGTCTCTGTGGGCCCCCTAGGCAGGGCTGGTGGGTCCCGCGGTAGTCTCTGTGGGCCCCCCAGGCAGGGCTGGTGGGTCCCGCGGTAGTCTCTATGGGCCCCCCAGGCAGAGCTGGTGGGTCCCGCGGTAGTCTCTGTGGGCCCACCATGCAGGGCTGGTGGGTTCCGCGGTAGTCTCTGTGGGCCCCCCAGGCAGGGCTGGTGGGTCCCGCGGTAGTCTCTGTGGGCCCGCCAGGCAGGGCTAGTGGGTCCCGCAGTAGTCTCTGTGGGCCCCCCAGGCAGGGCTGGTGGGTCCCGCGGTAGTCTCTGTGGGCCCCCAAGCAGGGCTTGTGGGTCCCGCGGTAGTCTCTGTGGGCCCACCAGGCAGGGCTGGTGGGTCCCGCGGTAGTGTCTGTGGGCCCACCAGGCAGGGCTAGTGGGTCCTGCTATCTGTTGGCTTCTTTCCAAAATTTGCACCCACAGTTACCCTCTCCAAGTTAGCTAGAGGTCATCCTGGCTGGCTTGGATTCTTGGTGCAAAAGTAACAACCCCCTGTCGCGAGCGCAAAAAATTCCTTGAGTGTCGGTGCTGATGGACTGATCGGTCAATTCCGATCGATCGGTTGAATTTGATCGATCGGTCAAAGTTGACCGATCGGTTAAATTCAACTGGTGGAGGTCGAGGTGATCGGTCAAAAAACATAGTTTTTTGCCCGATCCAGTAGAAATTTGACCGATCGGTTGAATTTGACTGATCGGTCAAAGTTGACCAATCGGTTAAATTCAACCGGTGGATGTCGAGGCGATCGGTCAAAAAGCATAGTTTTTTGCCCGATTCAGTAGAAACTTGACCGATCGGTTGAATTTGATCGATCGATCAAAGTTGACCGATCGGTTAAATTCAACCGGTGGAGGTCAAGGCGATGGGTCAAAAAATATAGTTTTTTGCCCGATCCAGTAGAAACTTGATCGATCGGTTGAATTTGACTGATCGGTCAAAGTTGACTGATCGGTTAAATTCAACCGGTGGAGGTCGAGGCGATCGGTCAAAAAACATAGTTTTTTACCCGATCCAGTAGAAACTTGATCGATCGGTTGAATTTGACAGATCGGTTAAATTTAACCGGTGGAGGTCGAGGCGATCGGTCAAAAAATATAGTTTTTTGCCCGATCCAGTAGAAACTTGACTGATCGGTTAAGTTCAACCGGTGGAGGTCGAGACGATCGGTCAAAAAACTTAGTTTTTTACCCAATCCAGTAGAAACTTGACCGATCGGTTGAATTTGACCGATCGGTCAAAGTTGACCGATCGGTTAAATTCAACCTGTGGAGGTCAAGGCGATCGATCAAAAAACATAGTTTTTTGCCCAATCCACTAGAAACTTGACCGATCGGTCAAAGTTGGCCGATCGGTTAAGTTCAACCGGTGGAGGTCGAGGCGATCGGTCAAAAAACATAGTTTTTTGCCCGATCCAGTAGAACCTTGACCGATCGGTTGAATTTGACCGATCGGTCAAAGTTGACCGATCGGTTAAATTCAACCGGTGGAGGTCGAGGCGATCGGTCAAAAAACATAGTTTTTTGCCCGATCTCGTAAAACCTTGACTGATCGGTTGAATTTGACCGATCGGTCAAAGTTGACTGATCGGTTAAGTTCAACCGGTGGAGGTCGAGGCGATCGATCAAAAAACATAGTTTTTTACCAGATCCAGTAGAAATCGAACCGATCGGTTGAATCTATCCGATCGGTCATGTTTGACCGATCGGTTAAATTCAACCGGTGGAGGTTGAGGCGAACGGGCAAAAACCTAAGTATTCTGTCCGATCCAGTAGGAATCGAGCCGATCGGTTGAATCTAGCCGATCGGTCATGTTTGACCGATCGGTTAAATTCAACCGGTGGAGGTTGAGGCGAACGGGCAAAAACCTAAGTATTCTGCCCGATCCAGTAGAAATCGGGCCGATCGGTCATGTTTGACCAATCGATTAAATTCAACCGGTGGAGGTTGAGGTGATCGGGCAAAAACCTAAGTATTTTTATCCGATCCTGTAGAAACTTGACCGATCGGTTGAATTTGATCGATCGGTCAAAGTTGACCGATCAGTTAAATTCAACCGGTGGAGGTTGAGGCGATCGGGCAAAAGAGACTGTGTTCTACCCGATCCTTTGGAAAATTACCCAATCGTCTGCCTGTCGAACGGGTAAAGTCTTCAAACAGCTATTGAGGTTGAGGTGAACGGTGGCGCGGTATTCCCCAATTTTGTTGTTTTGCTTGAGCGCGTGGTTCTCATGGACCGGTGATTTTTCTGAACCGGCGGTTCGCTTGGACCGGCTGTTCATCTGTTTCGACATTTCGTCTGGCTTGACGGTTCGCCTGGAAGAGCGCTTCCTTCGGATTGACGCCACGTGTCCCTTCTGAAAACACGGCTTTTGACCTGGTGATGCCATGTGTCTTTTCGGTTTTCACGCCAGCTTCTCTAGGGTTTATAAGCTCTTTTTGGATTTCATTTTTGCCTCACGCTTTCAAAAAAAATTTCAAAGTCCAGAACTCTTTGCTCCCAGAACTCTTTGCTCTCGAAACTCTCGATCGGTTGAAATGGCATCTTCCAGCAGCATGAAGATCAAGAACGTGGTCCCATCCAAGAGGGCGGGGAAGGATAGAACTCCGGTGTCGCCCAAACCTATCGGCCGGGGCAAGGGCAAAGGCACCCTTGGTGTGCTTGGCAAAAGGCACATGGGAGTGGGGTTTGCTTCTGCACCTTCAAGACCTGAGCACATCCCGAAGGCCAGCTTCGTCCTAGGGCCCCTGATGCCGTTGTCGGAGGAGCCCATCTTTGAATATAACATTGGTGGCAATCTCAATGATGGGAAGAGGGCTAAGTGGCAGAAGTTGCTCGCTTGCTTCAAAGAGGGGAAACACCGACCAGCTCTGGCAAGAGTTCAATCTGCTTTCGGGATCGACAAGCAGACTGTCTTCACAGGGATCGCCAGTAAGGAGCAAGTGATGGGGATGATGGTCACCATCGGTCAGCTAAACTGCGGGCTGCACCTCCCTCTGCTGCCGTTCGCTGCCAGGTTGCTGAACACTTCGGGTCTTTGCCTGGGGCAGATATCGGGGAATGCATGTAGGATAATCTATGCATTCTGCTGGGTGGAGTCAGACTTCCAAGAGGAGCTCAGGGCGTGCTACTCCAGCATCCCTGAAGGTAAAGTGGCCAGGATAGAGCTGGGGTACTTCTTCTACCACTACAAATGGGTCTCGAGGAAGGACAGACCCTTCTTCAATCTGACGGGCGTCTCCGCACTCTGCCCAATCATCGACACCGTACCCTTCGACAAGCTGTATACCGACTGGCTGATTTCTGTCGCTGGGGCATGGACTCCCCTTTCTGTGCCTGAGACTCCTCGTTCTCAGGTACACAAAGAGGTCGATATGTACTCGGTAGGAGGGGTCTTCGCTTGGTCATCGGATCGGATCGGGGCCCTCGACAACCTCTTCCTGGAGTTGACTTGCGGTACTCGATCGTGGAAGTAGTTTTCGAACTGCCCGGTTCGGCACGGCAACGCCAACCTCCTCCATAGACTGCAGGCCAGGTACGAGGACAACGATGTCTTATACTCCGATTATGAGGAGGATCCTCAATCGGGCAAGATTGTTAGAACCATCCGGGTCGAGAAGAAGGCGTTCGGGGCGAGACGCCGCTTGCTAACGGAGGAGAAGTTGGTGGTGACCCATAGGGGTCAAGTGAAGAAGAGAAGGGTCTATAAGGAGGAGGAAAAGAAAAGAGAAGAAGAGAAGAAACAAGAAGAGGAGGAGTGTAACATCTCCAAAATAAATAATTTAAAGGTTATTATAAAAAAAAATTTAAGAAATTCAAAATAAAAATCTGACGGCACCATTGCGTTCGTCTTGTCGAAACGATCAAAAAACCTATATAAACTTTTGTGTTTTGAACTCATTTAAAGTATTAAAAAATTTAAAGAATTTTAAATCGAACCAATAGTAGGATTCGAACCTAAGATCTATTTAGTAGAATTTTAAATCGGGTTTCTCTAACCAAAAGTCCGTTAAGGCTTTTCTATTTAAATACAAGGGAAATAATTATTATATCAAACATAGGGAGACCAAAAGTCGTCTCAACCGACGACCCTTCGTTTCCGATCGGATGGGAACAGTCGCGCAGCCGTAACCGTAACCGACGACCCTTCGTTTCCGATCGGATGGGTGAGATCGCGTAGCGCAGTAAATGGCCGTTTTTACAATTAAACCCCCCCCTCCACAAGAGTTTTTCATTCCAATCCACCTCGGGATCCGTGCCAACCAACCTTTCCCCTCCCCTCGCCAACCACCACCGCCCGCCGCCCGCCGCCGACCCCCGACCGCCGCCGCCGCCGGCCGACCGTCGCCGACCGTCGACCGCCGCCGGCCGACCGCCGCCGCCGGTCGCCGCTGCCGGCCGCCGCCGACCGCCGCCTCCCCACAACCCTCCGGTTAGTAATATTTTTGTGGACCGAAGCCCAGTAAGCCCAGTTAATTTAGTAGATCGAAGCCCATAAAAACCTATTAGAACCCATTATGTATATGGGCTGAAGCCCATTAAAGTGTTGGCCAAGCCTATTTAGTTTAAAAATTAAAAATGATAGAACGGCTCTAATTGTTGTAACTGAAACATTATTACTAAGAACAACTGAAATGTTTTTACTAAGCGCAGTCCCCAAATTAAAATCCGCTAAAAGCCAACTGTTTTGGCCATACCGGGATCAAACGAACTCAGAATTTAGTTCCGTTTGCGGCCACGGTTTCAGAATGAAAAGTACTACAAACTAGTATAAATTTAAAGTATTTTTGAAATTACAAAAATACCTCTAAAGAAGAAAAACCTATTAGTTCACATCGAAAAATGTTTCGAAAAATCCTGGAAAATTTAGGGTAGAAACTAACGAATTATAGTAACATACTTTCAGGTTTTGAGCGTACTAAGGCTTCCTCATCAGGAGTAAGAGTTTTCAACGGTTCAGGTAGGGGATTTTAACCAAGTTTGTTCATGCTAAGTATATGCTATAGATTATCGATAAATCGCTATGGAGTAGTAAATTGTGAATTACGTGATCACTTATTTGGGTGTGGGGCTAGCCCTGGTCGAGGCCAAAAAGTTTCCTGGGTGTAGGTCTAGTCCTGGTTGAGACCAAAAAGTAACCTGGGTGTGGGTCTAGCCCTGGCTACGGGTCAAAAAGTTACCTAGGTGTGGGGCTAGCCTAGTCTGAGGACTAAAAGAACCTAGGTGTGGGGCTAGCTTTGTTGCGAACAAAAAGTACCCGGGTAAGGCTTGAGATTCCTACCCTAGTCGAGGGCCAAAAAGGGAATCGGGTGATCCATGTTTTCTATTATTTACATTTCATAGTTATGTCTACTGTTTTTCAATACATATGTTTAGCATGAAGTAAACTTAGTCATGAAGTGAGTCAGTGGTTTGGACTCACCCCCCTACAGATGTTGTGCACCCTTCGGAGACCAATCCTGCAGGACTTGAAGAAGATGAGGAGCGATCGGGGAACGACCTAGAAGGAGTTGAGGACCCACTCTACACCCCTTTCTACGATGATGATGGAGCCGGAATATGAAGTGTCAATGTTGAAAGACTTAGCCTTAGGCTTTCGATTTCAAGAAATTGTATCAAACAATGGTATTTTTAATAAAGTGGCTCAGTTAAGTTCCATAATTGATGGAATTTATTTATACCAAGTTTTTTTTTATTCATAACACCCCAGTATTATACGGGTTGAATAAATCCGTAAAATATCGGGGCGTTACAAGGAGAAAGAGAAAGAAGAAGAAGAAGAAGAAAAAGGAGAGGAAGAAGAAGAAGAAGAAGAGGAGGATGAAGACAACGATGACGATGGTGAAGGTGATGGTGGTGACGAGGAGGAGGATGGAGACGATGGAGGAGGAGACAGTGGCGAGGAGGAAGTTCCGCCCACCCCCATTTACAAGGCTAAGGCTCGTCGGATGGAGGATGTCATGGATACGGTGGGCGACGGCAAGAGGGTGTCGCCCACCTATCACTTCGAAGAACTTAAGCGCCCCACGCGTATCAGAATAATGTACTCGGGGAGTGATATGGTTGCGAGCAACCCCACTCCCCTCGATCAAATACCCCCGAGCGTTCCTCGCATTGAGGGTGCCTCGACGAACGGTGGGTTGGAGGTTGAGCAACTTCCACCTACTGTTCGTCCTTCGGCAGCCCAGATGGCGGAGGAGACGGTCGCCCTCATGGCCAGGCTTCAGCAAACCGCTGAAGGTCCGGAGGAAGGGGAGATCACTCCACCGTGCAACGTCCCTTCCTCTTTGCACAAGGAGGGAGGGAGTCGCGTAGAGGCTGGGACACCTCAACCTCTGCCAGCAGCATCTCCCGCGAAGGAAAGGTCGACCCCCAGGGGTAAGAGTTCTGACCGGGGGAAGGGTAAGGCTGAAGCATCCTGAGCCGACACCGCAGGTATGCTACTTTCAACTCCTTCTTGACTTTATTGCTTTTGACATTCGAGATTCTAACTATTGAACTTTCGCATTGCTTACAGATGTTCCTGTTGGCTCCGCTACGCTGCTCAGAGACTTGGGTGAGGTTGACATCAACCACCCAACGGGTGTGATCCGGAAGCTTTGCAACCTTCCCGATGCTACCTTAGACAAAACCGACAACAGGTTCGAAGTTGTGGTAAGTGCATCATCATAACTTAGTCTTTGAGTTATACTTCTCGAAATGTTTCTAACTTTCTCTTGGTTGTTGGCAAAACTCAGCGGTCCTGAAGCTCGCAACCAAGCTTTTAAGGAGGGCCGGTGAGCGGGGGGCTTCATCTGAAGTCTCTCGCTTGACTGCCGAACTGGAGGCAGCTAACAAGGAGAAGGAGAAGCTGAAGGCAGCTTTGTCTGCCAAGCAGGAAGCCCTTTCTGCCCGAAAGAAAGCTCTCCGTAAGGAGAGGATCGAGAGCAAGAGGTGGCTCGAGAGCTACACGGCTCGGGGTCATAAGCTCCACGAGTTGAAGAACCGATTCTTCAAAGCGGAGACTTTGGCCCACGACCGTGCTGTGGAAATAAAGGAGTTGAAGGACCAACTCGCCGCCAAGGAAGCTGCTCTTGCTGCCAAGGAGGAGGCCTTCACGAAGGAGCTTGAGGAGACACGCACCGAGTGTGAGAGCTTCAGGTCGATGGTGGAGAAGGCAGTAGAAGCCCTCAGGGCTCACACTAGCGGTGTCCAGTCTTTGAAAGTGTCTGCAGCGAGCAAGGCTCGTGGTGGATCTGAAGGAGATAAGTCCCGCGCTCCAAGTATGGCCAAGCCTTGATGTACTCTATCTCTTTTCTTTTGTTGTTGTATTTGTAAGCCTCACTCATATAAAAGCTCACTTGTACTTGGAAATTTTGAGAAATAAAGACTTTTTTTTTGGGTTTGAGATTGAATGTCCTGTTGAACTCTTTGAACGTTTATGTTTCGAATGGAATGCTTGAATTTACTTCACACTTGCTTGTATGGGGTCGAGTCGTAACCCGATCACCCAAACGTGTTGAGTAATTTGGTAATTTGAAGGTTGCATTATATCGAAACTTGAAACCGTTTAATATTTGCCCGTAAGGGGTTGAGTCGCACCTCAAGCACCCAAACTTGTTAAACGATCTGGTAATTGAAGATTATTTAACATTTGGCATGTAAGGGGTCGTGTTGCAACACAAGCTCCCAAATTTGTTAAATTAACCTGGTGACTTGAAGGTTGTTTTGTTTCATAACCCGAAACCGTTTAACATATGCCTGTAAGGGGTTGAGTCGCAACTCAAGAACCCAAACTTGTTAAACGACCTGGTAATTTGAATATAGATGACTCAGACTTGAATGTAGATGACTTGGAGCTGCTTCAGAACTTGAGTTGACAAGATGAATATTTGAAAGTGATCTTTATTCAGCATGGAGTTTACATCAAGGATAAAATATTTTGAGATATCTAGCATTCCAAGCTCGTGGTAGTCTATCTCCTTCTGGTGAAATCAATCGATAAGATCCTTTGCCTCCTATCGATTCGATGATGTAGGGTCCTTCCCAGTTGGGAGCTAGTTTTTCATTGCTGTGCTCTTTTGTGTTGTAAAAGACCGCTCTAAGGACCAGGCTGCCAATTGGGAATTGTCTTTTGCTAACCTTCTGGTCGTAGGCTTGTTTGATCTTCTATTGGTATTTGGCAACGCGAATGGTCGCTTGATCTCGTAACTCTTCAGAGAAATCAAGGTCATCGACTCGAAGCTTGTCGTTAATCCCTTCTTCGATTGCTCTGGTCTTCAGAGTGTTCGATATGGTTTCTGTTGGGAGAACTGCTTCTGACCCGTACGTTAGGCGAAAGGGTACTGTGAACCCAGTTGATCTTCTCGGAGTGGTTCGATAGCCCCACAAGACTTTAGGTAGGACTTGCTCCCACAATCCCTTCTTATCATCGAGTTTCTTCTTGAGCAAACCCAAGATAGCTCTGTTTGAGGCTTCAGCTTGGCCATTGCATTGAGGGTACCTTGGAGTTGAGTAGAAGAGTTTAATCCCGTTGTTTAAGCAAAATCCTCGGAACTTGTCGGAGTCGAATTGAGCTCCATTGTCAGCAATCAGGACTTGTGGCGTGCCAAAACTTGAGAAGATGTTATGTCTGATGAACTTGATGACTTCATCGTCAGTCTCTCGGAAGAGTGGCACGGCTTCAACCCACTTGGTGAAGTAATCTGTGGCCAATAGCAGATACTTCTTCTTGCTTGGTACTCGTGGAAAAGTACCCAAGAAGTCCAACCCCCATTGATGGAAGGGCCATGGACTCGTTAGTTGATGGAGCTTGTCTGCTGGGAGGTGGATAGCTCGAGCGTGTCGTTGACAAGGCTCACATCTTTGAACCACTTGGTGAGCATCTCTAGCCATTGTCGGCCAATAGTATCCTTGAAGCTTTGTATTGGCTTCAAGAATTCTTCCTCCTGAATGATTTTCGCAGGCTCCGGAATGGATATTGATTAAGATTGTCTTTGCTTGTAAAGGTCCAATGCATTTGAGCAGCATCCCATTGTGCGATTTTGAAATATAGATATTCTCCTTGAAGGCAATAGCATGGAAGCTTCCTTTGAAGTCTTCTGGCTTGAATTGGATCTTTTTGTGTTCTGCCTTGCTCGAAGAAGTCGAAGATTAGCCGTCTCCAATCTTCGAGTTCATGTGTTGTGGCATGATCGGAGGCTGGCTGTTCTCTACCCCCGGATCTTTCTGTAGTGGCGATGACCTATTGTTCAAGGGTAATCTTAGGCGATTCTTGATAGTCGATTTGTATTCGCCTCTCCCCAAGTGAGTCTCCAAGAACCGAGGCAGCATTAGCCAAGGCATCTGTCTCTCGATTTTCTACTCTCGGGACTTGGATGAACTCGGTGCTAGTAAATCATTGTTGATGATGTCGCACTAGAGACAAGTAATACTGCATTGTTTCTTCCCACGCCGTGTACTCCCCGTTGATCTGTCTTTTGATTAGCTGGGAGTCGCTGTAGATGGTGAGTCGATCTACCCCCAGGGATTCAGTCATTTCAAGCCCAGAGATGAGTGCTTCATACTCGGCTTCATTATTGGTAGCGTTAAATCCAAGGAGAATGGCCTTTTGTAGTGATCAAGTTCAAGGGATACCAAGACTATCCCAATTCCAGAACCGATCGCGCTTGAAGCTCCATCAGTATAGAGTTTCCACCGAGTTGGCGAGGTAGTAGGGGCCCCAAGACTTGGACAGGTTTTGGGAGCTGGATTGAACGGAGATTCATCTTCGTCTTCGAGGCGCATATCGATGTCTTCATCCTGAGTTATGGGGTCTTTCACTGGGAAGTCAGCAAGGAAGTCAGCAACTGCCTGCCCTTTGAGCGAAGTGCGCGATTCGAATTGAACCCCGAGAGCACTCATCTTGATCACTTATTTGGTCATTCGACCTGCTCGACCTGCCTTGTCGAGGATATCTTTAAGGGGGTGCTCTGAGACGATTGTAATCAGGTGGGAGATAAAATAGGGTTGGAGTCGTCGTGATGCGGTGAGTAAGGCTAATATGACCTTCTCAATCTTTGAGTAGCGAGTCTCTGCCGGGAGAAGTATATGGCTGATGTAGTAGACCGGATATCGGTACCTTCTCTTCTGCTGACCAGGACCGAGCTGATTGCTTGATCGGTGACGGCAAGGTAGAGCCAGGATCTTCTTTTGGAAGCGGAGCTGTTAGGATGGAAGCACGCACAAGATATCTCTTGATGTCCTGAAAGGCTTCTTCGCAAGTTGGACTCCACCCGGAGGTATCTGCCTTTCGCAACTTGTCGAAGAGCGGTTTGCATTTGTCGGAAGATTTCGCAATGAATCGATTGAGGACGGCTAATCTTCCGGTGAGGTGTTGCACTTCCTTCTGATTGGTAGGTGAGGGCATATCGAGGATAGCTCGAATTTGATCGGGTTTGGCTTCAATACCTCTCCTGGTCACAAAGTGTCCCAGGAACTTGCCCGATTGAACACCAAAGGCATATTTAGCCGGGTTGAGCTTCATGTGGTACTTTCGGAGGATTTGAAATGTTTCTGCGAGATCAGACAGATGGCTCTCATGATTGGAGCTCTTGGTGAGGAGGTCATCTACATAGACTTCGACGTTGCGTCCGATTTGATCTTCGAACATCTTTGTGACTAGCCTTTGATAGGTGGATCCAGCATTTTTGAGGCCGAAAGGCATTATGTTGTAGCAGTAAAGACCTCGGTCAGTCACAAAGCAAGTCTTCTCTCTATCGTCCGGATGTAGCAAAATTTGATTGTACCCCGAGTATCCGTCCGTGAAAGATAGAAGGTCGTGGCCAGCAGTGGCACACTCTGACCTTCCCATTCTTCTTTGGGACAGCAACTATATTGGAGATCCAAGTAGGATGCTCTACTTCACGAATGAAGCCTGCTGCGAGTAGCTTACTGATCTCCTCTTGAACTGCAACTTGTCGCTCTGGTCAGATTGTACGTGGTTTTTGCTTGACGGGCTTCACTTCCTCTTTGATTGCTAGATGGTGACACGCGTCATCTGGGTTAATCCCAGGCATATCTTCAAAACACTAGGCGAAGACATCTTGTTGGATTGAAGGAAGGATACCATGTCTCGCGCTTCTGCGTCGCTAAGACCGGTACCGATGAAGGTTTCTCGAGGGAGATCTTTACTACCGATATTGATTGGAATGATCTCTTCGATTGAAGGTGAGGCCTCCCACTCGATTGGCGGGGGTTCGGACAGTGGGATCTCCTTTGGTTGCTATCTTGAAGAAGGACCAGCTTCATCTCTAGGTCGCTTTGGGGCAGCGAGATTTATCCTGCAATCTGTTTTGGTAGCAGCTGCTTTGCAGGATCGCCCAATTTGTTAATCTCCTCGAATGCAGACAATACCTTCTCCTGTTGCAAATTTGAGGAGTTGATGGTAGGAGAAGGAGATGGCATTGATCTGATGGAGGAATGGTCGACCAAGAATGAAGTTGTAGTTGGATGTCCCTTCGACGATGGCGAACCTTACCGAGACTCGAGTCTCTCGGCTGAGGTCGAGGGTGAACCTTGATTCCCCCATTGTTATGCTCTACTCCCCGTTGAAGCTCATGATCATCATTGGGACGACTTCGAGACTTGAATATTTATGTCCCAGGCGCTTGAAGCAGTCTGAGAACATGATGTCGATGTAGCTTCCGGTGTCGATGAGGATGCGATTGACAGTGCTCCCGTCGATGATGAGCTTCAGGACTAGGGGATCTCGATATGGAGTATGGACTCCTTGAAGATCTGAGTCGTTGAAGATGATGGAGGGCTAAGTTAAGCCCTTGACAGGCTTCTCGATCCAGGTATCTTCCTTGTTCGCTGCAGAGCGCACGTTGAAGATGCGTCGCACTTGCTGATCGACTTCTTTTCCCGTCAACGTTTGATTGTGCAATGACCCATGAATGCCAAAAATGTTGGCACGCACGGTGATAGGTGACTAATCGGTAGAGATTTGGTGGATCCAGCAAGCTTCTTTATCCTTTGCGGAAGGTCGGTGTTGATCTGGTCCGCCCTTGACGAAATCTTAGAGGTGGCCTTCTCGTAGCAAATCCTTGAGATGATATCTCAGTCAATAGCATCGATCGGTAGAATGGCCATGGCTGTGGTGAAAGTCACAGTAGACCGTTTTGTCAGCTGTGACCTTGGTATCAGGCTGCAAAGGGTTCAGCCTTCAAAGGAACTCTTTATGTTGAATTCGATCGAGGATCTGCTCGATTGGTAGAGTCCAATCGGTGAATGTAGTCTTCTTCGGAGGGGATCTACGTTCGTCGTTCCTTGACCGCTTGGGTGCAGGGGGAATAACCGCCTCTGCATTGTAAGCTTTGGCAGCATACTTCGGGGCTTTTCTTTCGACGGGTCGTCGCTTTGTCTCTCGCCCTTTTCGGGCAACGTGATCATCTTCAACTTCGATTTCCCTTTGGATTCGATCGAATATTGAACCCAGGGAAGGGGGAGGATTGTGAATGAAGTCATTATAGATGTGCAGATCAAAACTAAGAGCATTCTGGAAGGCTAGCATGATAGCCTCGTCATCAAGATATCGTCCCGAGAGAGCGGCGTGCTCGTTGCGGAATCTTTGCGTGAAGCTGCGAAGACTCTTGTCAGCACCCATCCTCAGCCTGTAGAGGGAGTCTAGCTTCTTCTCCGGCTTCAAGTTGAGCTGATATTGCTGCACGAAGTGGTTAGCCAAGACTCCGAACTGAGTGATGGATCCAGCCTGAAGGTTATGGTACCAATCGAGGGATGGCTCGTCGAGACTCCTGGCGAAGGTGCGGCAGAGCACGTTGTTCTCTTCTTCGTGCGGCGTCAAAGCTTGCTTGAAGGCCAATATGTGGAGAGTCGGATCTCCCTTGAGGTAATTGAATTTGGGGAGAGTGGGAGTTCTCCATCCTCTTGGAAATATTGATTGAAACAGACTCCGATTGAGAGGTCCAGTAGAGGAGTGATGGAGAAGCTCTACTCTTTGAGGGTGCCCCTTTCATCTGATGCCTCCTTTGTAAGTTGGGCTTCGACTGTGTCCGCCTGTCACAGTTGCGGCCCGAGGATGACTAAGAGGATTCATCATCTATACGATCACAGACACTCTGCTTCCATGGAGCAATAGAGAGGGTTGGATCGCGACGGATCCTCTCAAGGGCAGCGGTGCCCATTGACCTCCGTGGTTCGGAGTAGATCGATTGTCATGGCAGATCCGTACTTTCACTGAGTGAAGGGATAGGGAGAGCAATTCTGGCCTCAGAGGCTGCCTTGTTGAGAGCATCCCTTTCAGCTGTGAGGGTGGCATTTTGCTTAGCCAATTATAGCAGCTGAAAGTGGACCACGGAGATTTGATAGGTAGATGGTAGGTCTTCAGCTGGAGCAGGGGCAGTCTGCCCTATCGACTGTCGAGGAGGTGGTACGATCGGTCGATCGACCGATCTTTCACTCTCTGAATGAACCTCCATTTTGGGGACAGTAAGGGGCTGCCCGAAGTTGAGCTGTTGCCTCATCAAACGAGTCTCTGGACGAGGTTGACGTGTGTACTTCCCTCTAGATGATCCTGATGCTTCGTCTTTGCCATTTAGAGAGAGCGAATGATGCAACAAGATTGCCTATATCCTAGCGGTTGTTTGCTCAACCGAAGGGGCTAGGAAGTTTGGCTGTCTAGAACGGTTGTCTGCTCAACCAATCTGATGCTTGTTGCAGAGCGAACTTGGCTTCTCTCTCGGATCCCACAGACGGCGCCAAACTGTGGGGAAAAAATCTTCGTGCTGATCCGAAGACTTCACCTCACCAGCCAATTGAAGTTGAGTCAAAGATCTTTGGTCGATCTGTTGATTGGAAGGTAGTTTGGAAGGTTGATGCCTTGGTTACTTTGAGTTAGCGCTTTCGATATACAAACAGAGAAGATTGACACAAGAGGTGATCTCGGAGTTCAGTCGAAACCTACGTCTCCGTGCTATAGGGAGCAACCCGAAGTCACTAACACTTTACTTGAAGCGACCTCGACAGGACGAATGTCACTGATCTCTTCGAACTCTTCAGAGACAAGAAGAAGATGGAGGAGAATTGAAGGATTGAAAGCTGGAATTCCAGAGCTCTGGTTTCTGGATTTTGAACCGGGATCCTCTTTTACTTGAAGGCTCTACTATTCATAGGATTTCCTGGGAGGAAATCTGGGGGCAAATGGCGGTTTCTGCTGTCGTATCCGGGGGATCCCCCAGGCTGGGCTGGTCGATCACGCTGTCGTCTCTGGGGATTCCCCAGGCAGGGCTGGTGGGTCCCACGGTAGTCTCTGTGGGTCCCCCAGGCAGGGCTAGTGGGTCCCGCGGTAGTCTTTGTGGGCCCGCCAGGCAGAGCTGGTGGGTCCCACGGTAGTCACTGTGGGCCCCCCAGGCAGGGCTGGTGGGTCCCGCGGTAATCTCTGTGGGCCCCCCAAGCAGGGCTGGTGGGTCCGCGGTAGTCTCTATAGGCCCCCCAGGCAGGGCTGGTGGGTCCCGCGGTAGTCTCTGTGGGCCCGCCAGGCAGGGCTGGTGGGTCCCACGGTAGTCTCTGTGGGCCCCCCAGACAGGGCTGGTGGGTCCCGCGATAGTCTCTGTGGGCCTGCCAGGCAGGGCTGGTGGGTCCCACAGTAGTCTCTGTGGGCCCCCAAGGCAGGGCTGGTGGGTCCCGCGGTAGTCTCTGTGGGCCCACCAGGCAGGGCTGGTGGGTCCCGCGGTAGTCTCTGTGGGCCCACCAGGCAGGGCTAGTAGGTCCTGCTATCTGCTGGCTTCTTGCCAAAATTTGCACCAACAAAGACCGACCAAAATTCGCCTGAAAAACTAAGTGTGGTGTACCAAAAACCGATCAAAATTTGTCCGAAAAACTAAGTCTGGTACACGCACCCCAAAGCATGCTGCACCGAAGTCCGCCGAAATTCGTCCGAAAAATAAAATCTGGAACGTGCACCCCGAAGCGTAGCGCACCGAAAACCAACCGAAATTTGCCCGAAAAACTGAGTCTGGTATGCGCACCCCAAAGCGTGGCACACCAAAAACTGACCGAAATTCGCCCGAAAAACTAAGTCTAGAACGCGCACCACGAAGCGTGGCGCACCGAAGACCGGCCGAAATTCGCACGAAAAACTAAGTCTCGAATGCGCACCTCGAAGCGTGGCGCACCGAAGACCGGCCAAAATTCACCCGAAAAACTAACTCTGGAACGCGCCTCATGAAGTGTGGTGCACCGAAATCGACCAAAATTCGTTCGAAAAACTAAGTTTGGAACACGCACCCCGAAGCATGGCGCACCAAAGATCGGCCAAAATTCGCCCAAAAAACTAAGTCAAGAACGCGCACCCCAAAGTTTGGCGCACCGAAGATCGACCGAAATTCGCTCGAAAAACGAAGTCTAGAACTCGCACCCCAAAGCATGGCGCATCGAAGACCGACCAAAATTCGCCCGAAAAATAAAGTCTGGAACGCGCACCTCAAAGCGTGGCACACCGAAGACCGGCCAAAATTCACTTTAAAAACTAAGTCTGGAACGCGCACCCCGAAGCATAGCGCACCGAAGACCGGCCAAAATTCACCCGAAAAACTAAGACTGGAACGCGCACCACGAAGCATGGCGTACCGAAGACAGGCAAAAATTTGCTTAAAAAACTAAGTCTGGAATGCGCACCCCGACGAGTAGCGCATCGAAGGCCGACCGAAATTCGTCTGAAAAACTAAGTCTGGAACGCTCACTGCGAAGCATGGCGTACTAAAGACTGGCTGAAATTTGCCCGAAAAACAAAGTCTGGAGCGCGCACCCCAAAGTGTGGCGCACCAAAGATCAGCCTATATTCGTCCGAAAAACTATGTCTGGAACTCGCACCACGAAGCGTGGCGCACCGAAGACCGGTCAAAATTTACCCGAAAAACTAAGTCTGGAACGCGCACCCCTAAGCGTGGCTCACCGAAGACCGACCGAAATTTGTCTGAAAAACTAAGTCTGGAATGCTCACCACGAAGCGTGGCGCACCGAAGACCGACCGAAATTCGCTCGAAAAACTAAGTCTCGAACGCGCACCTCGAAGCGTGGCGCACCGAAAACTGGTCGAAATTTGCCCGAAAAACTAAGTTTGGAATGCGCACCACGAAGCATGGCGCAACGATGATCGGCCGAAATTCGCATGAAAAACTAAGTCTCGAACGCGCACCCCGAAGCGTAGCGCACCGAAGACTGACCAAAATTCGCCCAAAAAACTACGTCTAGAATGCGCACCCTGAAGCGTGGCGCACTGAAGACCGGTCAAAATTCGCCCAAAAAACTAGGTCTGGAACGCGTACCCCGAAGCATGGCGCACCGAAGACCGACCGAAATTTGCCCGAAAACTAAGTCTGGAATGTGCACCTTGAAGCGTGGCGCACCGAAGACCGGTCGAAATTCACCCTAAAAACCAAGTCTGGAACGCGCACCCCGAAGCGTGGCATATCGAAGACCGGCCAAAATTCGCTCAAAAAACTAAATCTAGAATGCGCACCTCGAAGCGTGGCGCACCGAAGACCGGCTGAAATTTGCTCAAAAAACTAAGTTTGGAACGCGCATCCCGAACCGTGGCGCACCGAAGACCAGCCAAAATTTGCCCCAAAAACTAAGTCTGGAACGTGCACCCCGAAGCATGGCGCACTGAAGACCGACCAAAATTCGCCCAAAAAACTAAGTCTGGAACGCACACCTCAAAGCGTGGCGCACCGAAGTCCAACTGAAATTCACCCCAAAAATTAAGTCTGGAACGCGCACCCTGAAACATAGCGCACCAAAGACCGGCCAAAATTCATCCGAAAAACTAAGTCTTGAACACGCAACCCGAAGCATGGCGCACCGAAGACCGGTCGAAATTTGCCCGAAGAAATATGTCTAGAATGCGCACCTCAAAGCGTGGCGCATCGAAGATCGACCGAAATTCGCCCAAAAAACTAAGTCTGGAACACGCACCTCGAAGCATGGCGCACCGAAGACCGATCGAAATTCGTCAGAAAAACTAAGTCTAGAACATGCACCCCGAAGTATGGCGCATCGAAGACCAGCCAAAATTCGCCTGAAAAACAAAGTTTGGAACGCGCACCCCGAAGCGTGGCGCACCGAAGACTGGCCGAAATTCGTCCGAAAAATTAAGTCTGGAACACACACCCCGAAGCGTGGCGCATCGAAGACGGCCGAAATTTGCTCGAAAAAATAAGTCTTGAACGCGCACCCTGAAGAGTGGCGCACCGAAGACTGATCAAAATTCGTCCGAAAAACTAAGTCTGGAACGCACACCACGAAGCGTGGCACTCCGAAGACCCGCTGAAATTCTCCCGAAAAACTAGGTCTGGAACGCGCACCACGAAGCGTGGCGCAACGAAGACCAGGCGAAATTCGCACGAAAAACTAAATCTGGAACGCGCACCCCGAACCGTGGCGCACCGAAGACCGGTCGAAATTCGCCCGAAAAACTAAGTCTGAAACGTGCACCCCGAAGCATGCCGCACCGAAGACCGACTGAAATTCGCCCGAAAACTAAGTCTGGAACGCGCACCTCGAAGCGTGGCACATGGAAGACCGGCCGAAATTCGCACGAAAAACTAAGTCTGGAACGCACACCCCGAAGCATGACGCACCGCATACAGGCCGAAATTCGCCTGAAAAACTAAATCTGGAACGCGCACCCCGAAGCATGGCGCACCGAAGATCGACCGAAATTCACTCGAAAAACTAAGTATGTAACGCGCACCTCGGAGTGTGGCGCAACGAAGACGTATATGATTCTGTTGACCCAACCCGAGCCAACCCGACCCTTTTTGTAAACGGGTTAAACGGGTCGGGTCGGGCAACCCGTTTATTAGACGGGTCGGATTTGGATTTAAGTTTTTGACCCATTTATTAAACAAGTCGGATTCGGGTTGGGTGTTTGGCCTTTATACCTATGTCTCAACCCGACCCAGATCCGACCCGACCCATAGCCACCCCTACTCCGGGACCACATAGAGATAACAACCAAACCGTACAAAGGTCAAACAATGCCACATGGAGGAAACTGGGGCACATGCTCAAGGACTGGTTACCAAGAGGCATCAATGCTAGAGACCAATGTAAAAGCACCACGTGGATAGACACAAGTCATGTAACGGGAGACTCTCGTCTCCCAGCTCCCATTATAAAGGCATGGAGGAAGGGGCTGATTCTTTGCTCATTGAATGTAGTAAGAAAATTTTGTCATACCAGTGGAAGAAATCTCACACCTACTACCTTTGTTCTCTCTCTTTCCCCCTCTCTCATCAAGAACATGAAGAACATTCTGGGGGCACTCATTTCAGGGGCCTCGGATCTTCTTGAAATATTAAGTTGGGTCAAAAGGTGTTTGTCTAGTCTCCAAAGAGAGTGAACGTCTCGATATCCCGCCTAATGCTCGGCCCGCTAGCGCAAAACTAGAAGGAGGAAGAAGAGGGAGAAGGTACCAAGCTAGTAGCTTGACCCTGTTCGGGGTATTGTGCTTCAAAGCACCGTTACCACAATCTGGTATGGTTTATAGACCCTCAAGGATGCGTCATTAGGGGTGGCAATGGGTCGGGTTCGGATCGGGTTGAGACATAGGTATAAGGGCAAAACACCCAACCCGAACCCGACCCGTTTAATAAACGGGTCAAAAACTTAAAACCAAACCCGACCCGCCTAATAAATGGGTTGACCCGACCTGACCCGTTTAACCCGTTTACTAAACAAGTCGGATAGTGTCGGGTCGGGTTGGCTCGGGTTGGGTTCAACAGAACCCGTGTAAACCTATCGGGTTGGGTCAGACAGGTCGGATTGGGCCGGGTTGGTTCAGGTTGAGTCGGGTCGGGTCGGGTTGACATGACCCATTTGGTAAACGGGTCAAGTCGGGTCAATCGGGTTATAAGTACAAACCCGAACCCGACCCATTAAATAAACGGGTCAATCGGGTCGACCTGTTTATGACCCGAACCCGTTTAGACCAAACCCAAACCCGCTAACTTTGGGTCGGGTTCGGGTCGGGTTAAGGATTGCCACCCCTATGCGTAATAGCCCCCAACCGCGCCAGCCACACCCACTGAATCGAGACCTAATTTTGGAAGAGCCTGTATCAAGGTAACTCCTGGAAGATAGAAACAATTCCTTGGTCGAAGAGCTCCTGGGTGCCAATGGGACGGGTCTAGTTTAGGGTCGTGTCCAAAACCTCTAGACCCGGATCCGATCCGTTTAACTAATCGTGTCTAGATCCTAAACTCGTACCCGACCCACTAATAAACGGGTAGACCCGATAAGACCCGTTTACCACACGGGTCTATTCAGTTGACCCGATCCGACCCAATCCGACTCGACCCGACCTGACCCGATAGACCCGCTGGTACTATATATTACAGTATCGGATTGCGGGTAGACCCGACCCGACTCGACCTAACACGACCTGTTGAAATTTAAACGGGTCTTCCCGGGTCTACCGTGTCCAGACCCTAAACCCGGACCCAATCCGTTTATTAAATGGGTCTATTGTGTCGACCCGTTTATGACCCGAACCCGTTTAACCTTGACCCAGACCCGCTAACTTCGTGTCAAGTCTGCTGTGTCGGGTCCAAAATTGTCAGCCCTACTCCTACCAGAGCAAGATCGAGGTTCCACCCCCTCCAAGTTGGGGTGGCAATCCTCGACCCGACCCGAACTCAACCTGAAGTTAGCGGGTTTGGGTTTGGCCTAAACGGGTTCGGGTCATAAACAGGTTGACCCGATTGACCCGTTTATTTAATGGGTTGGGTTCAGGTTTGTACTTATAACCCGATTGACCCGACTTGACCCGTTTACCAAATGGGTCATGTCAACCCGACCCGATCCAACCCGAACCAACGCGACCCAACCCGATCAAACCCGGCCCAATCCGACTTGTCTTGACCCAACCCGGCAGGTTTACAAGGGTTCTGTTGACCCAACCCAATCCGACCTTTTTTGTAAACAGATTAAACGGGTCGGGTCAGATCAACCTGTTTATTAGGTGGTCGGGTTTGGGTTTAAGTTTTTGACCCGTTTATTAAACGGGTCGGGTTCGGATTGGGTGTTTTGTCTTTATATGTATGTCTCAACCCGACCCGACCCATTGCCACCCCTACCTCTAAGAAACCCGAGCTCCTTGACCTACCAAAGTTCAAGCGGGGCCCATTACCAACGAATATCCCGGAATGTTTTCACAAGGGCTGGCAATTTCGGAACCGACACAGCAGACCCGACACAAAGTTAGCGGGTCTGGGTCAGGGATAAACGGGTTTGGGTCATAAACGGGTTGACATGATAGACCTATTTAATAAACCGGTCGGGTCCGGTTTAGGGTTTTGACACGGTAGATCCGGAAAGACTCATTTAAAATTCAATGGGTCGTGTCGGGTCGGGTCTACCCGCAATCCGATACTGTAATATATAGTATCAGCGGGTCTATCGGGTTAGGTCGGGTCGAGTCGGATTGGGTCGGATCGGGTCAACTGAATAAACCCGTGTGGTAAACGGGTCTTATCGGGTCTACCCATTTATAAACGGGTCGGGTACGGGTTTAGGATCAAGACACGATTAGTTAAATGGGTCGGGTCCAGGTCTAGGGGTTTTGGACACGACCCGAACCTAGACACGACACGAACCCGACCCGACACGACCATTGCCACCCCTAGTTTTCACTCGCCTTGGTGCTCGCCCAACAGTCTACGACCTGGATCCAACCTTTCCCATCCTCTGCAATTCCCTGGTTCCCCACGGTGGAATGTGGAGTTGCACAAGATGGTGGGCCTTGCAAAGAGAGGTGCAACCTCACCCCTCTCATGGGAATTGAGGGCTTTGTGAAAATATGACACTGCTCCAAAGTGAAACTGTAGCACTTGACAGAACACCGGCTAATACGAAAGCTACAAGACCGCCTTGATCAGAAGGCATCAAGCAGGGCTCATGGCAGATTAAAATGTATCTTCTCTTATGTATTCTCCTCACAAATATACTTATGGAAATTTATGCAAGATAGATTAATGCCAGTTGGTTCTCTCTCTCCCCCCTCCAAAGCAGAGTATATCAGTACATGGCCTCAATGTGGTGCAGGGTGAAACCATACAAGACGTATATGAGAAATTTATACTACAGCACACATATTTTTTACGAGGAAAACCCTCCACGGAAAAACTCTTACCAACTGCGGCGGTTGGTGCGAGCAATCCACTAAGCTTCAAAGGTCAAGCACTTAGAGATGGAGGACAACGACCCCCTCAGTTTGAGGGGTAATATTAAAGTAATTATATTCTCTTTTTATCCTGTGTAGTATGCTGACCATGTAGGTGACCATATAGACCCTGATTGTATTATATTATGATTGGGGGGGGTACCCAGCTAATTGTCAATGAAAGATGACGATAGTTTCACATTTCTCCACCTAGATCATCAAACCTCATTCGTAGGATCCATCACCGAATCACCTCTATTATGGACGCCAATGACTTAGTGTTCCATAAGTGAAGGGATATTGAGAGAATGTTTGTTTCCTTCTTCCGAGATCGATGGGATGTTGAAAGTACTATGTCGTCCAATGAGAAGGTGTGGAATGTCATTCCACGGTGTGTCACCAATAGAGATAATAGGTGGCTTACACGGGAGATCTCTGAGAAGTAGGTCAGGGATACCATCTTTAGTTTGCCTCATAACAAAGTCCCTGGTCCTGATGGTTTCTCTGTGGAATTCTTTACGGCCAACTGGCATTCTATCGATGTAGATATATGTCGCATAGTTATTGGATTTTTTAGAGGGGAAGTCATGCCTAGCTCGTGGAAGGATACCTTCCTTACTCTAATTCCTAAGATTGATAATCTGACTGAGCCAGATTACTTTAGGCCCATTAGCCTTTGCAACACGCTAAATAAGATTGTTTCTAGAATCTTGGTGAACCGGATGAAACCGTTATTGCATAACCTTATCTCTAAAGAGCAAAATGTTTTTGTCAAAGGCAGAAATATATATAATAATGTACTTCTAGCACAGGAGGCCCTATACTCTATGGAGCACGATGAGTGGAACTCTTGCTCTATGGTCATTATGCTTGACATGGAGTATTTTATGTCCTAGAAGTTCATTGCCACCATCCTGGAGCGCAGTTCGGATTTTGCTGCAAATGGGTGCAGTGGAAGATGGGATGTGTTTCTGAGCCCAACTTTGTGATCCTTATTAATGGGTAAGAACCCTCTTGGTTTAAGGGATCAAGGGGGCTCCAACAGGGAGACCCTCTAGCCCCCTACCTCTTTCTTCTCGGTTCCGAGTTACTTCATCGTAGTATTTCTCGATTGCATGAGCTGGGTTCTCTTGTTGGGATCCGCCCCAAACCGAAGGCAAAGGGATTGCCCCTTCTTTGCTTTGTTGATGATTGTTTATTGTTCGCTAAGACGGATTTATCCCAAAGCAACACCCTCAAGGGCACTCTTATGTATTGTCTGGCCTCGGGACAAAAGGTGAACCCGACTAAATCATCTGTTATTTTTGCTAGGAAAGTTCACCACATACACAAACGTATGATTCTCATAAGGCTGGGTATCCAGGAGATCACGGTGCCGTTCAAGTATCTTGGGGAAGAAAGTCCCGGCTTTAGACCTTACGTTGGACTTCCTAAAAACCTTCAAGAAACTTTCCAGGTGGAAGGCTAAGGCCCTATCCTTTCCTGGCAAGGTTACCCTAATTAAACATGTGTTGTGTTCTATGCCCATCTACACGATGTCCACCACTTGGGTTCCTTTGAGTTTAGTGAACTCGATGGAGAAATTGATGCGCCAATTTCTATGGGGGTCTAAGGATGATGTTAGAGGAATTAATGCATCTGGTCAAATGCATAGATGTTTGCAAGCCCAAGGACGATGGGGTTCTCGGTATTCATTCCATGAGGCCTATGAAGGAAATGATGATGGGAAAGAAAGTGTTTGAGATCGCAACTAACTGCAATAGCTTATGGAGCTCCTTCTACTCTCTTAAGTATGAGGCAGGGCCGAACCTTTGGTTCTGGCCTAAACCCAAAGGCTACTCTAATGTTTGGAAGGTTGTTTCAGAGGGGGTGGCAGTGGTGAAGGACCACCTTACCCACAATATTGTGGGTGGATCTTTTCTTAACTGATGGGATGACCCTTGGATTGACTCTGTGCCGTTTGCTAGGAAACCCACGATCGTTGCTCTCCCACCCCGGGATGAGTCTGGGCTGGTTGCTGATCTGATGACAAGTAGGAAATAGCGAGCTATTAAGATTCGTGACCTCTTTGGGCCAGACATAGCCACAAGGATCTACAACATCCCAATTCTGTCCGAGGTGGGGGTGGCGAGTGTGTGTTGGGGCCCTAATAGGTCAACTATTTATAGCTCTAAGACTGCTTATAATATCCTTACCCAGACCAATGATATCATGGCTAAGGTCAGGACGAACAATGATGTGAGTCTTGTTACTACCGTGTATCATCATTTACCCCTACCCCCTAAATTCTGGAGGGAGTTGTGGCGGTGCCTTGGACGATTGTCTTTAGGTGGAAACTCTTACACAACTGTCTATCAACTAAGGACCTCCTCATTAGACGTGGTATGTCTCTTGATCCCCTTTGCAGCAGGTGTGCTAGAGAGTTTGAAGATGCCACTCATGCGATGTTTGGGTGCCATCGTGCGAAAGAGGTGTGGGGTCGGCTCCCTCTTCGTGGCACCAACAAGTATCTAGGAATGTTTTGCCATGATTTGTGAAGTTTTCGCTAGAGAGGAACATGGCATACCTCAGAGCAGTCTTCTGATTAATGCGACTTGGAGCATATGGCTCGATCATAACAAAGAGCTTTTTGAGGAAAGTTCCAAGGACCCTCTTTTGGTTGCTAGAACTTGTGTCATTCGATCTAATGAGTTCGATCCCAAAACCTACCCAATAACCAATCTTTTTCAAATGGATTCCGCTAGAAGACGAAGTGAAGTTGAATTTTGACGAGGCTCTCAATCAGGGCATGTGCACGGGTGGAGCGAGCTTCGTTTTACAAGATCACAATGGAGGCATCTTGATGGCTAGTGCGACCCCAATCAGGACCTCTTCGGCGTAGGCGATTGATACGAAGACTAGAGCTCTTTGGAAAGGGCTTAAGATGACATTAGCTTCCAGATGGAGGACTGCATTATGGATTGAAGGCGACTCTGCTACTATCATCAACTAGATCAAGAACGGATGCGGCGATCATTACCTCCTTAATAATATAGGGGCAATGATTCAAGGCATAACAGCACTCAGTACCTCTCATGTTTACCATGAAACTAATACGGCAGCAGACTGGATAGCTAATTTTGGAAAATGTTTGGAAGGTACTTGTATCTGGACGAAGAACTTCCCGTTGGAGTTAGCTGCTAAGGCTAGGATGGATGTGTCGGCATGTGTGTACTCTCATTTTGTTTAATGCCAAATATCTAGCTTACCAAAAAAAATACTCAACCCTCAAAAAACTCCCACGAACAAAACCGCACCGTCAGTTGAATAATAAGAACAAATTTGACGATCGCGTAAAAAGCTACAACCCCGATTAGGCAGACTCAAATAGAAACATACATTAAAGCCAACTAAGAGTCAGAAAGCTTCTAAGAAGATCAAAGCTGGGAGAAAGCAATGGAGGTGTTTGAGTAAGTGCACCCTTTTTAATTTGAATACCTGAAGCTCCAGATGGTAAGAGAGAAAGGAAAGTAGACCAGGAAATGATACTACATGGTGGGATCATACGCGTCCAGGTTCACAGTGCTTCCCAGTCTCTCTAAAGCACCACCACATCGTCCAGTTCGGTTGCTAGTCCACCACACACCTGATCAGAACCTATACACCAAACCGCGGCTTCGTAGCAC
The DNA here is from genome assembly GCA_947650365.1 of Chamaelirium japonicum. NCBI lineage: Eukaryota > Viridiplantae > Streptophyta > Magnoliopsida > Liliales > Melanthiaceae > Chamaelirium > Chamaelirium japonicum. The sequence continues at coordinate 19,151,239 of OX393549.1, forward strand.
CGAAATCAATAGAGAATTCATTATCCAATCCTTGATGTTACATCAGCAAAAACTCAATAGATCTTTAAAAAAACAGAGTAGAAACATTTCGAAGGGTGTTATAGCCTAACGCATTCGGTATATAAAAAGAAAAAAAAACAGAAAAAAATTTGCCGATCCCAATAAACAGGGAAATTTATGCGGTTTTGATCTTCAATTGCCATCGAAGATAAGGTATATATAAATGTGACGACATGTTCCATAAAATAGTATTTAAAAAAAATAAAGGAATCCTTAAGTGCATAAACGGTAACACAATTCCCCTCCTCGTCCTCCAACTCCCGAAATGAGAATTGCCCAGTTCAGATCCTTACCAAAAAAAGGGTTTGTGAGGAGGGGATTTAAATTTAAAAAAAAAAAGAATGGCTCAAAACACCTGCAATGGCCAAGCACAGTAACGAGCGATCTCCATCCAGAGCCAACCATCTCACCCATGCCAAAATATACAACCTCAAAGTAGTACCTCTACCTACATTTCCCCTTTTTTTTTTGGTCATTTTCTTTTTTATTTTTTTTTCTAGTTTTTGTTTTTTTTTATTTTTCTTTGTTTTTTCCTAATTTTGTTTTTTTTTTCTTCTAATTTTGCTTTTTTTTTAAATTTTCTAGACTCGAGCAAGGCAAACATTCCGGTCTATAAAAAGTCCAAAATGCAACCCTTTTCTCCTTCACATCGTGTCGCTCCTGGCTAAGCTCCGGACGAACCTCGGTCGATCAGAATCTATGCGTCCAGTGAGTTGCACATTCTCATCCCCATTATGGTCTCCAACGACATGATGCTGGTTGTTGAGAATCACAGAAGTGGACCGAGTGAGAACCGTCTCAGCTCCTCCCCTCGTGCTGTTTTGGCTAGTACCCTCCTCCTCTAGTCTTACAGTTTGCAAGTGATCCGCCAGTGTATCATAGCTTGGTGATGCTGGAGACTGTGGACCGGACGTAGGGGGAAGCACCCATTTCATCCAATCATTACGCCTCCTTATTCTCCCACCCTGCGCATCATCAGGGCCAGTGAAGGGTGATCCAAAACATACAAAGCACAACATGCATCGATTCGAAGGCAGGCAATGGATCGCTACTTCACTAGTACAGCATTTTGAAATAAAAAACAAAAACATTGAAAACTTACATGCGCTTCCACTACAGTTGACAACTGCATTGTATCCAGTATGTACTGTATGTTGTTTGTTAATTGCTTGACCTGCAAGGTATCACAACAGAGAGACGTTCATACTGCAGGAAATGAAAGTCGATGGAACTATCTAGACCCAAACCTAACCAAGAAAAAGACAAGCCTTTCTGTCAAAAAACCATATGTAACGTTTAATTATAACAGTGGACTTCATTGGATGGAGAAATAATCAGCTAAATCCTCCAGAACTTTCCGGTGCTCAATCGAAGTGAGCATCTTCACATCCTTGACTAAGATCTATCAAGTTTATAAACTTGTTCGAGTACCATGATTTAATGTCATACTTGATAAGGCACACAGCTAAATCCAGGTTGGAAAAGGGTGACGTGTCGAGCTCTATAGCACATTATCACAGTAAGAGCAACCCTGATTTATGTACTGGTAATAATAAAAAAGTTAAGGGTTGTGAGCTGATATAAGAGGAATAACTGAGTCATCTCGTGGGGCCGTGTAGATACATAAAAAACAATTCAAGATGATCAAGATGCCTCAGGCTATAAACTTTAACAAAAATATCATGGTAGTCGTAAGCGAATAAACTATAGAAGATACCGTAAGGCATTGTTAGTCTTAGAACAGTCCATTTCAACTTTAAGTTGTCTTGTAAGCAAAGTAAAAGAGAAGAAAAGGAGGAAAAAGGCAATAAAATCAACCTCGGGTGTAAATATAAATGCAACCAATCAGCATTCTAGAAAAAAGAACAAAAGCTATTTATAGCCATCCTTCAAAAAATATTTGCATAGCCCATCTCGGTCTGTAAACAGTTTCCAAACACAAACAAGCAAACAAATTAATGGATTATTGTATTTTCATAACTCTTGATCCGCTAATTCCATAAAGAACAAAATCGTTCTCGTATAATACATTGATCCTCTAATTCTACAATAGCAGGAGATCATTATCATAGATAGTTCACCATCAACTATGAAACCTCAAACATAGACTAGCTTTTCATCAGCAGAGCCTCATCATGCACAGTGCTATCACTCCCTTGTCCCTGTTCCCTCGCCAGACTTGCTCAATCTATTTTCATTAACATCTGGTATACTTCTGCAGGAGTCATTGGAGAGGTTGCCAAGACTCGACAGTATCATAGAATTTCGTATTGGCAAATTAGCACAGAATTTCGGATTGGCAAATTAGCACTACCGCTGCATCCATCATCACTACAGTTTGGATCAGCTACCAACATGCTTCACTACAATTCTTGCACAATTTGTTCCAACCATTTGAACTGATTGATATTAACTAGACCCTTACGGACCATCTCCTATTCTTTCTATGAACTCATTAAGGCAACAAGTCAACTCCAACCATGTCAAAAATCAAGCAAAAGACAATGAGCTTGAATTGGTTGTATGATGTATACGAGTGCACCACAAAATGGAGATCAGACTATGGTATACATCATTGGTAGCTCAAAACCAATTGAAGGATATGTTAATCAGGATCTTCTACGTAATCGCTCAAGAGAGGCTGTATGCACACGAAAGCACCCATGCACAAGCAAGCAAACACGAAGGGACTCTATCAATCCATCCCTTGAGGTTACCATGAAGTGCATGAGAGGGTCAATGGACTAGATTGCACAAAGAAACAAAGTGGCAAATATATCTTCAAGATCTGATTATGAGTTAATAAAGGAATTTTCGATTTGGGAGAATTAGAGTTAAAATAAAAAAGATATTTGGTATGACTGACTCGCTGAGCCATAGAGACAGGCGAGTGCATTTGAGTAGTTTGGGTAGTTAGAGGAAGTCAAGTCCCGGGAGGAGATTTTCTCTCATTAGTCAAGACACAAAACCAGGGTCGAGAGACTGAGGCTTCAGGGCGGCAAAGATACAGAAAGAAAAACTACATGACATACAATCCGTTATATACATAAGTAACATTTTACTGAATAATTGCAACTTTTATTACATCACTTAATCCTCTAATTCAAAAAATAATATCACCACAAAACCTCATCGTAATCTGGATACTCAACACTAATCACAATTAGGTTAAGACAGTAAATTCTCATATTTATAGCATAAACACAGTCTATAAACTATAAAGCCTTACAGTCTAGCTATCCACATCACAAGCAAGGTTTTAAAATTGGGCATCGGTCGCAGGATCAACTTGGACCAAACCAAGTCAACTTGGCCGAGTTGACTCGGCCTTGATAAGTTTTGGTTGTTTTCTGATAAAAAATAAAATAAATTTTTTTTGTCAAACCTAGCCGATACGACTCGGCCAAGGTTGTCAAGATTAGGATCCCACCATGGACTGATGGAGGGTTGACTCATATCGGATCATAGGATAGGATCAAGGATCATAAGATTCTACGGACTGAGAAAAAATATAAATTATAATTTAGATACATGTCAAGAAAGCTTAAACATTTATTAAAAAACAAGATAAGAACTCATAAATGTAGACAATTTAACTAATATGATAAATGTAGTTCAAAAAGATTGAGACCTTGCTTACGAGCGTAATCTATATATTGCAAATTATGTGTAAGAAGATCAATGTTTGAATATTTGCATATCTATTATTCATTTATAATAAGTTCTGAAACTAGGAAACACCAAACTTACATAAACATGAATTTAACAAGATAAAAGATCAAGGTTTGAATCTTTGTATCTCTAATATCCACTTATAATAAGTTCTGAAACTAGGAAAACCAAACTAACTAAACATGTATTTAACAAGATAAACCTAAATTGTTCTTACCCATTCGAGAATGTTACATTTGATATAAATAATACATCAATTCCATACTCAAAACTAATGTTCAACGAGAAAGAACAAGAAAAAAGGGAATAAGAAAACATCGTCATTCACCAACAACATGTTCAAAGCCAATGGTATCATCCTCAAATACGACATCAACCTTGTCAATGGTAACAACACCATCATCCAAGTCCATTAAAACATTCAAGGTTGGTCAACCTCATCTTCACTAGCTTCATGGATATCCTCAACCTCTGCATCTAGTATGTTCAACACCTAAAGTGTAAAAAACTATTGTACGAGACAAGTACATAAATAAAAAACCTTAAAAATGAAACTTAAAAGTTGATTTCTACTTCCTCCCCCTCACCTTCATCCGCATCATGTTGAACTTCCTTTGGAGTTCGCTTTGGGTGTGTTTGGCCGTCGAGAATATTTTGTGGGAAAATATTTCACTAGAAAGTAAAGGATAAGAAAAGAATGGGAAAAAAAAAGTGATTTTCACGATATTGATTGGTTGTCAAGAAAAAATATATATAGAATTTAACGGAAAAGTGCATTAGCAAGAGAGATTTTTCCTTTCCCGTGTTTTCCTTTGGTTTTTGGCAAGAAAAGATTTGAGGGAAAAGTAGGTAGTTATGGAAAACTGTTTTCCTGTAGATTCACAATTTCCCGTGAACCAAACACCAAAATTTAAAGGAAAGTAACATTTTCTTTTCATTTTTTGCACATTCTCATCAACCAAACACACTCTTAGGATCGTGGGAGTCTACCTAGCATCGTGGGCACCTCGTGGGATCATTGGAGTCTACTGATTTGAGAGTCCACAATGGAAGTTGGATCGAGAATCGTAGAATCATAAGATTCGGATCGAGAGTTTGATAACCATGAACTCGGCCGTACTGGCCGATACGGGGTTGAATCAGCTAATACAGACCAATACGACTTGGTATCAACCGATACGAGCCAAGTATCAGTACTGATTAGTGATTCGGTTTGGCCAATAGAAAACTAATTCGGTATTGGCGGAGTTTTGAAACCATGATCACAAATAATCACCATGGATTAACTTGCTCCTTTCAACCCTTTATCCTTGTCCTAATGAACCATATGTCCATTAAGTTTCACTAATCTTTTGCTAGAATGCCATTGTAGAAGTTACCAAAACAGGACCCAATCATCAAAGTTAGGTTTGGCAAAAGCATGATTGCCGTGGTCTATTTACAACAGTACAGTTTGGATCAGCTGCCTACATGCTTCACCTGAATTCTTCAATTGTTCCAAGAATTTCAAGACTGATACTTTATCAAATGAGCCTTGTTGGGCCATCTCTTCGTCTTTCACCCAATCATTGTGCAATATTTTGCAGGTTTGAGGCTCCACATGTCCAGTTATGAGCTCAGGAAGTGTCCAACACTTTTCTTTGGCCTAGTTTCCTAATTCCCTTCAGCATATTAATGTTTTCTAGTCATGATCAATTTCAGATCACCAATATTCACATATCTAGAACGAGAATTAAAAGTATCAATATGCAACTTTATTGACACATCTATGTTACCCCGAACATGGAGATGGGAGCAAGTACAATCTATTGTTGAAATTTTAAAAAAAAAATTAACCAATACGAAGAATACCGCAAGAGTAAATTACCTTCTAGGCTGCGGATGGCATAGAGAAATTCATAAACCAAAAGGATTCCAAGATCACAGGTTATATGCATAAAGTTACGTATTATGTCAAATAAATAATACCTTTAATTTAAATTATGCAAGCATAAGAAGTGGATCAAGTTATGTTGGTTGAAAAGTGATCCGAGTTGTCAAGTAATATACTTAAATCATATCTATAAACATTTAACTTGAATCTCATAGACAATGCAAATGATATATCTAAATTACACTTAAAACACAGTCAGATTATAGCTTATGATATACAAATGCTAACTATGCAAAGTTATTATAAAGAGTTTACGGAAGACAATTTGTAATGCAAATGATATATCTAAATTACCATTAAAATACAGTCAGTTTATAGCTTAAGATATATAAATGCTAAATATGCAAACCTATTATACAGAGTTTACGGAAGGGAATTTGTAATGGTAGTGAACCAAAATCATCGTGCCAACAAACTTATATGAATTAAATTTAGTTCGGAATTTTCGCTCTTAACAAAACATACATATTTTTTGAAATTTGCACCAAAATGAAGAATCCTAAGGAGTAAATTACCCTATAAGGTGAAAAGATCACATAAGGGAATTCACAAATTAAAGGATTCAGTATCATAGTGATGCGGGAGACACGTGCATGATAGTCTATACGATGACTTGAAAGATCAGCATAATTACTCTTGACTAGAAAATTAATATATAAAAAAGATTGTCTGACCATGACAATAATCTCGAATTTAAAACAACAGATTAAATTAATAGCGTCAAGTTGCATACACATAGTACCCAGCAAGTCAAAATAATGAAACAATTGATCATTTGGAAGTCAAGAGACTTCCATAGGCTAGGGTAGTTCACCTTTGAGTAACGAAGTTAAAGTGGCCAAAAGAGTTTCAACGATATTGCAGAGGCTCAAATAAGTATATTCAATGGAAAATATTTTCTAACAAAATTAGTGGTTGTGACAGTTGTATTGTTGAGTCCTAAAGCAAACCAACATTAAAATAAAGGCAAAATATTTTCTAACAAAATTTATGTGAGGTCCTTGCCAAAGCCACGAATTTGGAACCAAACAACAATCCAAATGAATAGATGAATAGACGAACCCACGAAGTGAACATAAGGTGAACCCGTAAGAGTCATCGAGCGTCACATGAGGCTAAGGGAACGGGATGCGGGTGCAGGCTGCAAAGGAATATGGGGTCGACGATAGTCGGGCATGCGTAGGTGGACGCGAGTCGGGCGCTAGTGCACACACAAAAGAATATGGAAAGGTGGGTGTGTGTGTGTGTGTGTGTGTGTGTGTGTGTGTTCGAGGGGGGATACACCCTAGCTCTCTCACCTAAGTATCCTAGACCTCTCGCATGGGGTTCCAATCTCTCACTCGGGGAGCATCCCATAGGTAAATAAGTTTGCAAAAGCAAAATTTTTATATTCATAAGAATTTTTCATATTGAGGGCTTTAAGGTTTTTATAGACACTCCTAAGTAACATTATCCTAAGAGGACTCAAAGAAAGATAAACAAACCTTAAACGCTTGTGTTTTACAACGTGAAGCATTTAATAAATTAATTAGTATGAATATAGCAAATTAAAACAAAAAGTAAACAAGAAAAGCCCAATGGGTCCCCAAACAATTGGGCTAATAGATCGCTAAGCCAAACCGAGATCGGATGGTTGTACGGCTGTGTCTGCGACTATAAACTTGTGTATCTGGAGTACGTATGGCTCTGTTGGCCCCAGCATCTCTCCCGGGGTGGGAAAATTTTAACTATGTCGAGTGTATGTCCTAGTGACTCTAGTAGTGCTCCAACATCTCTAGGTCAAGTCATTGAAGCTCATCTTTGGTGATCCATATTCTATCTGAATCTGATTGACCCCTCAAACAAACTAAGTAGCTCTCATATATAGATAATCGGATCACCAATATTAAAAGTACAACTTATCCTAGAGTCAAGAGGAAGGTCAATGGCATACGCATTCGGACCAACTCTCTTCAAGACTTTGAATGGCCTCGCACTACGGGATTGCAATTTTTCACAGTCCTTGGCAGAAACCGCTCATGCCTAATCTTGATCGTAACATAACCCCTGCGTTAAATTCCTGATAACATCTATGTGAATCAGCTAAAGTTTTATATTTTCCATGCTAATTTGAATTCTTTGACAAATCCTTTATGCAACTCTTGAACATGACATGCAAATGACTTTGTCGGCATCGAGACCCTAGTACAATGTTATAGGAATGAGACCTACGGGCTTCCTAGACATTTTACCATACACAACTTCAAAATGACTCATGTCATGGACCTATTCACTGAACTACAATATGCAAACTCAATTGTAGGAAGGATTAGATCCAAGTTCCTAGTATTTTCACCCACCAAACATATCGATAAGTTTCCTAAGCTTCGATCAACCACCTTAGTCTGGCCATCAGTTTGAGGATGATAAGCAGTTGAAAATTATGATTTTGTACTCATCATGTGCCAAAGACTTTTCCAAAAATAACACATAAATTTCACATCCCTATATGACACTAGTCTTTGGGAGACAATGCAATCTAACTACCACATAAAATAAAGTTTTGCAATCTTAGAGGCATCATAATTTTGGAACATGGTATGAAGTGGGCCATCTTGGAAAAGCAATCCACTATCACAAAGATAGAATTGTGCTTCTGAAATGTTCTTGGAAGATGAAGCAGAAAATAGATGCTAACATCTTGCTAGAGACAGTCTGGCAAAATATAACAGGGTGAGTCATGTTTTTTTTTTTTTTTTGGCCTTGACAATTACGACATTGCCCAACAAATTTGGCAATATCTCTTTCAAGACTCAAATAAACAGACTCTCGATCGCCTCAATTGTTTTGTGACGCCCAAAGTGTCATGCTGGACCACCAACATGAATCTCCCACATCAGAAAAGCACTCAATGACAAACGTGGGATAAAGTGCTTGTTTGCCCTAAACAACTACCTATCCCGGAGAATGTATCATCCATCTCTTGAATCAACCCGTCTTTCAAAGTTGTACTTCACCAAAATTTGGGCATGACTCATATGGGGGAAAGCAAATGCAGATCTCACGCAAAGTTCAATATCAAGATTCAGATTGGGTTTGTGTTCAGTAAGGCTATTCCTTAGCAAGGCTATTCAGTAAGGGTGAGAAGGGATATTGAGTGCCCAAAGAAAAAGTGAACACGATCATGGTCGATGAGGATGACCAGGCCGAGGAGCCTAAGATGGGAGCACTTAGGCGGCTTCTCAATGCGATAATAAAGGGGCAGGCATCCGCCGCGCTATCAGGCAAAGTAATAACAAATTCCGTCAAAGCTCCTCCGGTAAATCATTCCTTCCAAAACAAATGATGGGTTGGCTTGGTTCTGCCAACGATCCTCTGTTGCACCATTATTTGTTACTGCTCTTCCCGTCATCCGCGAGCCTACAACTTCCTATCATCAGGCCTCCACGGACCCTCACTGGAAGCCAACTATGACTGAGGAACTCTCTGCACGACAATAGACTTATACTTGGGATCTGGTCCCTTTGCAACTGATCGGTCGTCCGCTCCCTCTTCGGTGACCGAACGACAATCGGAGGAGGCGGTATCGCAACCGACCCGACCGTCTCCTTGCAATCATCCGACCGACAGTTTGCTCGGGCACGCGGGTTGGGCTCCTCTTCAACTGGCCGACCGACATCGGAGGGGTTGGATCGCGACCGACCGACCGACTCCCCTTTTCTTCGACCAACCGACGCCTCTCTTCGACCGGCCAACAGTAAAGGGGCTGATGCGCCGACGACCCCCATTCCCTTTCTCTCCTTTAACCGACCAATGGGCTTGGCGGGCGATGCGGCTGTGGCTCGAGTACCTCCTTCCGACCGACCGACCGACCGACCGACTGACGGGAGGTGGGACCGACCGATCGGTTGTTGTGGAGGAAGACGGTCAATCACGAAGCTCCTGTGATAGGATCCACTGCATTAACTCAAGCAAGAGATAACACTCGTGGGGTTATTGGGCACCAACACTTTTGTAGTTTGGAGTAATGCTATTTAACCAACCCCCATCACCAACTTTTGGTTGCCAACTCTAGAAAAATTAGGGTGCTAGCAGCTCCTAATAAGGGGACCCTGAGATGTCGATCGGTCTTTTCCTCTTTTTGAGACCACTCAGTTAGACCGATCGGTTGAATCGCATCCAACCTCGATCGGCAATGTACTCTGTATCTAGCTATGACCATGCCTCGCACTTGGTTCTTTCCTGCTAATGCGCTATTGGCAAATCATGCATAGCTCCTTGCAGCTCGTGCACGATCAAAGAATCACATGTATAATTGATAGAGGATCACACCGAAGATCTGCTGGCTTTTCTTACTAAAAACCGATTATGAACCGCACCAGAGATTGGCAGCCTGTACTCGATAACCTCTATGTGCATTGTTCTGATTCGCTGACCGCTTGACGATATTTTGGTACACACATAATCCATCCAATCCGTAAAAATTTTCAGGTTCAATTGACCATTAAAGCTAGGTGTTTCTATTTTTATGCTCGTCATCACCTTCGCGTCAAGATCTTGATGCTTGCCCATGGTCATTGTCTTGCCTAGCACCTAGGCCTTCACATATGTCATTGTAGGGTTGAGGACCGGGACCTCAACCATGGCCTAAACCTTGGTCGTAAATTGGTGGTGGAATTTGTTCTCAATCTCTACCTCTCCCTTGATTGTCGCCTACATCTAAGAACCCTCCTCGCTTGCCTCATTATTATTACTATGAAAGGAATCTTCTAGCATTACAATTAGACCTTGAGTTTTGCTCCTTTCGGTGTCCTATCTATCTTTGTCTCTAGCGTGTCAAAGTGAGCCTCAGGTAGGGCTATCAGATATCCTCAAACTACAACGATGTTGGAATCTATATTGCACTGGATATCAATGGCGGGATACTCCATACCACTACGGGTACACATGCAAAGGTGGACTCACTATGTAGTATGCAGTGAGTGCACAAGTTATGTGCTAATGTAATAGTATACAAAGATTCCAAACCAAGCCTGGATTTAATACCAAAGTTGGTACGGGACATATGTGCAAGCTAATCTATATGATGACATGAAAGAACAACAAAATTATTCTTAACTAGCAAACAAAAATATAAAAAAACAAATTGACCATGACAGCTACCTTGACATTTAAAAAAACAGATAAACGTCCTAGTCAGAGCCAAGTTGTATGCACGTAGTAACTAGCAAGTCAGAATAATAAAACAATTGACCATTTGGAAGTCAAGGGATTACTGTAGGCTAGGTTAATTCACCATTTAATAACAAAGTTGGAGTGGCCCAAAAGGGTTTTGACAAGGTTATCCTGGCTCAAAAAAGCAGATTCAAGAACACATGGCTATATATTGGTGAGTCCTAAAGCAAACTAGCAGCAACATGAAGGCAAGTCTAAATGAAATTTATGTGAGGTATAGGAAATCCAAACCAGAGGATTTATTCAATTATATGATGTTTGTCTAATTCACTATTTTACCTTTTAACATGCATGCTACTATTCAGCATTGTCTATGTCACATCAATCAGTGTTTTTATTTTAAGCTACTCGTATAGTCGTATGCAGTATATAGATCGCTTTTGTAGCCACCTGCAGAGATAGAACAAAAAGCCTCTGCAGGCCTACTTAACATTTTTGCCTCCTTCCCTAACCCTCCTACAGCAGAAAATGACACCTTCATTCTTTTCTAGGATATTGGTAGCCTAGGGCATATCATAAAATGCATGAACAGTATCTGCAAGGAGCTATGTTAAAAACCCATTGGGGGTGTGGGTGTCGGCTTGTATCCACCAATTTTTCAATAAGCATGAAACACTACATATCATTGGCTTATTGGCAAACAGCTCGACCAAATTCATACAAATGCTAAATTGTCAGAACCATATATGAATGTATTAATAATTTCAGCATAAATTGCATGATCCATACTGCAAGGAACTATATTACAAACCCATTCGGGGTATCCGCTTGTACCCACCAATTATTCCATAAGTTCACCATTATGCAACTTAACATGTAAAACATTATGTAGTGGCTCAATTGCAGACAGCTCGACAAAACATTGAACAAATGCTGAATTGTTAGCATACCATATATAAACGCTTGCCATTTTACTTATAATTTTTTTCTGAATTTTTACATTTTTTTACAATTAAAAAAATAGGGTCCAATCAAGCCGATTTGTACCAGTCAGCCCGGCCGATACCGGTACCAATACTCGAGTTTTAAACATTGGTCCTAACTCAGTCGAAAACAATACAGCGCATGTCGTATCAGCTAATACAGCCGAGCAAGACCAAATATGTCCAATATGTATCAATCTCCACCACCGTCGCAACCACTAACGGCTAGCTTTATTGCCTTGTTGCACTTGAGCTATCAAAATGTGCCTTACAAACCATATCACAGTAACACTTATGAATCTGGGCCTCTACACACATGTCTTGTTCCCTAATTGTTTTGGCCTGAGTTATATCATCCGATACCGAATCATATAATAGAGTCTTTGGTTTTTGGTTAGCCAATACAGGCCCCAATACCGACTTTTAAACAATGCTCCTTGTATCAGCCTTAACTCACCGATACCGAGTCAACTCAATCGAGATGAACTGATTTAGGCTGGCCGATACAAGTTCCGATGCTGAGCTATAAAACCTTGCTTGTTGGCTCAGTTTTAAGATGCATTAAACTTAGAAACATAGAAAGTAGTTTCAGGTAATTACTTGAATACACATCTCAAACTAAGACATTTAAACACATAAGAGAGCTAACTATTGCACACCTACTCCATTTTTGTATAAATGTAAACTATAGTATATGTACACACACACGCTGTGGTATCTGCGAAGAACTAGGGGTGCAACTTGGTCCGGGTCAAACCAAGGACCAAACCAACCAGACCTAATGTGTCACCGCAACCTTTTCCTTGTTTTTTCTAACTTCAAAATATGCTAATTTTGGTCTCCCCCGCCTCTTTCTTAACCAGTCCACAATATCCTGGGCCTTGCAAAAAAATTGAGTACTCCCTTACTGATAGGAATTACTGTTCCTTGTAAGTTATAATGAGGGGTGGCCAGCTTAAAAAATCCAAAGAGAGCCAAGTCACCTTGTTTTACGGCTCTTCACCTGAATTATAAAAAGAGGGGATCGGCCTCAAGATTTGGAGGATTGGCCTCAGTGTGGTCTTGCAACTAAAAGTGTACCTCCTTTTCTCCTCTTTCCTTCTTTCTTTTATAACATATATGCATCCAAAAATTTGTGACCGTATATTCAATGATATCTTGATCTATAGAACTCCTCGTAAGAAATAAAAAATCCATATTACACAAGTGTTAAGAGTCACTAAGAAACCATAAGTTGTGCGCCAACCTAAAGAAACATACTATTTTTATTGATAGCTTGATCTTTCTTGGATATGTTGCAACTTGCAATAACTAAGGGTATTAAGGATGGCCCACCTAAGGATGAAACCATCCAACATTCTGACCTTGCAAACTATTAAGAATAATTTTCACTAGATTGCTTCATCTTACCGATGTTTAATTTTGATTTTCATAGCAGAATAGCTCCCATCAGTGATCATCTTAAAAATTATGAAGATTAAAGCGACCAATGCTCATGTGCTAGCATCATCCTATTTCTAAGTCTTCAAAGTTGATTGTGATGTCGATGAAGTTGATTGTGATGTTGATGCCCTTAGACAGGAATGGTAAATAGTTGGCTCCTCCAATGCGAAGCAATGAGAAAAAGAAGGATGCATGATCCCGATAAGCCACATGTAATATGTAATTTTACACCATCATTCAAGTTTTTCTGACACAATCTTATCCAAGAGTAATTTGTGTTAAACTTTGTTCATGAAGCCTTAAAAGTATCTGAATTATCATTGAATTCTGAACAACAGGGATGCCAACTGGCCTTCATTTCTTTTAGTGATTTTTACATTTAGCCCCCTGGAAATGAGGCTAATTGCATATTAACCCATGGAAACTGCGTAATTGCATATCAACCCTGAAAACTAGATTCCTTGTGCAAATCGACCCCTCAAATTACTCTTCGTCTATTTGTGGGGATATTCAAGGTATATTAATGTTTTGTCGCTACCAAATAGACTTTAACCATGGTCTATCATTTACCCAATGTATTAACTGACCATTTTACCCTCAATATCGTTTAACTCAACCTTATATGATCTCGATTTACCCGTGTTTAGGGTTTTTGTGAGATTCTTCGGGCCTAACTTTCCCTCTCCTAAGGGTAAAATCACCCTAGTAAAATCGACTTATGAAAGTAACAATCAAACAATGAATAAAACTGGAATCAAGGAATGAAAATTAAGAAATTCGTAAAATTTCACGAAATATCTCATTTTTTTCAAGGTATTGAAACGAAGCGTTATATACAGAAAATTCCCAAAATATGCCGAAATTATCTCCCAGGGTACAGCTATCCGAAGAAAACCGATGGTATTTCGTGAAATTTCGCTGGAATATCTTGATTTTTTGGGATTCCAATATCCAATAGAAATTTGAGATTTGCTTCATTGCCAAGAATATTCCCCCCAAATAGACGTCAGTTAAACTTAGGGGTCGATTTGCACAAGTAATCTAGTTTACATGGTCGGTACGTAACTATGGAATTTCCAAGGGTTATTATGTAATTAGCCTATTTTCCAGAGACTATATGATTATATTGTTTGGTTATTAATCAAGTAGTCGATGCATCGAGAAAGCCTCATTTGCTCATTATCATAAGGCACATTGTTGAATCTCTTGATTCCCCAAGGGACTTGTGCACTAGTGTTCCTTAGTCAGAGACAGTATTTTTACAAGGGTTATTTGAGACTCCCACCCGAGAGTTGCATAGTGGAAGTTTAGGTGGACCTTTTGATGAGACCAAAAAATGTGACTCTTGTGGAAGAGAGATTTTTGGCTTCACAAATGTTATGATGAGGTTCAGTTTGTTCCACACTGTTGTACTTGTCAAATTGCATGACCAAATCCATAGAATAAGTAAAATCCCATTATCAGATCCTATTAGGCCTTGTGAAGATGGTACCACACATTTCGGGTTAGTTCGCCAAAGACTACTAAGAGGGTACGTTCGATCTGAAAGGTACTCGAAGATGACCCATTTTATTTGGATTAGTTTGCCTAAGACTACTAAGACTAAGAGGGGAGGTTTGATCTTCACAATAGTTGAAAGGTCTCTAAGAGGACCCATTACATTCCACAACGGAAATATCATATGCCTCCCACGTAGTTGAAATTTCCTTAGAAAGGATTCTCGGTCTTCTGATTCTCATAGCTACAAAAGATACATAAATCATTTCTGGTGAATATTGTAGCCAAAATTGGGAACATATATATTTTGGCAGCACCCATCACTGAGTTTGGTAGCACTCATCACTGCCAAATCAATGGACAGACCAAGGTGGTCAATATTAGTTCGGGAAGCATGATATGTTACTAGTTGGTGAGAGGCCAACACAATGATACTCAATTATGTAACTAGTAAGCAAAGTTTGCTTAAAGTAGTTCCACCAATAGGTCCACATGAAAACCCCTTTGAAATTGTGCATGGCCATCACTCACCATGGATCGTAACGCAGAGGTCGAAAACATCTTTTTGATTATATTAGGCATGTTCAATGAGAGTTGTTTGAAAAAGCTCTAAGCATTCAATGCTAAATACAAGCACCCATTGACCAGCATCAAAGACATATTAGACTTACACCGAGGGAGACTTGGAGTTGATGTATTTCACAAAAGAGATCAATAAATGAGCAAGAAGAGTTTTGGATCATTTCGAGAATTTAGAAGTGTGCACTAATAACTATTGTTGACGATGATATCAGATACTTCATTATAGTACCAGTACTCAAACCTTCTCATATATAGTATAACTAGGGGGAACCCCAGGCAATGCCTCAGAGATGAGAAAAGAGTAAAAAAAAATTAAAAAAATTCCCAGAGACCCAAAAAAGAAAGAGGAGAGAGATTTACTGTAGCTCTCGAGTTACCGTAGCAAGGCAGGACCTTAAGATTTGCTTTATATTATAGATAGATTCTTTCACAATATCCTTCATTCAAGGTTCTAAAAAGCGCTAGGCGCTAGTCGGGCGGTGGGGGGCCGCCTAGCGCCTAAGCGGGGCCTAGGCGGCACCTAGGCGTTTTGCCTTTTTTTTAATTATTTTAATTATTATTTTGATATTATATAATATATATATATGTTTAAAAATTAATATAAGTTCAAGATTATCCCAAACCATTATTTTAAAGAACAAGTATATAACCATAATTCAAGATTGAGTGATTAACAAGAACAAAAACGAACATAGTCCGCCTAGCCAGCCTCAGCCCGCCTGGTCCGCCTGGCCAGCCTCAACCCGCCTAGTCAGCCTCAGCCCGCCTGACTCGCCTGGTCCGCCTAGCCAGCCTCAGCCCGCCTGACTCGCCTGGTCCGCCTAGCCAGCCTCAGCCCACCTAGACCGCCTAGGCGGCCGCCTAGACCGCCTAGGCGGCCGCCTAGCTCCGCCTGGGAGCTTGGCCACTTTTCTGGAACGCCTAGGGCCTAGGCGAGGCGGTGGGGGGCCGCCTAGCGCCTAGGCGGCCGCCTAGACCGCTTTTTAGAACACTGCCTTCATTTTAGCTCCAATTTAAGGGGTTTCCATACTCTACTTGATCCTCAGATGTATCCTACTAACATACCTTATTGGACCTTCCAGAAGATGTGCCAACTTCCCCTATGTTACGTGTTGCTGTCTTGCTGACATATGACCCTTCCACAAAGAACCCTAGAGAAAATGGAGGTAGCGACTTTGCCTCTCTCGGACATCAAAGGATGATTAAAACATCGAGGATATCTTGATATCACATTCACTAAGACCAGGTAAGTGGTGCAAAAAAATATTTGGAAAGTAACAAGACCGGCCATTGATAAACTGTTCCTAAATGAGGTAAAGATGAGGCCACCTGAGCTAAGACATTTATCATTTTACCCTAGTATCACAATTGTTTTTCTCATTAATGTCAAGTCCTTCCCACCAAGGGGACTCTCAATGTGTTAAAAAAATTTGCATCTTTCCAATGCATGTTTCTAGGCATCAATTAGACAATTGATTAAGATCTGATGAATCGTGCTAGATTATACTTGGGAATTGCATGCATCCACTTATGTGATTCGAGCTAGCCACCTAATCACTTGGAATTAGAAAGAATGTGACAAAATAAAGAAAATGAAGTACCATGATGAAAGATTCAATAGCTAAGATCAAAAGCAATCAAAATAAACTAGGGGCTTGGAATCTTGAGAGAGAGGACATATGTAGGCCCAAAATCCTTTGACTTGCAATTAAGAGGATGGCCCCTTCTTTGCCTAAAAATGTTGACCCCTCTTTTCTTCATGTGGATTTCCATGTGGGGTCAATCATGCACCGATCCTGACAATTTCTCTCCACACCCTTCCACTCTTTATGTGATTCTTTGACCTATCTCTTCCCACAAGATCTTTTGTGTGAGATTTTCTAATTACATCTCTTTTTTCCTATAAAATCCAGAGCCAAATCATGGAGAAGAAATCGAAGAGTAAAAAAGAAAGAAATTTTCTTTGAGGAACAACCCCTTCTTTTTTTGTTGGTTAAGAGCTTCTTCCTTCCTCTCTCTCCAATTTGTTCTCTTCTGCTGCCCTGCCCTGCCCATCCAACCCCATTCGCACTTCAGCCTTGGCTCGAGGGCTTTGATGAGGCATTTCGAGCACATGGGTGACTTAAACATACCCCGGAGAAAATCACAAAAGACTTCCATATGCTAATGTACAGGTGAAAACAACTTTTGCTTGCTTCTACCCTTTCCTCATACCAGCCCATATTTCCCCTTCAACTTTGCTCGAAGATCTTCAACAGGTGTATGAAGAAATTCGATTGTTTATTTTCAGATTGAGGCCCTCCTTCAGGTTCTTGTATGCAACTCCTAAGTTGGTCGTAGCTGCCTAAATCATATACTTTAGGCGTTTGCATCTTGACGTTTTATGGTATTATGATATGATATTAACATATTGTGTAGTAAGTTGATAATAGGCATTGGAATGCATGATCTCTTGATTACTGAATAATTACTTTGTGTATGTTTGCTACTTTTGGGAATAAATTTGCACAGGAGCTCATATTTCAAACCTGATTGGACATACGTGTGCGTTCTAGAATAGATTTGTGAAACAAGCACTCGAACATAGGATGCATTGAAATTTTAAAAATCAGTATGGTTATTCTAATTTGAACAGAATTCATATTCTAGATAACTCCATCTCGAGATCATCGCCACTGTCATAATCGTCTAGAAGATCTCAATAACTCCTTCGAATTTGGATCTTCAAGAGTTATCTAGAATATGATGCCATCCAAATTAGGATAACCTATTTGTGCCTTCCTAGTTGGATCTTCAATAGTCAGTACTTAAGATCAATCCTATGATGCCATCCAATCGATCTCAAGTAGAATTTTTCATGTAACTAATTAGAAAATTAAGGAGCAAGGATAATCACATTCCTAACGAATGGAGCATCGGATAACTAGCACTTCGTTTCAATCCCCTGTCAAAAATCAGTGCTTGGACATCAACTATTAGATCTCCAGTGTTAGGATCTTAAATGACCAGATTTGTAACTAGAATTGTTATCAAGCAACCCTCCTTTTCATAAGGCCATTACCTTATTAAACAGACCAATCAAATCATCATGTCTTTAATTTGCTAATGATAACCATCTTGGTCATCGTACACCGGACACAATTCAACTATTTCGCATGTTGTTGAGCCTCCTTTTGCATGGAACATGTTGAAGTCAATCAATTGAACATTGCAAAGGATTTTCATAATTTGGTAGCAGATAATGTACATCATATCAAAATGTGAATGAATTTGGGATTTAACTCAGTTTTGAAATAGATTTAACAAAAATAAGGAAAGGATATTAACCATATCTTTAATAACAATAAGCAAACCTCAAGCTCAAATTAAAAACTAGATGAGAATAATATGGAATCCATCGTAATAAAAATTAAAACTCTGTTCAAAATGTCTCAATATGAAAAAAGAAATCCTTTTAAATTAAATTTTCATCTAAAAGAGATTTTAGTATATTTCCTGATTAAGATAGCATTCTTAATCTGGATAACTTCCAAAATGAGTAAAACTAAATACACTCTACAATGATAATTGAGGCAGTCAATAAGGCATGTTGGTTGATAGGAAATTGAATAAACAGGAACAAATTCCATGGAGGAAATAAATACAATGTGAGTTGCTTATCTATTGGAGTGTAAAAAGTCTACAGCATTTAGAGAAATTTTGACTTTTCACTTGTTGCTTTATCTCATAGAATTTTCACCTGACAACCAAACATTGAAAAGAAAGTCTCTTTCATAAAGTTTAATTTTATTTTGCTTTCTTGGTCACCAACACAAAAGATGGAAAAGAAAAAAATACTATATCCCTTAATCATGTAGTTAGTAACAAAAAAGTAACCCCGACCAATTAAACAATCAGTTATACAAAAAAAAAATTAAAATATTATCATCCAAGCCTCTTCAAAAGCAGCATTAGTCTGTTTCTTCTCTAAATTTAGAAGGCTATGAATTTATGACTGCTCCTATATCTTCTCTACACGACCCTTGCTTATAGACGGAGTCATGGACACCTCATAAGCCCTAACAACAGCTATCCTTTATAACCCCTTTTTCTCCAGATAGGTGGACCCTCTACTTAACAAAGATATTTAGTCCATCCAGATCACTATTCATATGCCAAAACATAGCTATTAAGATTGGCAGAAGAACAGAACCAAATTGGGAACTAGTAATTCCTCATGCAGCATCGATTTGACAGGAACTACAATTAGATGGCAGAAATAGACTGACGACTGAAGCTTTTCAACAAAGTTGTTATTTAAATCATAAAGTAATAAGCAAGAAAATTGGTGGTTTTGAGTTTCTTATATTCCTCGTGTGCCAGCTAAAAGGTCCATTTTTTCATACCATGATTGTCACTAGAGATATCTAATTGGTGGTTTTTATGTCCCTTTTGTATTCCTTTGATTTCATATTGATTGAATCATCACCGTGTTGCCACAATTTACTTTTTTGGTAAGGATGCTACAAAATTTTGTGTTTGGATGTTACTTAAATCTATTTGAACATGTTATAAATCCAAATCTCTAAATTACATACAAGTTTATGAGGGGCATTTCTATGTCCAACGTGTGAATTCGAATACTCCTGACATGTGTTGGGCAAGTTGAACACATGTACGAAATTATAAAAAATATTTTTAAATTTTCGAGATGGATTCGACCTGGCAAAGGAATGGGCTGACATGGTATTTTTCTTTTATAAGCACATAGAGACTAAAATGAAATTGTAGAAAAATACTATTTCATGTGTCAATTAAAGAAAAGGAAGTAATTCTTTCAAGAGAAAAAAAACAATGGATCTTCAAAAGGTCATTTTCATCCACCATATTTAATAATTTAATATTGTGCCTTTATTTCTTAAATATCAAATCTTGGATTCAAGGAACAATGTAGGAATTACATACATGCTATTAATTAGTATGTCATAATTTGTCAAACGACAACGATAGAATTATATAGTAAAGATATCCATCAAGTGTCATGATGCAAAAGCATCACCAGGTCAATTGAAGTAACATATGCATGATATGGATTAACTTAAGCAAGTTAGTAAGTTATTAGAATTCGGTATAGTGCTTATTGGTTTGGAGTGTCCGTTGATCGGTCATATGGTATTGCGGCATCAATTTGGAATCAGAGCTCAATTATTCCCTTGCTCTATCGAGAGGAAGTCTTGCCAGAGGCGATGGCTCGAGGAGTGGTTAGGATCCGAGGATTCACCATGCACATGACAAAGCTGTGGAAGTAGATCGAGATGCTTATATTGGAACATTGGGAAGTTCAATATTTTTTTACTTCCAACATCAAAAAAGACGAAAAGGAGGGAAGGGGGGAGGGGGGGCAATCCTAGTTGTTCTCTAACATCGATTCAAACCCTAGAATTTTTCAGGTAGAAACTTTGAGGATGATGGAGAATCCATTTTCATAGGAGACACCCCGAGAGAACCTTTGGTTGTGAACTGGCACTCGCGTCCCCTCTTTGATGTCGATTCCGAAGAGATGCAAACAATCGGGTCGAGCCTGGAAGTGGTGGATGCATTGTTCTTTGATCGTCCCCTTAGGGCATTGCACTAGGATTTGCCTCATATGTTCAAGGTCAATCCCAAAGACATGCCCACAGAGGAGTCTGAGCCCATCGATGAACTAGTTGGGTACATGAAAGAGCCCAAAAAGGATCCCGTGATCAGAGTCACGGTTGCTTGTCCACATTCGAAGGATGTCTCGTATTGTGTTCTCGAGAAACCATCATCAACAATCCTACAGGGATCAGCTTAGTGCAACAAAGAATTAAGTGTAAGCAATAGGTCCATGTTATTTTACTTTAGAAGGTCCTTAAATCCAATTTGGGCTTCCCTAAACCGAAATTTTGAATGTCGTCGACAACAGGATAGCAAGCATGTCTTAGGCAGTTTTGCACACAACAACAGGTTAGCTTCAATGATTAAGGCAAGAGGTAGATTCTTCTCATTAAGGACTTGTTCTGGTACTTTAAAGCATGAGACACACGTAAAAATTCAAAAAAAAACACAAAAGACAAGTAAGAAAGTTATAGGATCTAAAACTCAAAAAACGATTAAGACAGTTGCTCTAAAAGCTCAAAGAACGAGTACACATCCAGATCTGCGGCGAAGAGATGACAGTTTTCTCCCAGATATGAAGCAAACAAAAGAGAAGATACGCCATGCTGCAATGATGTCTACAGTAGGCTCCTCGTGTGTCGTCAAAGTCTTTGGTCCAGTCCCAGTCCCCTCTGTAGTAAAAGAGTCGCCTAGACGGGTGCCTAGGCGTTTTGGATCCCTAGGTGCGTAGGTGACCCCTAGGCGAGCGGTTTTCCCTAGGCGGCCGCGTAGGTAGTCAAATTTTCGCCTAGCCAGGTGCCTAGGCGTTTTGAATCCTTGGGTGCCTAGGTGACCCCTAGGCGAACGGTTTTCCCTAGGCGGCCGGTCACTTAGGACCGCCTGACGCCTAGGCCCACCTAGGTGCCAATGCAGTTTTCACTTGATCCAATTTAGGGTTTTTCCAAAATTGAGTTGAATTTTTCCCAAAACAATAAAAAAATTTATGGTTTTTCAAAATTGAGTTGAATTAACTCAAAATTGAGTTATATTAACTCAAATTAAGTTGAAGAAACTCAAAATTGAGTTGAATTAACTCAAATTCTTTTCATGGGTTCATAAGAATTGGGGGGAGGGGGGTCAAAATTGATTTGAATTAACTCAAAATTGAGTAGAGTTAACTCAAATTGAGTATAATTAACTCAAACAGTGTTGTCAAGGCGATGAGGCGCGCCTGAGGCGCAAGGGGCCGCTAGAGCCTGAGGCGCAAGGCGCAAATAAGGCGCACGCCTTAGTGTGTAAGGCACAAAAATATATAATTTGCTTTAAAATTAATAATAATTGTCAAAAAATTCAAAAAAAAAAAAAGAAATATGACCATTATTCAACTAAATCAATGCAAGCCACAAGGTATACACTAACTCATAACTCATAAGTCATAACTAGTATGGTCATCAAATGAACAATTTATTATAAGCAACATGCCAACATCATATCATAAAATGAAGGGATACATTACTCATAAGTGATAATCGATAAGTGGGAACTCATAACCAATGAGTAAAAAAATCATCCATGAACCATGATAAGTTAACATTGTCTTAATTTTTAAACAGTTAAACCATTTAAATAGATCAAGAAGTATAAGTACTAAAAAACAGAGGACACTCGTAAAAAAAAAACAAAAGACATAAATCATAAAACTACCCAATCACTCATCATCATCATCAAATAAATCCTCCACATCATCTTGATTGGCATGGTCATCCACATCTCCAAAAGGCGCTTCTTCTTCAACAAACCGGTAAAAAAAAAACCGGAAAAAAAACCAAACACAGTAAGGCGCGCGCCTTGTCCGCCCTGCGCCTGGTTCATGAGGCGCTGAAAGGCGCGCCTGAGCCATGCCTTGCTGTGCTCGCCTCACCAGGAAGCGCCTGAGGCGCATATGGCTGAATCGCCTTGAGGCGCGCCTGAGGCGCGCGCCTCACTGCGCCTTGACAACTATGAACTCAAATTCTTATGATGGAATTGAATTAACTCGAAATTGAGTTGAATTAACTCAAATTCTTATGATGGGTTCATAAGTTGAATTAACTAGAATTCTTATGATGGGTTCATAAAAATTTGAGGGTATTTCAAAATTGAGTTGAATTTACTCAAAATTGAGTAGAGTTAACTCAAATTGAGTAGAATTAACTTAGATTCTTATGATGGATTCATAAGAATTTAGGATTTTTTAAAATTGAGTTAAATTAATCAAATTGAGTTATTATTAGTTAAGTATATATAACTATATTGTATATACCTATTGTCATATCATCATCGTGTTTGTCCTACTTTTTTAGGATTTGTTGTCACATATTTGTATCCATGTTAGTGCCCGTGTCGGTGTCCATGCTTCCTAGTGGGTAGCCGATAAGTCAATGCTATGCTACTTCAAAAGTTGGTAGATTGTTTTTGATGGGTATGTATCATCTAATTTTGTAAGTTTTTATTCTTTGTTAATTTTTTTTTATGGGTATTGTAATTCAGGAGTCCATGAGGCAAGGTTTGAAAGCTCCATTTCGGTGGAAATTTCAACCTTCTGAATATGAAAATATTTCGTGGAAATATTTCGACAGTGTGGAAATATTGCAATTTTGTAGAAATGGTGGAAATATTGATTTTTTGATGGAATTTTTTAGTGAAACTCTGGATAGTCATAAACCATGTATAGATACACACTTTGGAACACTCGAATAATATTTGTACCGTATCTAGGGGTGTAGAGCTTCACACAACATGCATTCAATGTATTGAGTATGTGAGTCGTGTGCAATCTTATTTGGTTTGGTTTTGATATATATTTTTCAAATATTTTTTAATCTTTATTTGGATAAAAATATTTTCGAAATAAAAATTAGTTTAAACTTCTTAAGATATTTCGGATATATTTCGAGAAATTTTCGCAAAATTTAGATAAAATCTCACGATATTTCGTGGAGATGGAAATATTTCATGGAAATATTGCGATATTTCGCGAAACCACTCGATATTTTGACATTTCCAATTCTGCTCGAAACTGCAGGTGGGATTTCGTATCGGGTTTTTATTTTTCCGATATATTTCACGAAATATATCGATTTTTTGTACCTTGCCACGAGGCAAAGCAATATCCGAAGAGCTTACATGTGAATCATTTATAGAAAATCATTTACAATTATTATGATCTTCGGTTCTTCAAAGGAAAATCTCTGATATAATGTATAGGTTACCTTATCTTAATTGTGCATTTGTAGTTTTGTACTTCCGAGTTTGTTTTCCTTTTTTAGAAATCATCAATTGATGCTTATTTCTTTGTGTATATCTACATATCTTCTTTACAGGGGTTTTTATTTTGATCACTGTCTGGTGAGTTGTGTCACCTTTGTTGACTCCCATTTTTTTTTAGTTTTAAGATTAGACTTTTAGAATTAAAAAAAACTTCAAATTTTCTAATGATTTGAGCATTGCATTGGATATTAGATTGATAGCAGGTTTATTGAGTTTGCGATTTATATACAGAATCTATCACCAATGAAGTCTTCCTCATCATATAAACACAAAAATCACCTAGCTGAAACTTCTTAAGGCTAGAATTTGAAACATATCGCATGTTCTCCTTCTATCAATTATCTACCTGGGCGCTGCCAAGGTTAGAGACGTGTGTGTGTGTGTGTGTGTGCAAGGGCCGAGAAGGTGAACTCGAGTTCGCCATTAAATGGTGAAACAATGTATTAGTCATGCCACATGTCCACCTTTTTGCTCCTTACAAGTCCACATGGTAGCATTAATGATGGTGGTTGGAAAACCGTGTTGTTTTATATGAAAAAAGTGGACACATGTCTTCTTTAAAAGTCGATTTCACCATTTAATGGTGAACTCAATTTTACCAACCCCTTTCCCAATATATATATAGAGAGAGAGAGTAGTGATACATTGCGACCGGTAACGTGCGGCCTTAACATGCAGCACCCCCTTCTGGGGCATTTTGGGAATTTTTTATTTGGGGATTGATCACCCACCCTTGGATAGCACACACAAAAAATTTCAGCCCGATCCAAGCCCTGTAGGCCGTCCAAATGTGTTGATCAAAATGACGACAAAAATGAACGACCGATAAAAGTCGATCACATTTGGACGGCCTACAGGACTTGGATCGGGCTGAAATTTTTTGTGTGTGCTATCCAAGGGTAGGTGATCAATCCCCAAAAAAAAATTCCCAAAATGCCCCGAAAGAGGGTGGCCGCACGTTAAGCCGCATGTTACCCGGCCGCAATGTATCACTACTATATATATATATATATATATATATATATATATATATATATATATATATATATATATATATGGGAATACTTAGGTGCGGTCTGCTGTCCGTGCGGTTCACGGTCCGCAGTCGTCCGATGCACCAGCCACGTGCATCCAATGCACGGAATGGTGCATCGAACGGCAGCGGAATGCGGACCGCACCTAATTATATATATATATATATATATGGGCATGCTATTCTACGGCATGCGGTACGTGCAGCGCCGCACCGCAGCCGTTTGATGCACGCGCTGCGTGCATCGCATGCACGCAGCGGTGCATCAGACGGCATGCGGTAGACATGCTATTCTACGGCATGTCTCTCTCTCTCTCTCTCTCTCTCTCTCTCTATATATATATATATATATATATATATATATATATATATATTCAGCGGACCGCACCTAAGCATTCCCCTATATATATATATATATATATATATATATATATATATATAGAGAGAGAGAGAGAGAGAGAGAGGAAATGAGAAATGGCCAACCTATTTCGGCAAAATGGTAAGCCACCCATTTAAAGCCATTAGGAGTCTTAGAATTTGTTGATTTTTTCTGAGCATAAGCACCTTAACTTAGATAGAACACCCACAAAAAAGCAGCACATTCCAAAACTTTTAAGGGCATCAAATGTAACATTTCAAATTAACGGTTACAACGGACGTTCGATAAAACTTCTAACATTTGATGCCCCTAGGAATTTTAGAATGTGCTGATTTTTTGTGGGTGTTCTATCTAAGATAAGGTTCTTATGCTCACAAAAAATCAGCACATTCTAAAACTCCGAAGGGCTTCAAACGGGTGGCTGCTCATTTCGCAGAAATAGGCTGGCAGCTCATCTCTCTCTCTCTCTCTCTCTCTCTCTCTCTCTCTCTCTCTCTCTCTCTCTATATATATATATATATATATATATATATATATAGAGAGAGAGAGAGAGAGATGAGCTGCCAGCCTATTTCTGCGAAATGAGCAGCCACCCGTTTGAAGCCCTTCGGAGTTTTAGAATGTGTATATATATATATGAGGAATGGGATGCTGCCTATCAAAACAGCATTTTTGCTGCTTTGAGACATTGTTTGACCATCCTAGAAGTTTTGGAATTTGATGAAATTTGGTGAGGGTGTTGTCTAGGGTAAGATGATCATCCTCACAAATTTTCATCAAATTCCAAAACTTCTAAGAGGGTCAAATGGTCGAAGCAAAATGCTGCAGATTTTAACGGTGGCTGCAGACGACTGATTTTGCTTCGACCATTTGAACCCCCTAGAAGTTTTGGAATTTGATGAAAATTTGTGAGGATGATCATCTTACCCTAGACAACACCCTCACCAAATTTCATCAAATTCCAAAACTTCTAGGATGGTCAAACAATGTCTCAAAGCAGCAAAAAATGTTGTTTTGATAGGCAGCATCCCATTCCTCTATATATATATATATATATATATATATATATATATATATATATATATATATATATATATATATATATATATATATATATATATATATATATACCGGGAAGCTGAACTCGAGTTCACCATTCAAATAGTGAACTCGACTGGAGAAGCTGCCATGTGTCCTGAGAAAGTGTTCAACCCTCTTTAACTTTTTGCTTTATGTCTTTCAGTGTTCAACCCTCTTAATGTCTATCCCCTCTTGCTTGCTTTATGTCTTTTCAATGGACACATGGCGCAATATAAACCATGTTTCACCATTCATTTATGAACTCAAGTTCACCAAACCCTTTCCCATATACATATATAAATATATATATATATGGGCATGCTATAATGCGGCATGTGGTACGTGCGGCACTACACCGCAGCCGTCTGATGCACGCGTTGCATGCATGCGATGCACACAGCGGTGCATCAGACGGCTACTATGCGGTGCCGCACTTACCGCATGCCGCATTATAGCATGCCCCTATATATATATATATATATATATATATATATATATATATAGAGAGAGAGAGAGAGAGAGAGAAAGAGAAATGATATAATGCGGTAAGTGCGGCACCGCACCGCAGCCGTCTGATGCACACGCTGCGTGCATCGCATGCACACAGCAATGCATCAGACGGTTGTGGTGAAGTGTCGCACGTACCACATGTCGCATTGTAGCATACCCCTATATATATATATATATATATATATATATATATATATATATATATATATATATATATATATATATATATGGTCAGGATTGGTTGACCATTCATTTTTGGACCCATACTTTGACCCATCATCTCAATCGTTGGATTCGGGTCTCTGAATTTGTTGAGTTTTGGTGAGGATGATCAAAATACCATAGAGAGCATACCCTCAATTTTAGTAGATTCTAACATCTCAAGGGCCATCAAATGTATAAGCATTTTTTACCATCAATTTCAATCGTTGATTTGAAGAACACATTTGATGCACCAAGAGATTTTTTAATGAGCTGATTTTTTATAGAGGTATCTATGGTATGTTGATCATCCTCACAAAAACTTAACAAATTCTGAGACTCGAATCCAGCGATTAGGATGATGGGTCAACTATGGGTCAAAAAATGATGGGTTAGCCGATCATGACCCATATATATATGTATATATATATATATATATATATATATATATATATATATATTGGACATGCATGCAAAAATAATAAGTCTTCAAAAACTATGAATCCATAACAAAACATTACTATTTCATATTAAACATTTGCCATGTCTAACATTTAAAATCAACATCCATAATAAGAAAATCAATTCATTTTTTTGTCCATCATTTCTAATAATAAACCCAAAATTAGTTTTATATATGGAATCTAAAAAGTTCTAAATTACAAAAAAGAACCCTAATTTTTTAAAATATGACTCTCAACCACGTGTATCCAACATGTGCCCTTAAAGTGTCTGCGAAAAGTCCAAGGCATATCAAATGGAAAAGGTATGGTTAAAAAAATTATACACGTACGAGAAGTATCTGACACATGTTCAAGGTGGGTCCGATGCATGTCGGCACCTCTAAGGAAGTGTGCATGCTTCCTAGGCCAATTTTGGTAGTCCATACTATTTTTGGGCCTGGTTCAAGTCATCATCAGAAGGTAAACAGGACAAATCAAGTTTGGTAGTTAAGCTTATTAACTGTTTTGGTTGAGTCGTTCAGTAGTCATGTTAACTAGTGAGTCTATCAGTTATCGTAGCCATTGGGCTAACTTGGAGTTAGGTCCCACTTCAAGTAACATGACCTTGGATCCTAGGTCAACAGCTTGGACAAGTGGTGAGTATCAATATCTATAAGCATAACTTGCAGAGGGATTACAAGAGCTTGTTTGCAAAGGCCTTTCATAGTGGAAATACACAGCAGAATGCCCACTGCCCATGCAGCATATGGGCGCATCATTGGACCCATATGTGACTCATCTTTCTCCAATACATGTAGGGTGGACCCAAGATGAGGTTTTGCTCATGGGAGCCATTGGACATTTGATGGTGAAGAGAGGACACGATGCAGTTGCACTCAGTATCTTGTAGGACCTTATTTGTTATTGCTCACGACCATCACCCTCATATTTTCTTCTATCATGCATCGCACCTTCGGTGCATGATAAAGTCTCTGGATGCTATCTATATAACATGGCACGACGGTTTTGTGCTGACTAGGACAAAATGGAACCAAAAGCTGACTAGACAAAACAAACAAGCTGACTAGACCGAATATATCTAACCATTCGTTTAAAAATCAACGCACGATCTTTATTACCCCATCACCAATTCCCTCCCTTGATTCTCTCTTTCTCTTTATCACCATGATCAATTGCTTCCTTATCAAGCCTCTTGGATAATTTTGAAAAGAAATAAAATTCAATGCATGGCCCTCTCTTTTCTTAAGCCTAAAAATAGTTGTACTTCTCTGTCTCTCTTCCCTTAAGAAGCCTGGCACTATCCACCAGCAACCACAGCCCAAGGCCAAGAAGAAGAGGTGCCAGCCTGGGAACACAAGTATATTCTCCTCCGATCTCCTAAAATCTCGTCTGGGTTTTCAACCTGACAAAACGGAAGCTGACTGAACAAAAATAAACCAAATAGATCAAACCATTCGTTCAAAAATCAACGCACGATCTCTATTTCCCCGGCAACCAACTCCATATGGGTTTCAAATTCCAACCCATTTAAACTACACTAAACCCCTGAAATCCCGGCCTATTTAAACTGCACTAAACCTGACCGTTCATCCCGTGATCGTTATTCGCATCAATGGCTGTAAACCTGCCTACTGAAATTTTGGCCGCCCCAAACCATCGGGTCGATCTCGAAGAATCCATTCGAATAGAGACAGCAGTGATTGATCGATTATAGGGGGAGGGGGAGTTGGTCGAGCCGAAGGCGCCCGCTTCGTGCCAATCGGCACGGGCGAGGAAATGTAGTTGTCGAAAGTGTTTTGTTGCCGAAGGCGTTCAGGTGTGTTGTTGCCGAAGGCGGCCCGCTGCAGTACCGACATATATGTTGCAGCCGAGGTGATTGATCGATTATAGGGGGAGGGGGAGTTGGTCGCGCCGAAAGCAGCCGCTTCGTGCCAATCGGCATAAGCGAGGAAATGGGTGTCCCTATGAATACCGATGTTTGTTGTCGAAAGTGTTTTATTGGCAAAGCCGTTCAGGTGGGTTGCCGCCGAAGGTGGCCCACCGCAGTGCCGACATATATGTTGGCGCCGAAGGCAGCCCGCTGTAGTGCCGACAAGCACATGCATGCACTAATATGTTATAAGGTAAGGGTTTCTTCTATCTAATACAGCACAACGTTAGGACCCATGGGATTTTCTTTCTAAAGATCACTGACAATTTGGTGAATAAAAGATGGTAGCGAGGATGTTCTTTTTTTAACTTGGTGTACATGGAAAGAGGTAGGCCCAGTGCATACCCCACCGCATAGGGGGATCTTGAGGATGGTAGAAGTGGACGTCGCAGATCCGAACATAGTACTCGTTTGTCCTGAGGCCCCCAACCCTTCTAGGGGCAAAGAGTATGCAGGGAATGATTCCCCTGATGAGGATCAAGTGGAGGATGCTACTTCAATAGATGAAGGTGGAGTGGAGCTAGCCACACATGCCCCTGAAGTATTCCACTCAATTCCCAATAATATTGTCATGGATAATCCAGCTTGGGTTAATGAGTGAATGAAGATTCTGGAAAAGAGAAAAAAAAAACAAAAATAAAGGATTTAAGAAGAAACAAGATTTAGCAGAGATTTCTGAGAGAAGCCTGAGAATCACAAGTGGTAAAGCTATCCAACCCTCTCAATATGATGATTAGTTTTTATTGTTTAGGAGTTTGTCAAATAGAGATTTTAGTACTTAGTCTGGCGTTGTATTGTCTCCGCACGGCTACGTGCTTAGGCGGCTTCACAGGAGTTTCTTTGCTTACTCATCTAGAGTATTGCCAGGATCTGTAATTCCCTCTTTTCCCCAATTTATGGGTTCTTAATACAATCTTACTTATCTTTCAAAAAAAAAGAGGGTTAGGCTCCGGAAAAACATGAGCAAATCTTTTTTAAGTTGTTTTCTGAAAGGAAGATATGATCTTATGAAGTCGATCTTCAGGCCTCTCAGGGCTAGCCAGCTAGGTCTCTACTGCTTGTCCTCCACTGAGCAATTGAGCTCAACCTACACATCCATGCAAACAAAGTAGAAAAGAAAGTCAACAATCTTCAAATTGGACTGTTGTTTTTCCCGCGTGAGGCCCCTTTCGTTCGATAACATAAGCGATTTTGGCCTCAAAAATAGCAATCATATTTTTCTGATGGTCATACACAGATCCGAAAACGTGTAGGGAAGCTTCAACATTACCAGCCAAACATGGAACCAGGCTGTACCTCGGTGAGTCTTTCGCGAGTAGTGGTATCTCAAATGAATGTCGAGTGGTATTGCCCCTTTTCTTGACAGATGATGTTTTTTAGTGGAATTCTTGACTAGTTAAACAGGCCTCATAAACAATTGACCAGATCTGGTCAAATCAGGTTAGAGTCCTATCTTGGTATAAATCTCAAAGAGATTGATTACTGGGAAGGGCCCAATTTAGTGATAGGGGCAGCTTCTGGAAGTTTCTCAACTGAACAAAACAATACTAGATCACAGGTACCGGTTCCAGTTCCTTTGTTATCACGAGTGGATGGAGCATTCCTTCTTGACTTGAGTTCGTTTGCAGGAGAAATTTGACTCAATCATGGCTGCCATTGAAGAATCATAAGACCTTTCTTCATTGAGCATTGTCTAACCTTTTTCAACCCTGATAATAACAGTTATTTGTGCCTAGGGACTTCAAACGGTTTAGCTTAAACAATTTTAATGGTTCTCCATTTTGTAGCGCATAGTGTGGGCCCATAGCAAAGATTGAGATATGGATTATCAGGACACGGTAGGAAAGTCATGCATGAGCGAGCCTTATGCACGACTATAGTCACAGAAGACATCCTAGTCGTCTGGTGACTCGTAGATAAGCACTAGCAGAATTTGCTCCCGCTTAGAAAGGGATCAAAGGATTCTATTCGCAAGCGGAGCATTTCAAATCGTGAGGAAGACCAATACCTACAGATCCTGAGTCCTTATAGTCATCAGATGAAACTGGGTATCTTGTGATGTGACTCCAAATAACACAAGGAAATTGTGGTCGTTGGTTATTATGTCGTGGCTGATTATTACTCTTATACACATTATGCCTTGCATCATGTCTTGTTCCGTACTTCATAGATCATAAATGGAAGACTTGATGTGGATACATGCTAATTTTACACAAGATTGTTCTTTTTATTCTTAAAATAAAAATGAATTGTCTTTCACGTGCTTAAACAAAACGTTACGGAAGGCCCCAACTTCCTTGTTAACTCGTCAAATTCTTAAGTTTTGTAATGACAATTTTGTTTTTATTTATTCTTGATCCTAAAGAGCAGCTTTATAAGTTTGCCTCCCAATATAGACTATAGAGAACAAAGAACTTTCCAAAGCTGAGGCAACTACAATAGCACCTCGGCCCTCGCGTGCTAATACTAATGTTAAGATTAAGGGCAATTTGCAAAAACCTCCCATGAACTATACACCTCATTTCATATTGGCCCCTCAACTTTGTTTTTGAACAATTTGACCCCTGAACTATGCCTCGTCTGCATTTAACCCCCCCCCCCCCCCCCCCTCAAAAAAAAAAACATAATAATAAATCAAATTTTAATTCTAAAAATACCCTGGTTTATTTTTAATAATACTCAAATAATTTGTGAAATATTTAACTTATGCTTACTAGGACAAGGGTATTTTCGGGATTAAAGTTGATGGAGGGGGGTAAATGCAAATGGAGGATAGTTCAGTTGTTCAAAAAAAATGTTGAGGAGCCAATATGAAATGAGGTGTATAGTTCAGGGGAAGTTTTTGTAATTTGCCCTAAGATTAATTAGGACATTGATTTTAAAAATCTGATTTTAAGATTTTATGACACTGAGTAGCTCTTTACATGTCAGATATTTCAAAATCTGGATGGAGTATCCTTGTCTACAATGCAAGCATGAATGGCATGGCAGATAGATTATTAAACCATTCTGATTTATTGTCCATTGTGGAAAAGAATTTGAATGTCCATGTGATAGGATCTTCTAATCCACATGTGGTGGCCTAGGAACCACGTAAGTCATTTTATGCCAAAGTAAAATGGTATGGTCACACTTTCATCAGGATGTTGGTCAAGAGGTTGCCAAACATGGTGTTCTGTGGATAAAACATTCGATAGGTCAGGGATCACCTTTTAGATGTATTAAAACAAATGATAACCTACTCCAAGGATCATAATACAAAGCAAAGGAAACTATAATATAGTGTCTTCAATGCAAAACGTATTCATATAGGACTACAAGTTTCCTCGTTCATAATACTCATGCTTATCAACATCTAACCCAAGGTGCTGTAGGTAAAATGCTATAATTGCAATAGGGAAAATGCTATAATTTCTGATTTGCGCAAAGCACCAGATTTTATCAACCTAACATAATTAAGGACTAGGCATGCAGACTTACATCTTTAGCAATTGAAGGAGGGCCCCATGCAATAAATAAGCACAAAGCATGCCATAAATAATGCTCAATATATCAATATTAACATAACCATAAGTGAGACTAGAAAGCCACTCTCGTGAATTAGCTAAAGAATACACAAGCCAAAATGGACCCACAGCAATGCATTGCAGCACTCAAGTAATAATGGTTATGATGCACGTATACTATATGTATCATGAAGTACCCCAAACAACTCACTTTTTTGAAGCTAGCTATCAAGGGTATAGAAACCCAGCCCTGACTGTCCATGTTCTGCCGCAAGTATATGTCTTTGCACAAATTGTCAGCACTTGAGAAGCAAAAAGGCTAAGTCATCAATATGAACAGATAGTTACTAGAACTAGAATCATATTAAGAAACCAGAATGAAGAGAAGTTACCTGAAGTAGTAATCGATCTGCTTCAATAACATAGCACGCTGAGGATCTAGCGCGGGAAAGAACATGGCAGGGGGTGCTGGATGTGCAACGAAAGGAACACCTCTGAGGGGCTCGGGAGGCGGGTGTGCCGCGACATAATACACCGGAGGAGTCATATCTGCAAGCAAATCAACACCATCCAATCCATTGGATCATGTGACAGGAGAAGAGATACAACTGTCCTCGGACCCTCTGTAACTTACCAGTGTAGCCCATTTGGTGCCCAAAAGGTCGAACCTGGGGAGGAGGTGGGATGAATGGTGCCGAAACGGGCACAGCCGGCCTGAGGTACGGCCGCACCCCCCGCTGCTGCGGCAGCTGCTGCATGTGGGCATCTCTACTGCTAAAATTCCTATGATTCCACTCGTGGTTCCCACGCTCCTGATCGCGCCGGTTCCCATAGTTGTTGTGGTGGGTCCCACCGCCGCCAGTGTTTCCCCTCCGGTTGCCGTTGTAACTCCGATGATGATCATTGCCACCATGAGGTTGTGGCGGAAATCCGCCACCCCTGCCGTCATTGTCCAAGCTGCTGCTGCTGCTGCTGTGGATGCTGTTGTTAGAGATGCCTTGAGGGGAAGTTTCTGCAAGAGACTGTCTGCGGGGCATGACCTCAGGAATCTCTGACTGAGCCGGCGGTGGTGAAGGCAGTGCAGGTCCACCGTTGGCCAGTTTAACACTGCTACTTGCGCCAGCCACGCCACCGCCGGATCCTTTCGTATATTTCGGGCGGGTAGGAGCCAATTGGTTTAAGGGTGGATTAGGGTTTGGATTAGTCATAATTGGCTTTGGGGAAGAAGATGAAATCATTGGTCCCTAAGATGAAAATATAAATAGTTGAAATAAGTACAGATAATCAGGAGAGCAGCATGCAAAGATGTGATCAACTTTCCAAACTTCTGCAAAATCCAAGAAAATCAGGAAAAATCTCACCTTTGGAGGGGAAACCGATCCATTGGAGAGAGCCTTCAACGAATCGGAAGAGGACGATTTGGGGGAGGCCCTGGCGGCCTCCGAGAGCGCGGGCCAGGAGATAGCCCCCATGACGGGGCCCACCTCAATCGAGCCGTTCGACGGCACGTTCCAAGCAGGCTTTTTCCCTCGAGCAGCCGCGGCGGCGGCATTGCCATCGCCGCCACGGTCAGGGCTATCTGACCGCCATGGTGGCGCCGCATCAGATGACGAGGCCACGTTCTCCACGGCCTTCGGGGACGCCTCCGGAGGGGCGATTGGGGCGTCCGACGGCGGAGGGGCCCCGTGCTCGCCAGGGACGAAGTGGAACCGCAGGGTGGAGGGGTTGGGGGCCGCGCGGGGGGAGTTAGCGCTGGACGGATGGTCGGCGGCGGACGTCATGAGGCGCGAGGAGGCGAGGGCTAGGGTTCCGATCGGGGGAGCTCCGGCACGAGGAAGGGAGGAGGGATTGACGCAGTGATTAAACTACCTCAGTAATGTCCCAAAAAGAAATGAGAGTGCGGATCGGAGGATCCGATCGGAGTTTTTGAAGAGGTTGAAGAGGATTCTCTCTCTCTCTCTCTCTCTCTCTCTCTCTCTCTCTCTCTCCTCCTCCTCTCTCTCTCTCTCTCTCTGTCCTCCCCTCCAGAATCCTATTTTTTTCCGGGAAAAAAAAAAGGGCTTTTTCTTAAATTTCCGATTTTTGATAATCCACCGCAACCTACTGCGCGTGGTCTCGAATGTAAACGTGGAACAGTACGTGGCAACCCCCTATTGGTTATAAGAGTTTACTTGCATTGTTAGCAACCGGGCACAGAAGGTGGATGCGTGATTTGCCAAAACTTTGGGGTGGCTGTATTAAAACTTTCCCTCCTCTAAATATCTAGCCACGGGATCTTCCCCAATTATAACCTCGGATTAAGATGGAACTGAATCACAATCGTCCATTATATGTAGCCTAACCGGTGAATCCCACTCAGCCCCAAATGAATATTGATGGCATCACCTAGGGTTCATCCTATGGCCCCTGAATAATGCTCCCACCGCTATGATGCAAGAAAAATGAGATGGATGGCGGAGATGGATTCGGTTATCATAATTTTTCTTCCATTTATCTTTAGTTGATAATGCCAAAATTACATCACAAACTTTCTCTAATCTTGCCTCATAAAATATTACCAAAAGAAAGAAAGAATGTCATGTTCATGGAAGCCAAGTTGGAGAGGTTTCATGTTCGACTCCTGGTACGTGTATCGAACTTTCCCTCAAGGCCATTGTGTTTTGTTTGTGTCAGTTAATCCTGATTGTTGATGTCATGTTCACAAGATTAAGGAATTAATAAATAGCACATGTTGCCTCCCTCTATTTCGATCTTCGGACTTCTTTGAGCTCTTGCTCTAACACCATGTCTTCTGATAGCCTAACCTATCCAGTAAAATAAAAAGGGTTATTTTGATTTACAACCCCCCACCCCCTTAGGGGTGTGCATCGGGTCAAAACCAACCTATTTAGGCAAAACCCAAACCGATCCAACCTTGGTTGGTTCTGAGGATTTTCAATCTAATCCAAACCGAATTGAGATCGGAATACAATCCAATCAAATTAAAATCAGTTTGGATTGGATGATCGGTTTGGGCTTTGGCCCATATATTTTTTTCCTCCTTCTATTAGGACCTACTTTCAACTTAAAAAAATAATAATTATTGTTAAATTATTATTTCCTTAATCTCGTGAACATGACATCAACAGTCAGGATTCACAGACGCAAACAAAGCACAACGACCATGAGGGAAAGGTTGCTTCACGTACCAGGAGTCGAATAGGGAACCTCTCCAACATAGCTTCCCTGAACATGATATTTTTTCTTTCTTTTCGTAGGATTTATGAGGCAAGATTAGATAATGTTTGTGATGTAATTTTGGCATTATCAACTAAAGATAAATGAAAAAATAATAATGATAATCGAGACTAAAAGACAATGAATTGCAAAATTCCCTACCATGCCGAATCCATCTCAACCATCCATCTCATTTTCCTTGCATCCTAGCGATGGGAGCATTATTCAGGGGGGGCATGGGATGAACCATAGGTGGATGCCATCAGATAGGTTAAAGATACAGTAGTTCACTAGTAAGAAACAAGATGAACTTGATGCACGTCACCTGGCACAGACATCATAGCCATCCGAAGAAGTGTACAACATGGAGTGAGTGTGATTCACTCCTTGGGTTGTGAATTCACTTGTTAGGGAGAGATAGTACTAATGATTTTCCTAATTAACATCAAATGACCATTATATGCCATTGGATATGTATTTACCTTATTTATCATCTTCATAGTACGTTTTTAATAGGATTTATGAGAGAGAGTCGTATTCACACACACAGGGGAATTATTCTTACTCTTTAAAAGAGGTCCACATGTAGTATTATACTATTAGATTTGGGGCTGAGTGCGATTCACCTTTTAGGCTATGTATAACGGACGGATGTGATTCAGTTTGGCCTTAACCAATCTTGATCCAAGGTTATAATCTCAGAGGATCCCGTGCCTAGATTTTCCCAATGGTATAACAAGAAGACTAGAATAGGGGAAGTTTTAATACAACCACCCCAAGTTTTGGCAAATCACGCATCCACCTTATATACCCGGTTGCCAACAAGGCTAGTAACCTCTTATAACCAATAATCGGTCGCCGCGTACTGTTCCACGTTTACATTCGAGACTATGTGCAGTAGGTTGCGGTGGATTATCAAAAATCGGGTGGCAATACAAAACCCCTGCAATTTGAAGAAATTTAAGAAAAACATTTTTTCCTGGGAAAAAATAGGATTCTTAAGGACACAAAGAAGAGAGAGAGAGAGAGAGAGAGAGAGAGAGAGAGAGAGAGTGCCTCTTCTGGAGAAAAACTCTAATTGGATCCTCCGATCACGACTCTCATTTCTTTTTGGGACATTATTGATCGAGGTAGTTTTATCACTGAGTCAATCCCTCCTCCCTTTCTTTTAGACGGAATCGTCTACTAGACGTCAAAAATAGGAGGTAATCCTAATATTGAACAATTTGGGATGGGGGGTAACACTAAATGTAGTATCAAAATGGGGGGTAAGTCAAAACAGCCCAAAAATGCACATTTTTTTACATCAGAATCAAAAACTGAAAAAGGTAATTCCTGTGAGCAACCCAATCAGTGTTTGATTGGTGATAATATTTTTTGACGGATAAAAGAGAACCCATCAATAAAAGGATATTATTCATAGTGAGAACCAACAGATATCGGAGGAGCAATAGATCAGAGATCTGGAAGCAGTGGGGAAGGATCTCCGAGAGGCGCGTAGTTGGATTCGGGCACAGATGACGCTCGTGCAAATGAAGACTATGAACATGGTGCTCACTATGAAGCCCATCATCGTCATCACCAGATTGATACCAGAAGAGATCATGGTTCCTCTGAATCCAATTTCTTGAAGGGAAAGGTGGAGATACAAAAAATCTTCAAAACCCTCTATGGCTCACCATGATCCCGTCATTTCCCATGTACTCGTGATCTTGAGCCAGGATGGAAACCTTAGATTGTGGTCGCGGTGGTGGTGGCGAAGAGGATCATTCCTGGAAGAAGAGAGGATACCGAGAGGAATCACTGGGGAGCTTTCACTCCCTCTCTGCTATTGAATTGAATTAACAAAAAAAAAAGGGTTATAATGTGTTTTGTGTTACCCCAAATTGTTCAATATTAGGATTACCCCCTCATAAGACTGAGAACAAGACATGAGCCGCATTCACTCCCTTAGTTCACCACTTACTTTGACTATATGGGTTGATCTAATATGAACACTTGTATCCAACTTGAGTGGTTTTTAGTACCATTCATTGGGCTTGATAACAACTCACATGATTTACAAAAGATGCGAGAGGCTGAAGTTGACATCACTCCCCATATACTTCTTCATATAAGTTATTGCTTACAAGACACATCTTAGCTATAAGTAACTACTCACTTAAGTACAAAGGAAATCAAATCACAAAGAGCACCATTGACATTAGTTGTGGTAACAACTTGAATCGAACCACATATGCATGTACTAAGTCTAACTCCAAGACAAGAGGATAATCCAAGCATAGTCCCTTAATGTGCTCCATCTTGTCACGGAAAAAGAATATGTATTTGAGGACAATAGATTAATTATTTAGGAAAAACCAAAGGCTGCACTTTCGACTAAAAGGGTCTCAACGGACACCGAAGATGAGTAGCGACTTGATACTCCTCCCTTCTCCTAACCTTGGGCTGGCTAGTGTTGACTGCGCTAGTGGGGACGACCACTTCTTTCGAGGAGCGGGCACCCAACAAACACCTTTTCCCTAACCTCTTTTTCAAGGAAGGATATGGAGCCCCTAATATGGGTACCCCCATAACGTTCTTCATGTTCTAATTATTCTAGGAGGAAGAGAGGAGTTAGAAGAGGAATTAGAAAAGGGATTAGAAGATTGAGAGGGGAGAATGGGCAGAGAGAGTTCTTTCATTAGAATGACTATATGCTTCACTTACATACAATAAGCAACGATTCAACCCATTCCTTTATGCCCCCAGCTCTCCTTTTATAGTGAGAGCTGGAAGAAGAAAGCCTTACATTGTTGGACATATGCCCCCTACATGTTATTATTGCATTAGTTTGGGCTAGTAGCCCGTCATATGTTGACAGGTGTTTCACATGGTTGGTGCCTTGGCTTGTGCCACAAATTCCCCCATGTGGCATTATTTGGCCTTGGCAAGGTGTGATTGTTGGTGCAGAACGTATGAGCCTTCCATAGTTCCATGCGTCCTCTTTTCTGTTGCATGTTATGGGACTCTTATATAATCTTTAGCTTGTAGTTGCCTTAGGGCTGATGAGGGCTAGTAGCTACTTCTGGTTGACTCAGGCTAGTAGCTGCCCATGCCTTGGGGTGAGTACTAGCCATTTGTATTTTTTTCAATCGTGAGCTCTTGAGGCTACTTATCTTAATCACAGACACCTTCGGGCCTATAGAGTCATTGGGCAAAGGTGAGTGAGGTTATCAGGCGGACTATTGGATGCATGCTGAGACCGACAACTACCATGAGGAGTGGTCTTGAGGGCATAGGATCATCGAGAGTAACTTCTGGGCTCTTCGATCTATAATCTTGTTTGTCTTTATTGCGAGTACTTTTAGTCAAGGAAAGTTGATGGCTCTCACTCATCTTGCCGGGGATGATTTTTTCCCGATTGGGATTTTTTTATCTAAAAATGATTGGTGTGCTTTACTATATTAGCAAATGAGTAGGGTCTAGTATGCTATCACCCGTTAAGGCCACCCGGCGAGAAAGAGAGTTTAGTGATTTACATGTTATCCATGTTCTTGTGATCCATGATGTGAGATTGTTTACATCATCCATAAGGGTTGGAGACCCATTCTTCAATTTATTTTCACAACATATGACAACCCACTTTAATGGGATTTCCATAGATGGAAGCCGGTTTTGAATGGGATCCATGTGGCCGGGGCAATAGAGCATGGGATATCGCTCATGTGAATATATGGTGTTCTCTTTTCTTCCCAACATGTCTCTGTTGGGGTTGGCTTGCAAGAGCTGAACCCAAACGGGCATAGGTTATTAGGAATTTGTCCGAGCGTCAGCTTCGGGTGCCAAGGCGCAGGGGATGCAGCGAGGGTGGCCTCTGCCTAGGATTTCGCCCGGGTGAACTGGACCTAGACAGTGAAGGATGGCTCACGAGCAATTTCACCTTGGCACCGGATTCAGGCATCCGGAACCTGTGTTGACATATTTTACTCATGATTTCTCTAGTTTGAGTTCGGTTTTGGGTCTCTCATTGCCATATAGCGGCCAACCCTAACCCTATATCTATATAAGAGAATGGGGAGGAGGCCTGTATGTATGAGAAAAATGTTTGTGGTGGCTATCGAAGGTGTTTGAAATCATCTACAAAGAAGAGCGAGTCACGATGAAGATTGCAGGATCCAGGGGCGCTTCCTCCAAGTTCTTGGATGCTCGTGAGAGAAAATCAAATCACAAAAAGTAATTTAAGATAATTTGTTTGAATTGACCCTTGGTATGAGAGCTGCTTTGGTAAGTTTGAAAGAAAATCAAATCACAAAGAGCATCATTGATATTAGTTGTGGTAATAACTTGAACCACATATGCATGTATTAAATCAAACTCCAAAACTAGAGGACAAACCCAAGCATAGTCCCTTAATGTGCTTCATCTTGTCATTGAAAAAGAATCTATATTTGAGGACAATAGGTTAATTATTTAGGAGAAAGTGAAGACTGCATTTTCGACTGGAAGGGTCTCAACGGTATTTATTCTGGCATCACCGAAGATGAGTAGGCTAGGGACTTGACATTCTAGCTTCCTCCCTTCTCCTATCCAAGGACTGGCTAGTGATGAATGAGCTAGTTGGGGCGACCACACCTTTTGAGGAGCGGGCACCTACCAAACACCTTTTTTTTCCTAACCTTTTGTTCCAGGAAGGATATGAAACCCCTAAAGTGGGTACCCCCAAAACACTCTTCCTGTTCTGACTATTATAGGTGGGAGAGAGATATTAGAAGTGGGATTACAAGATTAAGATGGGAGTATGGGTAGAGAGAGTTCTTTCATTAGAATAACTATATTCTTCACTTACATACAATCAACAAAGATTCATCCCCTTACATTATGCCCCTAGCTCTCCTTTTATAGTGAGAGCTAGTAGAGAAAAGTCTTACATTGTTAGACACGTGGTCATATGTTGACAGGTGTTTCATGTTGGTTAGTACCTTGGCTTGTGCCACAAATTTTCCCATGTGGCATTATTTGGCATTGACAAGGTGTGATTGTCGGTGCAAAATGTATGAGCCTTCCATGCGTCCTCGTCTCTGTTGCATTGTTTTGGGACTCTTCTGTAGCCTTGGGCCTGCAGTTGCCTTGGGGTTGATGTGGGCTAGTAGCTACTTCTGATTGATTTGGGCTAGCAGTTACCCCTGGGTTTGGGCAAGTAATAGCCCTCTGTGCTTGTTTCCATTGTGAGCTCTTGAGGTTACTTCTCTTCATCGCAGACACCTTCGGGCATGCGTTGATGACCTTTATTATGCTAGTCCATCCTCGTCCTTTGTCTTGTAGAAGCATTGGGCAGAGGTGAGTGAGGTTATTGGGCTGACTATTGAGCGCACACTACGGCAGACGATCGTCGTGAGAAGCGGTCTTGAACACATAGGATCGTCGAGGGTAACTTATGACCTCTTCTATAATCCCGTTTATCTTCCTTGTGGGTAGTTTAAGGGAAGGAAAGTCATTGGCTCTCACTTGGCTTGTTTTGTTTTTTTTGTTTTTTGAGAAATCCCTCTCAATGAATGAGGGGGGGTTCGACCTAAACCCCAACTAGTAAATAAATAATTAAAGAATTTACGATGGTGGGGGGAGAAGGGAGAGAAGGGCAGAGGGACAATCTAGTTACAAAAATTAAGAAGGAAGGACTTTGGCCCTGAAGGTTGGTTACAAGTCCACAAATGAATGAGACTTTATCAAGGTGATAACAGTCTCCGCCGAACTGTTCTTTGCATGGAAGATCTGTTTGTTCCTCTTTAGCCAGATGGACCAACAGACGATAATGGCGAGAGATGCACAGCCTTTCCTGTCAGTATGCTTGATACGCCTTTTCGTCCAAAGCCCCCACAGGGATGTTAGAGAACGTGGTGGAAGACGCAGATTAAGCTTGAGCAAGAAGTGTTCCCACACTAATATGGAGAAGTCACAACATAGAAGGCCGCCTATCTCATTGACCCGCCGCAGAGGAAGCAAGTCGGGTCTGAGACCCCTAGATGATTACGC
This sequence comes from Chamaelirium japonicum, assembly GCA_947650365.1. Taxonomy (NCBI): domain Eukaryota; kingdom Viridiplantae; phylum Streptophyta; class Magnoliopsida; order Liliales; family Melanthiaceae; genus Chamaelirium; species Chamaelirium japonicum. Next base: position 19,193,801 of record OX393549.1, read on the forward strand.
TTCATAAGGTTAACCCTTGTCAAAATCTTGTCCTTGAATACGAGAAGTATGATTAGTGTGCTTTAATTTATTGTGTTCGCAAATGAGTAGGGCCTTGTATGCTATCACCCGATAGGCCACCGATGAGGAAGAGAGTTGAGTGATCTCCATGTTCTCGTGATCCATGAAGTGAGATTGTTATTCTAGCATATTGTTTTACTACAAGAAAGGCTGCCAACGAATTTTTTTTTCGCGTTGGTATAATATTGGTTTTTACTATCGAGAATAAAAAATTTCGTCAGTATAAACCCATTGATTTTTTTAAAAAAAAATTGGGATTTTTATTACCGATGGACATTTAAGTTCCGTCGGTATAAATATTTTTACCGATAATAAATATATTTTTCATTGATAAAATATTATTTTTTGCTGACGGAACATAAATTATTCGTCAGCATTATAATTTTTTATTTTTTTGATATTTTTACCAACAAAAAAATAAAATATCAGTTAGGAAAAAGTACTTATTTACCAACGAAAAAATATAATACCATCGGTATAAATCATGTCGGTAAAAAAAATAAAATCGTGATCCGATCCCAACCCTGATTCCCCCAAATAGAGGGAGAGAGAGAGAGAGAGAGAGAGAGAGAGAGAGAGAGAGAACGACTGACCTCGACTTCCTGTGCCTCCTTCATCGATGCCTCTCTTCCACGCTTTGGTCCTCTCCCTCTCCAGTAACCAGCGGTGAGCCCCTCCCCTCTCTACCCTCTCCCTCTCCGACGAGTCTCCCCCCTCTCCCCTAGCTCAATAATCCTCTCCTTCTCCCCATCTAGCACCATCCCATTCTCTCTTTTCTCCTCCTCATCCTCTCCTAGCCTCCTCCTCCCCCTTTCCCTTGCCTTCCTTCTCTCTCTTGTGCCCTAGTTGCCCGATGTAGGGGGGGTGGGGGGAAAGGCATAGCAATAGGAAGAGAGGAGGATGGAAAGGAGAGGAGACGGAGAAGAGTGGGGCGGCACTGGAGAGGGTGAGGGAGACCAAGTTAGACCCTAAACCTAAACCTAACCTTAATTAACCCTAACAACTAACTCTAACCCTAGCCCTAACCATATAACTTTTATTGTAATATACACTCATAATTAGTTGAATCAAGTTGTTTCCGTTCATATCATCTCCGCTCATTTAAGCTTCCGTTCATATCATTTCCTCTCTAAATAGTATGAACATCACTTCCACAGTTTGATAGGAAATTCTTTCATTTTCCACTCAATTCGTGGATTGATGTTAAGCTAGAATGAGAGAGCGAGAGCGGGAGAAAATGAGCGAGAGAGAGTTTTCTTCTTACATGTCATCCAATGCAATACATTTTTCAATAATACTTTATGTTCTGGCTTGCATGTCATCTTACAGCAAACAAGTCAGGATCTAAAATCATCGGATAGAGATTCGTATCCATAGTGAAGCCTTCACTAAAACAATGGAAGGGATGTATGTACAGCTGACGAGAATGAAGCCAGGGTGGTCCCTACCGGATATGGGTGGAAATTCTTGAGATCGTGATCGCTTGTAGGGCAATCAAAATACATACCCGCCTACTGCCCCTGCTTCTATTCATTCATGTTGAGCTTAGCTTCTCTTTCATTTCATCGAAAGCATCGGTCTATGTAACGCGTTGAGCTTCCTTCCCACCACCTAAAAAGTTTGGATTTGATTATCCATGTATTGCTATTTCATCCTTGTCGGTAGGGTCCGACCAAGCATGTTGTTAGTGTGTGGTTGGTGCTATCTTCTCGTTACATTACAAACGGCTTATCCTCCAAAACAATTATATGTTCTTTGCCAAGCGTCTTTTTTCAGGTTATCTATTATGAAAATCCCTTGTCCTTGCCTCTCCTCTGTCCTTCTCTTCTTCGATTTGGTAGTCACTACGCTTCTTTACAACATTACTGCTTAGGTTTATGGAAAGAAGGTTCTTTCGAGATTGAATCTAATCACATTATTAGAAAATGGAAGAAAACCAACCCTTTGTTTGTTGTCTTACCCGGATCAATCCTTCGGTGGTAATGAGTAATTCTCAGGACAATCAAAAGACCACCCCGGAAGCATAAGCGACTGATTCCGTGAAAGGAGTGGACTTTACTTGCCTTTCTCTTATCTCCTTCTTCCTAGGCCACCCACCGCCCTTTGTTTATATGGGTATGGCATAACCAGGGGAAAAGGTTGCTTCTGGAAAGGAAGTGACAAAAGTCATCAAAGTTGGGCTTCTTTTGCAAGATTTTCATTTCAACCATAAGTTCAACACATGGCCCCTAATTCATCTCTCAAAGCCGTTGATTCAAGTTTTTACGGAGAGCTTCCATGAGACATAAGCGAAATGTCATAATTTTGGTTAGACTGATGATCAGTCAGGTAACAAGGGGAAACTAGTTGTTGCGATGAAACTTGTGGATTGACAGACCCTCAAAGGAGGAATCCTAGAGGAATGATGTCGGCTAGCATTGGGGTCATATCTAGGGGCCTCGACTGCTTGCCCATGACCTTACTTGCTTTGAGAATATCCAAAACGTCATTATTTTAGCACTATCTTGACCATGGTTTTTGAGTTGTTGCTGAATATATAGTTGGAGAGGCAGGGTTTTGACTGTGCCTTCTCCTACCAATGGAACTTGTTCCACCAGGTTGCTAGATTTGGTTTCATCATGTCTGAACAACTATTCGTCCATGATGCGTTGATCATGTTGTTTACTTCTAGTTTAGACTATGTTTATAGATGAAAAAGTTTGATTAAGAGAATCCAATTCCTCACCATTCATCCAGGAACTGTCAAAACCTGACCGAAGACAATGCAACATAATTAAGTCCAAAATACAAAAAGTAAGTCTGAAATACAAAAAACTAATTTAAAATGGTCCAGATCTTAATCCGAGCATATCCGAATTGATAAAGTTTCAAACTAAGTCCAAAACACGAAAACCTAATACGATTTTGTCTAATATTCTATCGGATCCAATTTGATATATATATATATATATATATATATATATATCAAAACTAAGTCCAAAATATGAAAAATATGTCTAAAACTCGAAAAACTAATATAAATTGGTCCAGAATTTGACCTAAGGTTTGAAATGCAGTTTAGATCGCGGTTTTGGCTGGCCCATATATCGGTACATACCGACCGATACAGACCAATATGTGTCCAAAACCTAAAACATTAATCTAAATTGGTCCAAAATTGAATACAATCCGATCCAATTTGATTTTGTATATGATCCAATCCAAACTATAAAAAATATATACAAGTCCAAAACATGAAAAAAAAATCCAATCTGATTCAATTGATAAAGATCTAAACTAAGTCCACAAGATGAAAAACTAATACAATTTTATCCAAAATCAGTTCCGATCCAATTTGATAAAGATCCAAACTAAGTCCAAAATATGTAAAGTAATTCTGAATCACGGAAAACTAATCTAAATTAGTCCAAGATTGTAAAAAAAAAAATCTAAACTGGTCTAGAATCTAATCAGATCTGATCCAAATTAATAAAGATCCAAACTAAGTCCAAAACACAAAAAACTAATATGATTTGGTCTAAAATCCAATCAGACCCAATTTGATAAATATCCTAAGTCCAAAATACAAAAATTAAGTCCAAAATATAAAAAACTAATATAAATTGACCCAAGAATCTGATCTAAGGTTCGAAATGCGGGTTTAGGTCGCGGTATTGGCTGACCCATATACCAGTAGGTACTGACCAATACGGACTGATACGTGTCCAAAACACAAAAAATGTTTCTAAATTGGTCTAAAATCGAATCTGATCCGATAGGCCGACCCCTTTCCTTCCCTTAAATTAGTGGGCCGAAGCCCATTTCAGTGTGGATAAACCTTAGATCGAAATCCATTAATGTATAAGTCCTTTCTCTAGTCAGTTGGCCCGAAGCCCATTTTTGTATGGATAAACAAGTGGGCCGAAGCCCATTACTATAGACTAAAGCCTGATGAGCTTTTGGGTCAGGCCCAGGATTTAAACCCTCTCAGTAAGCCCAATACAATTGGGCCTAACCCATTAGGCGATAATATAACCACCCTTGTGTCAATACTTCTAAACCTTATGGACACTCAGTCTTTTTGTCGAGTGCAACCCAAACTTAGTATAGGCTATATGAACACACAACTTCGACCATAACTTGGTCGTTTGGATTCCAAATTGAGTTCCATCTATGGTCGCTAACTCATGGAGATAAGATACACAAACTAAAGGCAATAAATTGCCAAAAACAACCTTTAAAAGTTAAAAAGGTCATCCATTTTACCACCAAAATGTATTTAGGCCCTAACTTCCTACACTAGACTTGGAATTCGATTCCATTGGTGGCCTTATGTTAGTTTCAGTAAAACATATGCAATGGGCTAGAATATGTATGCTAAATTCTACTAATGTTACCATAGGATAATCCTAAAACTAAATAAGTACTTCAATGAGGAAATCGACACGTCACCTTAGGTAGCGGATCTAAATCAGTTAATTCTTGTTAAGTTGTGGTGCTGAAATAATAATGTAATGTATATATTGAGATAGAGTAGTGGAGAGCCTAATCATTGGGTTGGGAACTGTCCTAGAAACAATTCTGGGTATGGGGCTTGCCTTGGCTATAGCTTAAAAGAAACATAATTATTGGGCTAATATTGTTTTTGTGACAAAAAAAAACCTAAGTGTGAGACTAGCTTTGTCTTGTGACTAAAAGCACCCTTGGTATAACTCCTACCCTGGCTTGAGCAAAAAATAATCAGTTGATCAGTAACTCCTTCATGATGCTCATAAAACATATTTGTTGTATATTTCAACTCATTGAACTTATCATGAATAAACTATATTGTTTATGTGAGTATTGAGACTCATATATTATACATGTCGCAGATACTAACCTTCAGGACTAAATTGAGAGGGAACTGAGGAGGCTACTAGGGATGAACTATAGAGAATGGATGATCCTCTCTATACTTCCTACTATAAGAGACTGGAGCAGAAATATGAAGAAGATAGAAGTCGAAGTTACTTTCTATTATGAGAATCCATGTAACCTAAGACTTTATGATGTGAAATATGGTTTTAATGGAATAAAAAGGCTCCAATCTTTTCCATATTTTATAAAAAATAGTGTACCAAGTTTTCTTTCTCACACCCTTGAATTTTTTGATTTTTTAAACCAAATAAAATTTGGGGCGTGACAACTTGGTACCAGAGCCAAGGGAATAGATCCTAAGAAGTTAAAAATATAGAGTTAGGACATCTGTAACCAAGTAACTTAATCTAGAGGACAAGTTAGATATATACGAATTAGAATTATATACACCAACTACTCGAGGAAATAAAGCAACCATGACATCCCCGACCAAACTAAAATACTATCCAAATAAGCGCAGTAATTAAGAAGTTCAAGGAACTACGAACCAAAGCATTTAGTAACTTACAGATGATTGGAACAAATAAGTAAAGTACTAAATATATAAGAGCTAGATGTAGAACATCAAGGTACTCCTTATTTAATTTTTACAAAAGCATGGTAAGATGGGATTGGATCATTAGTATATTCAAGGAGTGATTTTCAAGTAGATGATTGAATTAGAATTTTTTAAAAATACTCGGTGATATTTAGGATCTTGGCTAATCATCAAGTTTTTAATTCGAGTTAAAAGAAAAGGATTACATAGGGTTAGGTGGAGCTGTCCCTTGGGGAAAAGGGTTGCTAACAACCAACATGAAGCTGGTCAATATGTAAATATATCATATTTACGCTCCTAAACTTTTGCTTTATCATGATACATCTATATTAAAATAATCAAATTAAATACGTTTTCATAATTAGCAGGAAAATAGGCACATACGACGAAAGCAGTACAAAGCAAAGCATTGACGAGAAAAAAAAGCTATGAGCAACCACAAAATAAAAAAATTTCTGAAGGCACCCCCCACCACCAGCCACAAGAAACCGAGAAATAGCACTTACCGATCGATCGGGCCCGAGCCACAAGAAACCGAGAAATAGCACTTACCGATCGATCGGGCCCGAGTGCCTATCGATCAGCCGCTGCCTATTCCGTAGACAAAGAAATCAACATGACCGATTGATTGAAACCGAGCGTCGATCGATCGATCATGGCAATCAGAGCAGCCTAGTGCCCTAATTTTGATGGACGAAATCGCACTACGGGATGAATATTACTATCTTATTATTGGAGACATATATATATATATATATATATATATATATATATATATATATATATATATATATATATATATATATATATATATATATATATATATATATATATATATATATATATATATATATCATCTCTATTGAAGAGATGGATCTAATTTTTGCTTCCTGAGCCGTTATCGTCGAAGGTGATTTCGGAAGAGGAGAAAAAGAAGAGCCGTCATGGAACGTTTGTACGCCTTCATCAACGCCCCCATCGTCACCTTCACCATAAGCGGCTAAGCTTTACTCTAGGGCTTCGATGAAGTCCTAGTTCTCGTTCTAGTTTTACGCTATATATTTTTAGGGTTTTCATTCTTTCAATTGGAGATAGCTTGACAAAGTTTATGAATCATTCTATTCATTGTTCATTCCTCTATTTTTGCATGATCTTTATTGTAAAATCTATGTTGCTTGAATTGAATAGATCGTATCTTTGTCTTGCATCAATTTAAATATAACTCGGCCACCATCATGCAAGAGATGCACCATGCTTAGGATGACGGGCCGTATCTTAAAAAGATGGACAATGTTAAACTAAAGATAATACATGCTATGTACGTAGTGTTGGGGTATCATATTTTGTGCGTATTATCCTTCTATGAGATGAGTTGAGTTAAAGAGAAACGATTCATGCACCACAATGATAGATCGTGCTGATCAAAGATAATTCATGCCGTTGAAGATAATAAACCCCGTTGAGATTTTATTATAATTTCTAATCATAACGGATCGAAACACTTTATTAAAATCCTAATTGATATATATCGAGTAAGCTAGTTCGAAACTAGTGGTGGATTCTCCATCCAATACCTTCTCTATTTGATACATCTTTTAGTTTAATAGCTTAACATTAGTTTTAATAATCTACAAATCACTATAAAACCTTCTTTCCCTTATTGCTTTAATCCTTATAATTTGACTTAAAGTTACCTAATTGCAATATCTGATGACGATATCAGTATTTAATCTTATAATTGCAACCAGATCAGTTAAAAAAGTCTGTGAGGTCAGAACGATCAAGAGCCACCTAAGGGGGAGCTGTCTAGAACTTCAATTTTGGAAACATGATGCTTTAATTTGCCTCTACCATGAATGATCAAAGTCCAATAGTTTGAATATTTCATAGTTATTTGGAAATCAAATAATAAATGAATAGTTATGATAATAGCACTTACATCAATTATATACTTAGAAACATTAATGGCTAGACCCAGGTTGTGAATACCCTTATATTTCTAACTATTTAGTGAAAGTCTTACGACTAAAATCTAAACCTTTGGAATCTTCTTTTTGTATCACTATCCTATTTAGGGATACAACAAATGGTAAAATAAAGATTTTAGAAATTAGGTAGGTCGTAGTTGATCGTCAATTAAAATATGTAAAATTTAATGAATTATTAGGAATGAATTGGTCTTCAAGACGACAAGGAATGAATTGGTCTTCAAAACGACACACCCTTAAGGATTACTCCCAAAGAAAATAATATTAAGACTCTGATAGAAGAATAAACTTTTCATTACTTTAAGAAATCAACAAGCCCATATATCACTCGCTTCAAGAGCTAACCATTAACCATCCATGTCAATTGTATCATGATTTGTAGGTACTTTCCAAAATTGTTTCATCAGTTATCACCCAGCACAAATATTAGAACGCTTATAAAAATTTTATATAACTCCCTAACATAATGACTTTGATGGAACTCCAAAGTATTAGAAAACAAATTGAGAAATGAATTATCTAACCACCTGGCGAAAAGAAATTTTCCTTTAGAATTAATAAAGTATCAGCAACTATTACATATGTTAAGAGAAGCTATAGAATCCTCCTCCTTGAAGTAGGGACAATTATATCAAACTTTAAGCATGTATTTTACAAAGACCTCTCATGATTTTTATTTAAGCAGGAATTAGACTTCGCTATTGAATTAATTCAAAAGATCCATCTTATTACATAGTTCTCAATATATTGGAGAACTCACAACCCAACTCTACTAGTTACTCGAGAAAATATTTACCAGACCTAGTAACTCATATATGTTATCACATATCAGACTTAGTACCTCACCATAAGTCACTCTGATCATTTCAAGAAAGATGTTAAAAAAAAAACTTGTTTCCAAATCTTAGAATCTCGTACCTTCATACTACCCATTCATTTTTTTTGGATCCCGCAAACAAGATGTTCTAGTACCGAATAGGATAGAGTAAGTAGCTCATCCCAGGACCAAGCCATTACTATCATATTTACAAGCTGAAGTAATAGTAGTGATCTACTAAAGATTTGGCAACACTATATCCTCATGAAAAACAAAAATTTTAAAATACATCCGTGCAAGAAAAACCTAAATCTTAAATAAAGATGTGGGAAGAACTTTTTACAGTAAAATTATGACCTTGCCTATTCAACACACCACTGAAAAACGTATTGTTATACATAGATAAACAACAATGAATCATAGACTTGTTAGTTGAAAGAGACTTGTTTATGGTAGCCCCTTAAAAATCAATCCCCATAATAAAAAGGAAGCCCAAAGGACCAAGAAGTATCAACAAAAAACGAGGAATTAGATACAAGAGGAAAGTTTGCGATCTGTTGATAGACTATAGGCTTCCAATGCACCATATCCAAGGGAAGACATATTTCTAGAGATTTATTGTTCAAAATTCCCTATCAACAAGTAAGATATACTATGATTTAAAAAAGATAGTTCATAAAAATTACTTAGTTCATGTCTAAGGTGTCTCATCTGTCAATAAGTTAAATCTGACTATTTAATAATATGTTGACTACCCTGGGGATAAATGAGGGGCACATTACCATTTATTTTGTTTCAAAGACGGAATGTGTTCGATATAAGTCATAGTGAATCAATTGACAATGTTCACCCACTACCTACTCATAAAAACCCCGACTTTACCTAGTGGAACGATTCACAGAGAAATGACTTAAGAATTACAGTTTTACGACTGGGGTCAATGCCTTCACTTGTTTAAGTCTTGAAGTACATTGCAAATTCTGAAAATAAATGTTTATTAGGAGAGGAGGATGTAATACACTGAAATAATATTTTATTTTTAATATTATTTTTAGCAATATCATAGATAAAGCATATTTTGAAAATAAAAAAGATAAAAAAAAGTAAAATTCTAATACCACCAATGCGTATGTATCGTCGAGTAAATGAATTTCATATATAACATTTACTTTTTTAACATTGTTTACATAATTCAAAATTTAAATAAAAACTTACGAGAGAGAAGGATTGAACTCTCAACTTGCTCTACACTAACCAAAAACCCTAACCACTAGGCTAGTTGTCTAGTAATGTCGTAAGCCTGCAAAAAAACTAGCTAATGATAAATTACCAGCCTTTAGTTTTTTAATAGAAAGACCCTTCCTCTCCCTTTAGAGTTACATGCAAAATTCATTAAACCCTCCTTAATACACAACCATACAAGAAAACCCCTTGTTAGAGCATCTCCAACGGGCTCGCCTAATGTCGTTGACTCACCAAATGTGAAAATGTAATAGTTTTTGAAGCACTCCAACGGCCTCCCTTAGACATCGCCACATTTATTTTTAACTCACCAGGCTCACCACATTTGTTGGCTCGCTTAAGGATCACCAGATTTTATTTGATAGGTAGTGGGTATAGAGAGGCCATTGGAGTATGTGCAAAATCCACTCACCAAATCTGCTGATGTGGCAAGAATGGCTCACCATATTTAGATTTTAACTAGGGAGGCCTTTGGAGATGCTCTTAAGTGCGACCAAGGACTCTTGGAATCCTCAACTATATTTATTTATGATAAAGAACAACGATTATACTTTATAACCTCCAAACTCTTGAAATTCTAAGACTAGGCTATAAAAGGGAACCTACACTCTCTCATTTTTGTCAAATCACAAGAGGAGACCACCACCGGCCACCGCTCGTCGGAACCATCATCACCGGTTGACCACCGTCCACTTCCAGCCGATCCCCATTCGTCATCAGTCACCAGTCGCCAGCCAACCACCGCCCATCGCCGGCCGGTCCCGTACGCCGCCACCTTGCCAAAGCACCCCGCTACCGGCTTCCACTCGCCGGACCTCCTTTGGTTACCACCCTGACCTTCTGGTTCCTGGTAGGACCCCTCCTTCCCTTCCCTTATATTAGTGGACTAAAGTCCATTTCGATGTGGATAAACCTAGTCCTTTCTCCTATCAGTTGGTCAGAAGCCCATTTTTGTATGGATAAACAAGTGGGTCGAAGCTCATTACTGTAGACTAAAGCCTGATAAGCTTTGGATTTAAACCCACTCAGTAAGTCCGATACAATTGGGCCGAACCCATTAGGCAATGGTATAACCACCCCTGTGTCACTACATACTCCTAAACCTTTTAGGTAACCCCTGGGTAACACAGCCTTTTGTTGAGGGCAGCCCAACCATATGAATGAACAGTTTCAACCATAACTTGGTCGTTTGGGCTCCAAATTGAGTTCCGTCTGTGGCCACTAACTTGTAGGCAAAATTCGCACAAGCTAAGGCAATAAAGGCCAAAAATAGTCTTTAAAATTTGAAAAAGCCTTTTTACCCCTAGAAGGTATTTAGGCCCTAACTCCTTACGCCTGACTCGGAATTTGATTATGTCAGTGGCCCTATGTTAGTGTCAGTAAAATCTATGCAATGGACTAGAATATGTATGCTAAATGCTACTCGTGTTACCTCGAGATAATCCTAAAGCTAAAGAAGCACTTTAAGTAGGAAATCAGCATGTCACCTCAAGTAGGGGATCTAAACCAGTTACTTATTGTCAAGTTGTGGTGCTGAAATAATAGTGTAATGTATACAATGAGATAGAGTAGAGGAGAGCCTGATCATCGGGTTGGGGACTATCCCAGAAATAGTTCTGGGTGTGGCTATGGCCTAATAGAAACACAGGTGCGAGGCTAGTATTGTCTTTGTGACTAAAAGAAGCCTAGTTGTGGGGCTAACATTGTCTTGTGACTAAAAGCGCAGTGGGTATGACTCCTACCCTGGCTTGAGCCAAAAAGAGATCAGTTGATCAGTAACTCCTTTACGATGCTCATGAAACATATTTTTTTTATATTTCAGCTCATTAAACTTATCATGAATAAATTGTGTTTTTCAGAATCAGATGGAGAGCGAATTGAGGAGGTTACTGGGGATGGACCACAAGGGATGGGTGATCCTTTCTATGCTCTCTACTACCGGGGGAACAGAGCAGAAGTATGAAGAAGCTGGGAGCCAAAGTTATCTTATGCTATGAGAAGTCATGTAACCTAAGACTTTATGACGTAAAACATGGTCTTAATTGAATAAAAAGGCCCAATGTCTTTCATATTTGATGAAAAACATTGTACCTACTTTTCTTCATCACCCCCTAGAATTATTCGTGTAGCGTTTGGAACAACCTCCTATGTCAAGATATCTTCACGATTAAAACGATGATGAGCAGTTAGTTAGAAATACTTGGATGATGATCCAATCGTACATACCTCGCTAGGATTGGAATCATCTCTTTCCAAACTAACCCCCTGCGGATGCTATGGAATAGGGGTGTCAACGGTCGGGTCGAGTCTAGTTTCGGGTCGTGTCCAAAACCCCTAGACCCGGATTCAACCCGTTTAACTAATTGTGTCTAGATCCTAAACCCGTACCCGACCCACTAATAAACGGGTAGACCCGCTAAGACACGTTTACCACACGGGTCTATTCAGTTGACCCGATCCGACTCAATCCAGAAGGTTGTTCCCGTGGCCTACTCAAACTAACCGAGTAGCCAGGAAGCCGTTCTCGTGGCCTACTTGGATTAACCGAGTAGCCAGGAGGCCGTTTCCGTTGCCTACTCAGGCTAACCGAGTAGTCAGGAGGCAATTGTCAGCTTAGCTCGGACAGTTTAACTCCTGTAAGGGTCTGTTTGGTTGGAGGGAGTTGGAACCGGCGTGTTCCAACTCACGTGTGGGGTACAAATGGAATGAGTTGGAATTCCACCTGAAAGCTGTGGGGGTACAAACTCATACGTTTTCTATACAATTGAAACCCATGGAGGAGTTGAAACTCATCTGGTCAGGAGCCTCCGCACGAAACTAAACAGCCGCTTTAGCGGAACACGCGTGAGTTGGAACACGCCGGTCCCAACTCCCTCCAACCAAATAGACCCTAAGTTGAGTACTGAATCGTCGCTATGAGGGTCTCTGTTCTCATGTATGATTGGCCCTCACGTGGATCCGCTACTGGCCACATGTCACCCACTGGTAGGCTAGCGGAATTATCCACCTACATCCTTGGGTTAGGAAGTATTGTAGAACATTTATGCAATCCACACACACACACACACACACATTTGTAGCATAAAATTGATATGGACACCCAACTGATACAAACTAGGGCTGCAAATCGGACAAGTTGGGGGGTCAACCCAAGTACTAGAACCCTCCTCCCGTAGCCCAACCAAACCTATGTTGCTCAGCCCATTACTGTACAAGCATAATCACAAACTACCAAATTCTGGGGATCTATTAGGAAAAGTTTACCTTTAGATCAACCATCGAACGGCTATGAGTGATATTGTCTTTACGATCACGAGTACTAGTCTCAGGTCCAACTATTACCTGTATAAGATAGCATATACACAAAAGATTACTCAGGTTTGGGCTGGGCCAGGTTACTCGACCCCTCAACACTAACCCAACCCATTATTCAAATAAGATAACATATACTTATAAGGATACTCATGTTGTATTTTTTCATTCCTAACCCAATTCATTCTTCAAATACATCAGCCCAAACCTGCTCAAAGCTCTGGTTGGGTCCAACCGAACCAAGTTGCAGCCCTATTACAGACACCCCAAACCGGTGGAATGCTTAGGTGCGGTCTGTGGTCCGCGGTCCGCAGCCGTCCGATACACCCGTCACGTGCATCTGATGCACGCGACGGGTGCATCGGACAGTTGCGGACCGCGGACCGCAGACCGCACATAAGCATTCCTCCCCCAAACCATATTAAGTTCACCTCACATTACAAGAGGGACGATGCAGCTCATAGCAGAGTGGTTTGACTCCTCTACGATTGTAGTTTCCCTCGATTCATTCGAAAACTACAATATATGCTGGTGAAGAGCTACATGAGATTCGATGGCCGGCCTCTTTCCTCTTCGTAGTAGGTGGCCGCTCAAGAGCATCTCCAACAGTCTCTTTTTAGGAGCTCCTAAAAGGATGGTTTTAGGGAACTCCTAGTCCCACGTTGGACATGTAGAAGCTAAAGTCCGAGCAGCCTCCTAAATGGGACTCCTAGATGCAAAAACAGTCTGAAATATCCTTCATCTATAATTCAAATGAAGGTCATCAATAACAGTTTTTTTTTGGGAAATTTTATTCATACCCCAAAAATCTGTAATTAGCCCCCATTTTCAACAAATTTGAACACACCCCGTTTTCTTTTATCATACCCCATTCCTATCCTAAAAATACCCTTCCTCCTTACAACGCACCTTGAATACACCCCAGTTAAATGGCCTATCCCATCTTGACTATACCCCAATTAAACACCCACTCCTCTTGAATATACCCCAATTATACGTCCTCCTGAACACACCCCACTCTTAAATACATCCGACGAGGGTGCTGACTCCTCTTATTTCCCCATTGGTAGAGGGGTTAGATCTCCTATGGAGAAATCTGATCGGGAGAATTGGGGGTTGGGTTCGTCGAGCCTCGTTGCCGTTATAGTTACCGATGACGATGACACCATATCCACCGCCATCGTTTTTCTTCTCAAATTTGCATTCAAAGGGTTCTGTATTTAAGTTAGGGTTTAGTTGGTATTTGGAATACAAGATAAGGGTATAATAGCTATTTAAAAAATTCTGAGAAAGCTATCTATATAACATAGCACGGCAGTCTACATGCTGGCTAGACAAAATGAAATGCTGACTAGACAAAAATCACAGTCGTCCGTTTCAACCATGCCCCCTTAACTGCCCCTATCATGCCCACCTTAACTGCACCCTTAATTCCTGTCGTCCCCATACCCCCTTAACTACACCCTTAATTCTCTCCTTTAATTCTTATGTGTGTGTGTGTGTGTGTGTGTGTGTGTGTGTGTGTGTGTGTGTGTGTGTGTGAGAGAGAGAGAGAGAGAGAGAGAGAGAGAGAGAGAGAGAGAGAGAGAGAGAGAGAGAGAGAGAGAGAGAGAGAGAGAGAGAGAGAGAGAGAGAGAGCCCGCATACCCCAAAGAGCAACATATTGATTTTCATCCCCAAAGAGCAACTCCAGCAAGGGAGAGTACTGCTATTAGTCTTTTGTTAATTTTTTGGACTCTTTTTTTTTGTGTGTGACTATTTTTATTTCGGCATGCCTAATTCGCTGATTGCTAGCGAGATAGTGAAAGCTTTGCTAAGCTTTATTATTTGGTGACTATTTAGTCTATTCTACATTTTTTAAAGCTTTGCTAAATGTTTGTGTATCACTACTACAGTTGTTACCAGTGTAGAATTATGCGATCCAATATTTATTGTCTTCAAATTTAATTGATCATTTCTTATATGATCATAGAAATATGTGTTAAATGAAGTCATATAGTTGGTAATTTGTAGATAAGTAGAAGGAAGATGTTCCTCTCAGCGGATCGAACTCAGGCACTTGTTCTCAAGATACTCCTCCTTTGCTTCAAGATGTCGCCTGGTCTGAGCGTCGACTTCGCAAAATATGCCATTTACTATCTGGGTTCGAATCAGAACTTACAATCTGATCTGGCATCAATCCTCAGATGCAACCTGGGTACCTTACCCTCCAGGTACCTTGGCCTTCTGATTTCAGACCGCCAACTTTCGAGAGAGCAATGGCTGGAGCTTGTTCAGAAGCTGGAGAGGCGGCTATCTGGATAGAAGGGGAACCTTCTCTCGATCGAGGGGAGACTCACGCTCGTCAACTCTGTCTTGTCCTCCAATCCGAGATACTTTCCCTCTTTCTACCACCTCCCGGAATGGGTCATCAAGAGGATTGAC
This sequence comes from Chamaelirium japonicum, assembly GCA_947650365.1. Lineage (NCBI taxonomy): Eukaryota > Viridiplantae > Streptophyta > Magnoliopsida > Liliales > Melanthiaceae > Chamaelirium > Chamaelirium japonicum. The sequence continues at coordinate 19,209,078 of OX393549.1, forward strand.
AAGCTGCGTCGGAACTTCCTCTGGAGGGGGGCCTCGGGGATATCCGGATCCTATCCACTCCTGGATTGGGGGTAGTGCCACCAAATCCAGGGAGCAAGGGGTCTAGGGGTCATCAACCTACAGGAATTCAATCAGGTCATGTTGGGGAAAATGGTGGTGAAGATTACAAAACGGTATTGGGGATATCTGGCGGGGCGTGGTCACGGCCAGGTACTTCAGGAAGTTCTCCCCCTTGCATTTGAGATCGCGGATCTGGGGGTCAATCTCTCCTTTCTGGCAAGGTATCTCCAAGGTCTCTACAATCTTCCGTTGCGGCAACCGGCTCATCATGGGGAATGGATTGAAGGCGAGATTCTGGGTGGATATCTAGATTGACGAACTACCACTGGGGGCTCTGTTTTACAATCTCTATGGGTTCGCATTATCCAAATCGGACACGTACTGTTCGCTCTCAGGCGTCTGTTCGAGGTGGGTTGACAATTTGGAGGATGAAATTTTGTAGTCCATTCCCTACTGAGCACCTCCACGAGTTGGGGCAACTGTTGGGAGTCTTAGGTGGTATCACACTTACTTCAGAGCCAGACAGGGTGGGATGGCGGTGGACCAGTTCTGGTGATTTCTCGGTCCACAGTCTTTATAATTTTCTAAACTTCGGGGGAGTGTCTTGCCCGCAGGCGGGTGATGAGGGCAATTTGGTAAGCCAAATGCCCCACGAAGACCAGGATTTTCATGCTCCTTGCTTTCAGGGACAGGATTCTTACAAAGGTGAATCTCATGCGTCGAAAGCACCCGGGGGTGACCATCCCAACATGTAACCTCTACGGGTTGATGGATGAGACCACTTATCACCTTATTCTGGGATGTGAATTTTCTAGACAGGTGTGGACTCACTTTCTACATTGACTGAACTGGTGTTCGCCGCCAGTATCCATCGAGTAACTGTAGGGGACCTGAAGGGGTAGGAAATTCCGGAGACCTGATCGGCAGGGGTGGAACATGCTAGCCATCAGGATTTCTTGGGCGATCTGACTAGAGCGAAACTGGAGGACCTTTCAGGGGAAGAGCATCCCTGCGGAGAATGTCATCTCCCAGATCAAATTCATGATCCACCTTTGGGCGTGTAATACCGTGGTAGGACCTCGGGTTGACTTGTACATTCCTTTTCTCTATTAATAAACTGGTAGGGGTCTATAGCCCGAACCCCCCTTCATTCTCATAGAGGGATTTCTCAAACAAAGATAAGTAGAAGGAAGAATTTTCGACAATAATTAGGTTCAACAACTTCATTTTGAGCCAATGTCCACATGTAATTTCTTTGGGATTCTTTTAAATCTTTTCTTTCATTTTCCAATTCCACGGCAATGGGTTAAGTGCCCCCATCAACTGTGTTTTGTTATTGAAGTCGACCAATTATCTTTTGCCGTCGAAGCCAATTGCTACAGTCCCGACATGCATGAGAATTTCTATTTATGGCCGCTATAGTGCCGTTGCATGGGAATTCCTAGAAGATTTACCTAACAGTCTCCATCGACGACTATTTTTGCTGTTGCTCGATACCCAATTTTCACTTGGTGTACTGTAATTGTTGTAGAATCTATAAAAGAAGTCGTCGCCCGTTGGCAACCACAGCTCATTTCGACCACCGACCAACCATCATCCATATATACCCGGACGTGGGACATGGGTTCCATCATGTGTCGACGAAAAGCGGTGCAAGAGGCCGACTTTATATCAGTCAGAGAGGAGGCACCGACATCAGCCATCATGGGCAATAAGAAGGCCACTTCACAGCGATGCATGATGGAACCTGGGGGGGGGGGGACCCGTCGACCACACCTGATCGTCAGATGGAGCTGGACGCCCTCCATCGCCTTCCCGCGATACCTGCAAAAAGACCGAGGCTCACCTCCGAGCCAAGGCCCCTTCGACGCTCAAGTCAGGGAAGGGAGAGATGTGTAGTATGGTAGTGGGTCCGGAAGCAAATTGCCTCTCTTGGGTTTCGATTCCCTTGAGTTGCTTATTGATTCTCGAAAGTTCGAATTGCTTACCTGCCCATGAAGGGGCGGGACTTTCTTTTATAGATTTCTTTGCACGTGTGCGTAATCACTGCGGTCTGTCCTCCAATGATCTCGGGTATGTTACGGCAGATCCCCTCCAATCGAACGCCATTCAAATCTTTCTTCTATGCTCTCGTGGATCGTGGGTGTTATACCTCATCGCGGGTAACCCACGACCCGATGGACGAGATTTCCTCGGGATTGCCCAGCCTGGCATGTATCCCGGCCATTACGGTATCTTCCGATATTTCCTCGCTTAATGGCAGTTCTTTGGCGCTGATCAGGTCGGGCCAGTCGTGTGGTCGGGTTGCCGAGCCAGCACTACAACCTACCCTACTACTCCCCCGACCTGGCTCCCGTCGAGGAGCTCGGGTTCCTCCCCGGGCTCAATCTTCTGCTAACAGATCAGCTCGTGGGCCAGGTCTGGTAGATTTGGGCCTGGTTCATGTCATCGGGTCCCACGGATCTCCGCGCTAGACCAGACCGGGTGGTCTAGCGGTACACATGTCATCATTTGGTAGGCGTGGCAAAAAACCCCTTCTACATAACCTATGTTGTGCACCCGGGTATGGACTATGGTTAGTTGGTTGTGGTGTTCAACAGAGATAGTGGTGGTCGGAGGTGGTGACGACGGTTGATAGAGACTATGGTGGTCAGTGGCGATATTGGTGGCAATTCTCTAGCTCTCTTGCCGAATGTGTTTTCCCAGCAAAAAGGCTATAACAGTGTCTACATGCACGAGCATCTGAAGGTGGTTGTCCACGTGCTGACATGCATGGGTGTACCTGAACTTTATCGTCCTTGCCGAATGAGTTTTACCGTCGAAGGTGGTCGCTACAGTGCCGTCAGATAAGCCAAAGGTGCCCTCTACGTGCCGTTCGGCACGGACAAGCAAGTAACGGGCGAGTAAACGATGAGCGAGTAAGCAAACGACAGGTGATTGAATTTTGTCCATGCCGATCGACGGAGGCAGCCGGGATCCGACATCGTCTACGGTGTGTGTCGCCACCAAAGACTGTCGACTGTGTTTTATCAATAAAGATCATCATTGCAGTGCCGATGCAGCCCAAGACGGTCGTTCAAGAGCCAATAGGCACATGCATGCACTAGCTAGTTGAGAAACAAATAGGAGAGGGGGTAATTACAGATTTTTGTGGTATGAATAAAATTTTTCTTTTTCTTTTTTGAACAGTTTATCTCTTCACCTAAAGGAAAAGAAATCAGCTGACATCTGGCAGTGGGGACCACAAGATCGGAGCACTTCGCCACTCACAAGAGTTGTGAGCGAGAAGCTGCTCCTAAAGCTAGGAGCACTCGTCTAGAGACCTTCCTGATCTTTTGTTCTTCACTCCACTCAATAAAAATCATTGGATTCGACTTCATGATCCCAGTTTGGAGTTTGTTGGAGATGCTCTAATCCTCTCACTGAGATACTGCCTATCGGTGGCTGATGATTTGGCTTGGGTTTGACTCCTCTCCACTGACGATCATCTTCTCTATCGGTTGCTGACGATTTGGGGACAAGACATATGATGATCCGAAAACAAACGACCACAATCTATGAGTATGGGATGAACCCAAGGGGGATGCCACCCTTGTCGATTACTGGCCACCACCGTCACCGGCCACACGTCGGCACCACCCTTGCCGACTACTGGTCACCACTGCCATCGGCCACACGCCGGCACCACCCCTGCCGATCGACTACTGGCCACCACCGCCACCGGCCCGTCGGCCACCACTCTCCGCCTCCCAGCGGTGGCAGGTGGTGGCCGACGGGATGGTCGTCGGAGATTAGGGTTGGCAATTTTGGACCCGACACGGCAGACCCGACACGAAGTTAGCAGGTCTAGGTCAGGGTTAAAATGGTTCGGGTCGTAAACGGGCCGACACGATAGACCCGTTTAATAAACGAGTCGGGTCCGGGTTTAGGGTCTGGACACAGTAGACACCGTTTAAAATTCAACGGGTCGGGTCGAGGTCGAGGTCGAGTCTACCCGCAATCCGATACTGTATTATATAGGACCAGCGGGTCTATCAGGTCAAGTCGGGTCGAGTTGGATCGGGTCAACTGAATAGACCCGTGTGGTAAACGGGTCTTATCGGGTCTACCCGTTTATAAACGGGTCGGGTACGGGTTTAGGATCTAGACATGGTTAGTTAAACGGGTCGGATCCAAGTCTAGGGGTTTTGAACACGATCCGAAACTAGATCGACACGACCCGAACCCGTTGACACCCCTATTGTCGATGGCGGTGATAAGCGGTGGCTGGTGGTGGTCGACGACCGACGATGGCCGATGGCTACGGCCGGCGAGGAGGTCGCTATAGGCGGTGGCGTCCAGTGGTGGACGACGGCGGGAGGTGTTGATATCAACATGGGTTCATCCCATGACCATAGATGGTGGTCGTTCGTTTTCGGATCGTCACATGTCGCTTTCCAACAGCGACCGATAGGGGAGACGAGACGATCATAGTGGAGTGGAGTCGAGCCCCCCTATCAGTGCCCTTCAGAGGAATGCAAGGGATGCGCACGATGCATTCCGGATGGCGTGGTGATTGCGCATCACTGCGCCCATCTGACGGCTCTCCCGGCTAGGGTGCATCCTATTTCATGCACCGCGTGTACGCATACCGCCGCTCTCATTCTTACGAGTGCCGCGCTTCGTCTAACCGCTAGATTCCACGGCTTCTGCGGTGGTCCCGACTTTTTTTGTTGGCGGTGGTCCCCAACTATGGCATCGGCATGTGATAATCCCAACGATACAGAAGTCGACACGTGGTCGCACCAGGGCCACAATCCAATGCGAGGGAGACCGTGTAGGGAATTAGGTGGTCGTCGTCGTCGTCGCTTCTTTCTTTCCAGCCTTTTTTTTCCAACCACGCTGGTCACCTTTTTTTCCATTCCCAGCAAAGCTTTGCCTGCTAAAGCTGAAAGTGGGCCGAGCCCTAGCCCATCTTTACTTTACATAGTGGTGGTGGGCCCCCGACCAGTTCTTCCCACTTGCTCTTCCCACTCTACCCTTCTTCCCACAATACCCCTCCCTTGAGTGCCCTAGTATTTTAATAAAAAAAAAATTCTTTGGAAAAGGTTCCCAAGGATAAAGACTCTCTAGGGCAAAAGAAATGCCCTGACTCGATTCTAATGACCCTATAGGTTGGGGATAGGGCTGTGCAGCCGTGCAGGATCCAAACCAAACCGACCAAATTAAATTCTGGACATCAAATTTCCTCCCGTGATGATTGTAATCTTTGTTGTTACACTCGATGGGTGCACAAACAATAATGTAACTTTGACATTTTATTAATATAATTCTGGTATCCAAAAAAAAAAACCAAGCCGATCAAACCGAGCTAGCTAAACGGGTCGATTTTGATAGATTTCTACCACACTTAATGGATCGATCGCTTTGGATTGGATTTATAAAAAATTGACATAATTTGATTGGTTAACAGATTTGACAAGTTTAAAATCAACCAAAACCAAACATATATATAAACTTTGGAATAATGTAGGATGTCTCAAAATCAGTTCATTGCCTTATATATATACCTAAATATTCGACAACAATGACTATTTTCAAAGTTGTAAAAAAAAAAAAAAAACCCAATAGATATGGGCCAAAGTCCAAACCTACCATCCAATCCAATCAAAACCGACTTTTTATTGGATTGGTTTCGATTGGATTCCCATCTCAGATCGGCTTGGATCGGATTGAAAATCCTCAAAACTAACAAAGGTTGGATCGGTTTAAGTTTTACCTAAATAGGTTGGTTTCGAACCGATACACACCTCTAGTTGGGAAGGCTTGTTGGCATCACCGCAAAGGCCAGAGGGGAAAACATTTCAACATGCCCAAATGCCGTATGTCAGCATCAATGTGTGGAGGATCCACTCTGCCTTGCGCGAAGTGCAGCTTGCTGATTGACATGCACAATGCAAACGCAATGATAAGACATTTAGTCAACGTTTTACCTCCAACTGATAGCTTAGTTGGTAAGACACATGCGACTCATGGCTTTTGATTAAGGGTTTGAACAAGTGCTGCATCATAATTCCACCCCCTATCTCCATGCCTTAATTGCAAGTCTTGATTGAGGGTCATTCCAACCGATCGGATCATTAAAAATCAAGACATTTCTCTAGCTCTTATGTCGGATTTCGATCTCGGTGCATCTTGCGCCGACACACAAACAATTGATGTACTGACCACTTGATCTTTTCCAAAATTAAGCGGCTAATTACCTCTTTTTTGGTAATAAAGTAGGCAACTACTTTAAAAAAAAAGTAGGAGTGATCTAGAAAACTAATAGTCAATTAAAAACAAAAATAAAATAAAATAAAGTATTAGTAATAAGGAATTAAAGTTTGGAAAAGATAAGAAGCATAATTGGAGAGAGAGATTAGACATAAAACTCCACGCTAAATAAAAACAAATGAGACACAGTGCTCCTTACATTACACAAAGGAAACCCCAACCCCCTCCCATTTGACAAATTAAAATTAACACCATAAATTAAAGAAAAAGAAAAAGAAAGTAGAGAAAGAACCACCCTCCACCCACCACCCACCACCCACCCCCCACCCCCACCCCCACCCCCACCCCCACCCCCACCCCCACCCCCACCACCCTCCCCTCCCCTCCCCTCCCCTCTCATACACAACAAATTAAGCAGACGCGGAGGCCAAACTGAGATAAGCTGCTTGGGTTGGGCTCTCAGTTGTTGGGGTTGCTCCGGAACGAACCCAGCGCCTTGATGGCCGCCGCCCGAAGGAGGTACTGGTGGTACGCCGCCGCCGCCAGCGCTCCGACGAAGGGTCCTACCCAGAAAATCCACTGCAGCAGGACAAAGAGACGGTATTTGTAATCATATAAAGAGGAGTAGCAGAGGTTCGGGGAGCAGGAGTTGCAGCCTCTTACATGATCACGCCAGGCCTTGTGCTTATTGTAGATGACGGCGGCGCCCAAGCTCCTCGCCGGGTTGATGCCCGTGCCGGTGATCGGGATGGTCGCCAGGTGCACCATGAACACCGCGAACCCGATCGGAAGCGGCGCCAACACCTGCAGCAAGGACACCGTATACGACTCAGTCCCCCTAACCCAAAAGCCCTAGAGACATATATATGTTGGGGCGGGGGGGAACGAAAACGGAGAAGATTTATACGGACCGGGACGTGGGAGTCGCGGGCGCTGCGCTTGGGGTCAGTGGCGGAGAAGACGGTGTAGACGAGGACGAAGGTGCCGATGATCTCGGCACCGAGGGCGGTGCCCTTGGAGTAGCCGGGGGAGACCTCGTTGGCGCCTCCGCCGAGGGAGTTGTAGTAGGTATGCATGATCCCCTTCACGATCCCCACCCCGCAGATGGCACCCAGGCACTGCGCCACCATGTACAGCACCGCGCGCACCAGCGACACCTTCCTCGCCAGGAACAACCCGAACGTCACCGCCGGGTTTATGTGCCCGCCTGTAAACATGCACCAGCATGTCAGATCAAACCTAACAGCCAAATCCTAGAGAGAGAGAGAGAGAGAGAGAGAGAGAGAGGCGGACCGGAGATGCCGGCGGTGCAGTAGACGAGGATGAAGATCATTCCGCCGAAGGCCCAGGCGATTCCGAGGAGGCCGACGCCGTCGCAAGCGTCGGCCGCGGACTGCTTCTTGTAGCCGATGACGGTGGCGACGGTGACGTAGAGGAAGAGGAGGGTGGCGACGAACTCGGCGATGACGGCGCGGTAGAAGGACCAGAGACGGAGCTCCCCCATGTCCAGCAGCGGCGCTGGCGGAGGGTCCGTGTAGTCCTTCGCCGCCGGGTGCTCACCCTCCACAGTCACTTCCTTCGACATCTCTACTCTCTCTCTCTCCTCGTGCCGCTCTCTCTCTACAACGGAAAAATGAGAAGGGCCGAGGGGGGTGATTTATGGATAAGAACCGGGGGATGGAAATCTTTGAAAATGAACATATTATATTAATAAATAAGTGGTAGGAGAGAGAGAGAGAGAGAGAGAGAGAGAGAGAGAGAGAGGAGGGGGAGTGGGCCGGTCCGGTGTGGGGCCAGCTACAGCGAGACCATGTGATGAGGTTGATGCCACTAGCTCTGCTCATCATCTACTCTCCTTACAGCGAGACGACGGGGTTAGCCGGCCCCACCACGTCAGCCTGGCATCCAACAACTTGCTACTTTACACTGTTTACAGTCTCCAACGGTTACATTTCGCCGTGTATCCCCGCCCCACCCAACACACACACACCCACAGTCGCGATCATCACCGTTGATTCAAGACGGGACGTTAGGGCGTACGTGTCGGGATGGTATTAGTTGTCTGGACGGCCACATGACCGTCCAATTAGAGCCCCCAGCCGCCTCTTCAATCGGGGTCCACTCCACAGCCAGAGCGGCGACCAACTAACCAGAATGGAAGATGCTACTGATCCCTGTAACCGGTGTTCCCTCGGGTCATGCTACGTGGCGCCTGATCATACCGTCATTTCGCCTGCGGGTTCGGATGGCCGTGGATTGGGCGGGGCAGAACAGCGCCAGGTGAGTTTAGATGACCGGTCTGAGTTGGACACGTGATGGTCGGGGTGTGCATCCCGGTCGTTGTTACCCGTGCTCGGTTGGCAGTCGCTGTCAACCCCGCACCCCGCGCTCCACTGACGGTCCCTCACGTGACTCGCTGGTGCACTCGCCGTCCATCCTGTCACGTGACTCACGTGCAGCAGCACAGCAGCGGCTAGCCGTTCCAATTTTCACGTTTTTTCTTTGGAAAATGCTACCAGTCCCGAAACGTTCAACCCGAGTGCGAACCAGGATGACGTGTCCGGATAACAACCGTCTGATAGAAAAGAGACGCTGTGATTGGATGCCACGTCATTCGGGTTAAATACCTTAACGGACTGGCGAAAGATCGGTGGTGATTGCTGTATGATGCTATACAGCTGATTGGATCCTGAAAGAGAGGAGCGACGGATCAGGTTTAACGGCGGCAATAAATGGGGCCCACCACGCACGCAAGGCGACATTGCCATATCACGAAGCGAATCTGGTAGAACTGAGCACTCCAACATACAACGGGACATAAATTCGGACATACTGCGGTGGTGTGGGGCCATCGACTCATCGGCCAAGGGGCCAACGCACGAAGCACAGGCCGCTGCCCCCCCCCCCGCAGTATGTGCGAGTGAATGTCCCATTGTATGTTCAAATAGCATTTTTTAATATACCCTCCACATGTGCATATATCTTCACGATTGGCCATCGGCAACATTTTGGTGCCCCACCGGTTATTTGGGTCAACGTAACCCTCCAATGTGAACCGTTGGATGCAACCAAACGGGAGGCTCTTCCTTGTCGTCTCTATCGGGCCAGCTCCAATCCGCAGAACATGCAGGACTGATCCAAATGGCATCCATGTCACAGCAAAATCAGCCCAAAATGTGCTCTAGCTAAGGGTGGCAACGGGTCATGTCGTGTCGGGTTTGTGTCTTGTCTAGTTTCGGATCGTGTCTAAAACCCCTAGACCCGGACCCGACCTGTTTAACTAATCGTGTCTAGATCCTAAACCCATACCCGACCCGTTTATAAACGGGCAGACCCGATAAGACCCGTTTACCACATGGGTTTACTCAGTTGACCCGATCCGACCCGATCCGACGTAACCCAATAGACCCGCTAATACTATATATTACAGTATCGGATTGCGCGTAGACCCGACCCGACACAACCCATTGAATTTTAAACGGGTCTTCCCGGGTCTACCATGTCCAGACCCTAAACCCCGACCCGAACCCATTTAGACCTGACCCAGATCCGCTAACTTCGTGTCGGGTCCGAAATTGGCAGCCTTAGCTCTAGCTCTAGCCCTAGCGTTGTGTGAGTGGTCCTTAGGAGTATGTTTTGGGCTCTCCAAAGAGAGTTTTTTTGGACTTCGGTTGTATCCAAACATGTTCTTTGTCTTTTTTAGGGATTCTGGGTTTTTAGAATCTCATAATCCCCGATCCGAAACACATCCAAACAGACCGTAACATTGGAGTCGCCGCAGCAATGCCCATCTTGGCCTGCATCATATTACCTGTTTGGCGAAAGAGTTGAATAAAGCCAGCTCGTTCTTGATAGTGCCGATCGTTTGATCATAATCTTGATAACTCATTCTCAATAGATAAATATGGATGCGATTGAAGAAGAAGATTGATTGAAGAAGAAGATTGCTTGGACAAGACAAGTATCAAAGCACCAAAGCAAAAACAACAAAATACAAAAACATGAGTGTATAAATAAAATAAAATATTATTTTACAAAATAAAATAAAATAAAATTTTACAAAATCAAAGCTATTGAGATTATAAAGAAATTGCAAATTTTGGTTGCTATGCAACATTGCATCCAATTACTATATCTTACCAACAAATTCAAATATGTAGACAACTATTTTTGCTAGGAACTGCCATATCGAGTTAAGAGGGATTTCTCAAATAAAAAAGAAACAGCAACAAAAGAGTACCTTCACTTCTAAGACACTTTGGTTGAGCTAGCCAAATGTGGATTTGGATTGCATTCAATCTATTCTTAACCACCGGCTGATTCTTTGTCAGACTTTGCAAGTGAAGGCATCGTAAATGAACAAGCAATAAGACATGGGTGTTGCTATTTGCACCCACAAGATTAATAACATCCCCAATATCATGCATAGACCACAGCCCGATTTTTTATTTTTTACTAATTTGATAATGCACCCCACAAAAGGGTTTGCCTCTCCTCTCTCTCCTCTTGTTCCTCCCCCTCCTCCTTCTCCTCACAACTTCTTCCTTGCACTTTGGTTCAGCGTCCGTCGATGCACGCTGCAATCACAGCAGCCGGTGCTTTCAAGTTGTCGCATGTCGGCCAATATTTCCGCACTTGTCTCCACCCAAAGCCCCTCCTCCAAAGACACAAACCACCCAAGGAGAAGGCGTAGTGTAGACTACTTTCATTCCACGCGCAATATAGCGGCCTTCCTTGCATCTCTGGCTGCAGGCTACCCTAGCGAATGCCTAGTTTCACCTGGGCGAAGGATCCTACCCACGATTTCTCCTCTGAAGTCTTGAACCGCTCAGGGGGGAGGCACTGTACCATGGCCTCACCCAAGTCCTCCTAGCCTCATCTCTTAGTTGTCGCTCGTAAGACTTGATCCATTCACCATTTCTAGCTTTTGAGGTGTATCCCTCCTTTTATATAGGTGGGTTCCTTCACCTCCAAGATACCCTTGCTTGTGCGCCAAGTAATCATAACAGGCCACGTCGAAGTTGGGCTGAACTCATGGGCAACCAAACCAAACACCTTGTTGGTTGACATAAACCACACCAAGTCGGTCAAGAGCAACAACCAACCACGTCGATCGTGAGTGATCGACATGTCTGCAAGAATGAGGATGAAGAGGAGAAGGGAGGGGAGGAGGAGGAGGAAGAGGAAGATGTTGGAGAATCAGCCTCGCACCATCGTTGATCCCTTGAACTGCGAAAATCTTCAGCTCTCATGATGGTGCTCGAGGTTCAAGGAATGGAGCCATGTAGAGATCGCACAGCCATACAATACGATCCACAGATACAATGACAACGAACACCACGGAATCACAAGCAATTAAAGACTTGGATGATCATAATCTTGATATTACGTTCTCTATAGATAAATATGGATGAGAGTGAAGAAGAAGATTGCATGGACAAGACACCTATTAAAGCACCAAAGCAACAACATACATAAACCTGAGTGTATGTCCAAAAAAAATTAAATTTTACAAAATCATAGCTATTGATATTATAAAATGAAATTGCAAACTGAGGTTGCTATGCGACATTGTATCCAATTACTATATCTTACAAGAAAATTCAAATCCGTAGACGGCTATTCTTGCTAGGAACCGCCGCATCGAGTTAAGAGGTATTTCTCAAAAAAAAAAAAAAAACCCGCCGCGAAGAGTAACTTCACTTGTGAGACACTTCGGTTGAGATAGTCAAATGTGGACATGGATCACATTCAATTTGTTCATAATCACCAACTGATTCTATCTCAAGCCTTGTATGTGAACGCATCGTAAATGAACAAGCAATAAGACATGGGTGTTGCTATTTGCACCCACAAGATTACTAGCATCCCCAATATCATGCACACCACGATCCGATCAAATTTGATTTTTTTTACTATTACCTCCATTTTGATAATGCACCTCACAACAGAGTTTGCCTCCCTTCCCTCTCCTCCTGCTCCTCTCGTTTGCTTCTACTCCCCACTAAGATCGCCCCATCGGAGCCACCGGTCCCATGTACCTCACCACTACCTCCGCCCTCCTCCTTTCCTTCTTCTTTGTCTTCCTCCCCACTTCTTTCTCTTCCTCCTCCCCTTCCCTTTTCCTCTTTCTCTTCATTCCTGTAGATGTGTCTGTTGCTCACTACCAACATGGTTATTCGTTGCTTCTGACCGACATGGTGTGGTCCATGTGTTGTGTGGCATACACGTGATAGGGGGAAAGCAGACATAACCAAATATCAATTTCTTTTAACGTGATTCACCAGTTGGCCGTGCTACATTTACGGATATAATTTTTTGGTGACCGTACACCCCCATACGCTCCAATTCGTCCGACCATCTTCCACGCCCTTGCACTCTGGTCTAGCTCCCATTGACGCACTTTGCAATCTCAGTAGTCAGTGCTTCCAAGCTGTCGTATGTCGGCCAACACTTCTGCACTTGTTTCCACCCCAAGCCCTCCTCCAAAGACACGAACCACCCGGGGAGATGGCGTAATACAACGGTGTTCCTCGGATCTCGGCTGTAGGTCACTCGGGAGAAACGACTGGTTATACCTAAGCGACAAATCGTCCAACCCTGACCATGGTTTATCCTCCGAAGTCTCGAACCGCTAGGTGGAGGCACTGTACCGTGGCCTCCCCCCCAGTTTTCCCGGCCTCCTCTTCTCCTACCCGTCGCTTGTAGGTCTTGATCCGTCCGCCGCTTCTGGCTCTTGAGGTATGTCCCTCCTTTTATATAGGTGGGTTCATTCTCCTCCAAGAAACCCTTGCTTGCGTGCCAAGTAATCCTAACATGCCGCATTGGAGTTGGGCTGAACTCATGGGCTGGCAAAGCAAATACCATATTGGTCGATATGAACCACTCCAAGTTGGTTAAGAGCAACTGCTAACCATGTTGGTCGCGAGCGACCGACACGTCTGCAGGAATGAGGACGAAGAGGAGAAGGGAGGGGGAGGAGGAAGATATTGGTGAATCAGCTTCGCACCAATACCGATCTGATCCCTTGAACTACGAAAGCCTTCAGCCCTCAGGATGATGCTCGAGATTCGAGGATTGGAGTCATGCATAGATTGCACAACCATACAGAGGATATAATGCACAAATACAATGACAACGAACACCACAGAATCACAGGCAATCAAGGACTTGGATTATCACTTAGCAAGAATTACACCATGCAGTAGTTATTGTTTGTTGGACCCCGCAAACCCAGATCTTGATTATCTCACAGATCACATCCACAAAGTAGAGAACAACCCGCCCAAGATATACACATATTACTGGAGGATTACCAAGAGATGAAAATCGCCCGCTGAAGGAGAAGCCGAGGTAAAGGTGCCGACGAACCCGGAGAAGTTTCGCACATCATATCCTCTTTCTCTCTTCTTCTTCTTATTCTTCTCTTACAACTTTCTGTCCTCTCTCTTCTCTCTACGTGGCAAATCCTAGATTGGGTTTTCATTCTCTCATCAACTGTGACTCACTCTCAATCCTCAACCAAGAAGAACCACTCCAATATGGTCATGGCAACTACGATCTCACGAGCATCCAAGAGCCCTGGGGGAACACCGCGTCCCCGCCCCCTCCCTCCGGGATGCTTCAACCTTCCCCACGATTCTCCCTTCTTTCACCTTTTGTAGCCGTCGTCAATGAATTTCCTTGAATTTCAATCACCTACAACCCTTCTCATTTTCCCCATATATAGCTAGGGTTAGAGTAGGCCGTTGTCCACCAATTGGAGATCTAAAACTCGAAGTTGTCTTGCCAAAACAGTAGATCCCGCAACCCGACACGTGCTGCCTGAACCCATGTCGTGCGCACGATGAACCCATCGTGCACCTGATGTCTCCAGGATTTTACTTGCCCAACTTTCCTGACGATTCATTCGTGCCAACGAACTGAAAGTCGTGTGCACGATCCTGTCTGGGTATTGGCATTTGCAAGCCAAAACCCAACAGAAGAAGGGGAGGAAGAGGTGCCAGTGAGGTGCTGTGTGTACGTGGAACCGACGGCTTCGATGGGGCTATCGGAGTGGAAAGGAGGAGGAGGAGGAGGAGAAGAGGGAGAGATGGACACGATGGCGACGATGGTCGGAGCGGCGAGGAGGTGACGACAAGGTGATGGGATCCCCCGAGGCTCCAACGGTGGAGGTGACAGTGTGCATATCAATATATCTGGGACATTTCGGGGATGCATCCAATATTTCTTTATTTGTTAAGTTGAGGGTGCTAGTAATTTGTGGGTGCAAATAGTAACACGTATACCCTAAAACATTATCCCTCCTGTCATGCTAAAAGTTTGAGAATTCTAGATTTTCCGGAGGCGGTGGGTCAAACAAAATTAAATTTGTTGTAGGATCGATATGGCGTTTTCACGATAATAAAAAAAATTAAAAATTCTCCGACCAAGTGGGCCATGGGTGAGAATAAGTTATGATTAGGGGGCCACAAAGTAAGACTATCTGGCAGCTTCCTCATCTAATAAGAATATGCTGCTGCTGAGTGGAACTATTATTGCTAATGAAATTAAAAAATCGTTATTTATTAAATTAAAAAAATCGTTAAAAAAATCGTTTTTTTAGAAGGGATTCTCAAAAAAAAAAAAAAAAACTCCCAACTAAGGGTGGGCCCAGGTGAAGCAAAGTGTAGAATACATCCTGATAGTAAGTGTAGTTCCCATTGTGCCCTTTTAATGGATGATGTGGCACATCATGATTGGGCTCAGGGACGGAACCAGGATTTTATATTGGGAGAGGCAAAGCATAATAATTTCATTTGAGGGGGGACCAAAGCATAAACCTAAAAAATTTATATTCTAATATTCTAGACTTTTACTGTATAATATTTTTTAAAAAATAATTGAGGGGGAACCATGGCTCCCCTTGGTCCATACATAGTTCCGTCCCTGATTGGGCCGTAAGCAGGTTTTCGATATGCATAATCACAAACATTTGTTTAGTGCTAGTGGACGATGTGGCACATCATGATTGGCCCGACGGCTTTCGATGTGCATAATCACAAACATTTGTTTAGAGCTAATGGACTTTAGGAAGCCATTTAAAAAGAAAAACGAGATGGAGTTGGCTAATATGGGATCACTCTCATGTTTCTATCAAGAAAGCTCAGCGCTACCAGAAGCTCAATGAGCATTCATGTCACCCTCCATCTTTATTTTTTGTTTTATCCCCCTTTCGAATCAATTTAGTTCTGATTAAAGTGTTAATCATACTTAAAAGAACAGCATCAAAACTTATAGTCCACGATAGAAGCTGATGTTGACGGATAGACAAAGGAGCAAGGCGCGGTTGCGATTGATTTAATATTTATTTTGTCCTCTTTTATTTTATCTCTATTATATAAAGAGAATTGAGCTTAAGGCTGAAACCAATCAATACCCTTATCGTAAGTCCCAAACTATATTGACATATCGATCGAGGGTATTTAAGTCTTCAGGTTATCGATACACGAGCCGAACAGAAGCCCCTCCCACCCGCCCCGACCTATTTTCGATGCCTGCTTTTGTCGTCCTTTTCGTCGCACGCGTGCACTGCGTGATAGAACATGGTCTAATTCTCGATGAATCCATCTATCCACTTGAGGTTATTCTTCATCTACGTGGTGTGATTCGAGGATCGTTCTGGCTGGTTACCGAAGACCTCCCTCACGAAAAATATGATAGTCGTGTGATGGCTTCGTGCTAGCTGCATGATTTTGAGGCCATTGCGGATATGATTCCTGCGTGGAGAAGATGCAGAGACAAAAGTGATAGTGGTGGCAATACCCATAAGGCCGAACCAGGTTGCTAACTGATGTATAGACGGGTCGGGTTCATGTATGTAATGATGTACATATATTGGGCTTAGTCCCCAATGAGATCACTCTGTTCTCATCCAAACCCTAGCCGTCTTCTGTCTCTAACATGGTATTAGAGCCTTAGGCTCCTCCTTCTCCGACGATAGACGCCCTCCGACGAGGTCCACTCACCGGATCCCTCCTTCACCGATCTCCTGCCGCCCCTGCAACCTGACCCCAAGTTCTTCTCTGATTGCCGGCCATGATCTCAATAACCACACCCCGCTGCCTGTGTTTTTGAAAACCGGACCAGACCGGGCGATTCAACTGGTTTGGGCTGGAACCGGAACATGTTTCGGTTCGGTCTTCGAATAAACCAGGTTGTATGTTAACCCAGGAATCAAACCTTGCCATTGAAGAATTTAGTAAATATCTATTTAAAACAACGTATTTTCATACGGTTCAAACGGTTGAACCACCGGTTTGAACATATTTGGACCAAATCGGATGCCTTTTCGATTCACCTTCTGGTCTGGTTTTGAAAACACTGGTGCGTGAGCCCTGCTGCGACCTCACCCCTAGTCGACCACTGAACCCCCACTGCCTCCCCTTCCCGACCCCTTGTCTACCGACCACCGCACTCCCGCCTGTCAATCCTCCTCCTGCAATCCCACCCCCGATCCCCTGCTGACCACCGCCTGCGATCCCATCTCCGATCCTCCCCCTGCGATCCCACCTTCTGTCAACCCGATCCACCGCCTAAGTACGACCCCAGCCTACCGACCACCACACTACTGCTTGCCAATCCTAGCTTTTGCGATCCCACCCTTGATACTCCTACGATCCCACCCCCAATCCCGCCTCCAAACCCTTATCAACTATAACCCTCACTATTCGTATCTTTATCAACTGCAGCCCTCCCGACTAATCTTACAACTACAGCCCTCCCCACTACCCTTTACACACTACTAACCTCCCCACCAACCGATCCAAAGCCGCAGCCACCCCCCTATGCCTCCCATGTGATTTCATCTGATGTTGTCCGAATAATCATTCATACGCTTTTGTGTCAAATCAAACTTATCCTAGTTCATCTGGACCACCATGGCTGGTTTTCCACAGGGCATCCAAAACATCGTTCGAAATTACAAAGATTAGTCATCCGAATAATAGTTCAGATGGTGTAGGCCAACACTTTTCAATAAATAAACTTTCTTGCCTCTTTGAGCCCATCATTGGTCGGTGGAATTTTTTGGGAAGATTTCTGGTTGAGATCTACGGGGAAGATTTTTTTATTTGCTACCACCTAAGGAGGAAAGATGAGAAATCCCATATTGGGGTGTGTTCTTCTAGTGACAAACCTAGCCTAGATCTCTATTTATGATTTTTATGATTTCTCTTGAGTTTTCTTACCAATTATTTTAGAGAGATTCGTCTAGGTATTTTCTATTGCATGCATTGATTTTTCATCTATAGGAAACCCTAAGAGTCATCACCCATTATTATTTTCTACATTTGAGGGTGTTCAGCCTCTTGGCATTTGGTTTGAGGATGTTTGGAGTTATGTAGCTCCTGTAGCAATAGAAACATTATATTTCTTCTGCGTAAAATCTTGACAACAAAAGATTATAGGAAGTGCCTTCTAGTTTATCCGATCTCACACGATACACGGCACCTCATTGATGGATCTCTGAGTGCCTCCATGAAATGAGAATTTTTCGTCTACGAAACACCATGCGAGGAAAATGAGTCGCCATCCAAGGTCACAAGCGAGAGAGAGAGAGAGGGACGATAGAGGAAAGGAGAAAAAAAGAGAGGGGCAGCTAAGGTTTGCACATGCATATTAGGGCCGGCCTCTCTCTTTCTTTCTATGCTCTAATATAGGGCTGACTCCTTAGGATAGGATTCCTAATAGATAGGGCCAGCCCCCCTTTTATCTCTCCTTAGTCTCTATCTCTTTCTAGCTTATAGGTCTTGCGAAGACCGAGTCAAACCCTCTAATTATCCCTTATGGTCGGCCCCTATTATGAAGGTAACCACCTCCTACAAACAAGAGGGCCGACCTTGACTTGGTCTCTCAACACCTAGGACTAGCCCTCCTAGGCATAGTAGCGCATAGTTTGACCAAAACCTATGTCACTAGTTGGCTGTCCCTCGAGTACGTGACCTTGCAAGATACACATAAGTGTACTAGTGATTTTACTATTCATCGAGGTGTCTGTAGGGTGCCCAAAGTAAAGTCAACTAGTTAACTCCCAATATATCCTAGTGCATCACACCCATATGGTGGAGTCCACTTATGGCAAGGGATAACTACATGCGTCTTTGTACTAACTTAGGGTTTTTCCTTAGTACACAGTCGTAGTTACATATCTACCGTGCATTAATGCGAAGCACACACGGATCGTAGGGCTGGACTCTTTACTTCCTCTAACTGCATCCTTTATTTCGAGAAGATGGTTCAAAGACTATACATAATGTGGATAAGGTGGAACCTTCAGGGACCAGGGTTCATGGCTTCCAACTTGAACTTGATTGACACACTCTCCGAGTATACTATCGATCCTCTTAGCCTGAGTTAACCTACGTAGCCACCTAGAGTACGACACAGGCTTTACTCCAATTCCCCCGGGCTTACTATATTCTCCCGCATACTGTAGCTCCCCGCTTAGTAATGGTAAACTTGTTGTCCCTCCTCTTGATTCCATGATGTGACTCGAGTGGTGGAGAATATCGTCATACTCGAGTACTCATATGACTTGGTTCCTTCTATGTTGACTACGTACGTCGTACCTTCGATTATCATACCGAGTAACCCAATTTGGTCAACAGTCTAACTGATGACCACCAGGCCTGGATTTAATACGTTGTAGGTCAGCCCAAGAAATGCACCTCCCGTTAGGGGTTTGAATAGCTTACATAAGTGACACGCTGATGTGACGTCAGCCGGGTAACCCAGTACACTGTGGTTTTGGGTCACATAACTGGACCCTCATATATTGGTGCGCCAAAGCACCACACAACTGGTTAGCCCACCAGACATGGTTCCTCAGGGTTTATGATTGTTTTACCCTAAGCAGAAACATAGCTTAGTGCACCAGTGTTTGCTCACCGATTTATGCACCGTGTTGGTTTCGTTTGGCCACACACACTGTGCTTGGTAATAACCGTGGTGGAGACATGCACGCTTTACCATTTTAACAGCTTATCCTTATAGGGTGACCAATCCTAATTAGAGTTGCAAATGTATTTAGGTTATATAGGACCAGTCTATTGGGTCTCCTACTCAAGTGGATTATCATGTAGCCATGACTCACTCTTTTGTAATCATAATACATACTAAGGTACGTACCCACCAGGGGATTGGAGAGTTGGCAAAGCAACTGATGCTTTGGTGATGAGGTTGTGGGTTCAACTCTTTCTCTCCTCGATTTACCCAGGAGTGAAATGGGAATTGCCGAGTGGGTCGGGCTTCACTCCCGGAGGGATTAGTCCGAGCCTGAAGTGGGCCATTGCCTGAAAGGTTTCGGGACACCCACCGATGTCAAAAAAAAAACATACTAAGGTACGTACCAAGATGCAATTCTAAATTATCAACTATATATAGCTAAACTATATGTTTTTATGAGCTATTAACCTCATCAATTTTAACACGAAGTCCTCTACCTGCAGTTCAAATTTTAGCCCAATCGGAGTTCAAGATCAAAAGTTATGGCTGTTATATTGAAGCTATCTTGAACAGATTTGAGCCAGTCTCTATCTACAAAGAAGAAATTTGTTATGGTGAAAGATTCTGCATGGAGGTATGACTTTTAACATATAAATATACTGTTGATAGAATATGCATGCATGTTAGATTGTTCTTCGTGCTAGATCAACGTTAAGGGGTCACGTAGTTATCATGCTACATTCATACATGCACATGTAGATAGTTTCAATAAAATTTTTGATATGTAATGCACACCATCCACGATCTTCAAACCTTGCATTTGCTTCCTCTACGGGCCTCTACTATAGAATTAAATCCAACAATAGGTATCAGAGCCACACAAGTGGTGTGCGTTTCATATTTTTTCGTGAAACCATCATGTGTGCGCATGATTAATATATGTCGCCATTGGGGTTCTTCGAGTAAATCATGCATATTGTTGATACTGTATATTCTATGAATCATTCTTGCACGGCGCCGCTTTAAAATAATCTTGATGTATGATTGCTTGCTACCAGGGGTTGGACCCCGTGGTAGCATATGTATCTGTGTTGCTTTACTTTATGTGTGTGATAGGTTTTAAAGCCGTAGTTGGGCAAGAGGTGGAGGTTGACCATCCTTGATTCCTAGGATTTTGCTAGGCATGTTCTTTATTTTTTCTCTAAAAAATTATGTATGAGCGAGCACTTGCTCGAAACGTAGTAGATATTTTTCGATTACAGATTAAGGAGGACTTGCCACAGAGATCCATCACCGGAAGGACGAGAAGAACCTTGGAGGACGGTGGTGATTCGATGAAGAGTACACAATGATGACAAAGGATAAAAGTGACTGTAGACACACAAATTATGTCTAACCCGGACCCGACTTGCGTACACCTATGCGGAGGCAAACCCGACATACACCCGGGCCCGGACCCGACTTGCATGCACCAATGCGGAGGCAAACCCGACACGCACTTGGACCCGGACCCGACTCGCATGCACCGACTCGGAATCAAACCCGACACGCACTCGGACCCGGATCCGACTCGCGCCCAACAAGGGACCGGGTGGGCCCATCCTCAAGTGGGGCCCACCCAGCCCCCTACTAGAGATCTGAACCCCTCATGGGGTGGCCAGTCGTGCAAGGAAAAGAAAAAGAAAGAAAAAAAAAGAAAGGAAAAGAAAGAAAGAAAAGGAAAGGAAAGAAAAGGAAAGAAAAGAAAGAGAAAGGAAAGAAAGACCGTCATGCGCGGGGGGAGGTTGCGTATGACGTCTACTTACACGT
Source organism: Chamaelirium japonicum (assembly GCA_947650365.1). Lineage (NCBI taxonomy): Eukaryota > Viridiplantae > Streptophyta > Magnoliopsida > Liliales > Melanthiaceae > Chamaelirium > Chamaelirium japonicum. The sequence goes on from OX393549.1 coordinate 19,230,186, forward strand.
GAATCTGCGTCGATCCCTTGATCCGACGGACAAGAAGAAGAGTCGGGTTGCCATCGATTTTATGTGCAAGATTCAAGATAAATCCAAAAATGATTGAGCCATAATTACCCCGCCAGAAAAGGAAATCAAATAAAGGTTTATTCCTCTCTTCAATTGAAGAATGAATCTTGGGCAATTATGAGAGAGATATTAAAGGGATTTAAAATTAAACTTCCCATATCTCTTCCCTCCCCCCTTCTCCTATAAATAGAGGGGGAGTGGGAAGGCTCAATGGGTCGAAAAAGTCGCAAGCTGAAGACGAAGCGAGGAAGCTCTGCAGAAGAAAAGACGCTTCTTCATCGACCCAAGGCTTCACGAGGCACGGGCAAGCCTTACCCTTCGGGACCGGCTTAGTCCATTGAAAGCCCTCATCAACGTGAGGACCCTTGCACAAGAAGATCAAGCCTTCGACTCCATGCACGAAGAAGAAAGCTCAGAGAAGAAGAACCCTTCGAAGTCAACAAAGAAGACCTAGTGCCGTTGCACGCGCACGCTTTGGAACTCCTCGGCAAACTCAAGGCCGCTTCCATTCAGCACGTCTCAAGAAACCTCAACCAGCAGGCTAACGCACTTGCGAATTTGGTGGCTACACTCCCGTTTCCAGAAGAACGCCAGCTCATCGTCCCCGTCTGTAGGAGAATTGTGATCACCAAAGAAGAAGGTCATATCGGGATTCCAGTTCAAACCAACACGGTGCACGTCCTCGAAATTGAAGAGCAAGACTAGAGGCAATCTTTTGTGGATTATCTCGTCTGTGGTAAACTCCCCGAAGATCCAAAGCGCAAAGTTGACATCTGTCGATGGTCTCTGAAGTTCTACCACTTCAACAACGAGTTGTATTATCAAAATTACGATGACACACGCCTGAGTTGCCTCGCAAAGGAAGAAGCAGAAGCAGTACTGGAAGAAGTACATGCTGAAATCTGCGGCTTGCACCAATCCGGTCCAAAGCTCCACTTTTGTGTTAGGAGGATGGGCTATTACTGGCCCACCATGATTAATGACAGCTTGGAGTTCACGAAGAAATGTCACGCTTGCCAAATACACGGAGACTACATCAGTCAACCGCCAGAGCCTCTGCACCCAACGATCACGTCATGGCCCTTCGACGGATGGAGACTCGATATTGTCGGTCCTCTACCCAAGTCATCCAAGCAACATCTTTACATTCTGGCGGCAACGGACTACTTCTCCAAGTGGGCTGAAGCAACACCTCTGCGGGAAGTTACAAGACACTCCGTTATCGGCTTCATCTAGAATGACATCATCTTCCGATACGGAGTCCCTCGCTACATCGTGACGAACAACGGGAAGCAATTCAAGAATGCTGATGTCAGCCAGTTCTGCGTCAGGTATGACATTAAGCAGAAGTGCTCGACGATGTACAACGCTCCGACCAACGGTCTGGCAGAGGCCTTCAACAAGACTCTTTGCAAACTGCTGGAGAAAACTGTCTCGAAGACAAAGAAGGACTGACACGAACGAATGGGCGAAGTGCTATGGGCCTACTGAACGTCTTTTCACACTCCGACGCAAGCAACTCCGTATTCCCTCGTCTATGGTGTAGAAGCAGTTCTTCCGCTCGAACTCCAGATCCCATCGCTCAGGATAGCAATCCAGGAAGGCCTCACCAGCGACGACAATGCCCAGCTCCGCCTAGCAGAATTAGAAGCCTTGGACGAAAGACGCCTCGAAGCTCAGCAACGTCTGGAGTATTATCAGGCCAGACTGACTCGTGCCTTCAACAAGAAGATCCGCCCTCGATCATTCCAAATGGGAGAACTGGTGCTGACAGTCAAACGCCCCATCATTCTCTCGCACCGAGGAGGGAAGAAGTTTGATGCCAAGTAGGATGGACTGCACTCCTTCAAAGAAGTCTACTCCAACGGCGCTTACCTCCTCACCACGCCAGAAGGGCTGACACTCGGCCCTATCAACGGCAAGTACCTCAAAAGGTACTATGCCTAAAGCAAGGCCACACTCCTTGCAAAAAAAAAAAAAAGAACTACGTGCGACTTGATCCCCCTCAGGGGGGTACGTAGGCAGCCTGAGAGGTCACTTCAGGTTCAGTCCCACCAAAAAGAAAAAGCTAATAGTGGTTCATGCAAAGGAATGATGGAATATGGTGATATTATTAAATGTTCAAGAGAAGGCGGTACACGGCATAAGCTATGAAGGAAAACTACGATACAAGATCATTGGACAAGAAGCATCTAAAAGAAAGTATCTAAAGCTCGAAGACGGCGCAGTAACTCCTCCCTAGTAGCCTCCACTCGCTAAAGTTCCAAAGGACGTATGACCAAAAGCTCGCGACGGGCCGCCAAGTCCGATTGCTACTTCAGGAAGCTCGCCTTCAAAGTACTCTCCGCAGTCTCAGCTCGCTCCAAACGAGACTCCACCTTCCAAAGTGAGGCGCGCACCGATTCTATCTTCTTTTGAGCCTTTGACAGACTGGAAGCGGCCTCCGTAAGCTGGAGCTCTGACTGACACAAGCTCGCCTCAGCGGTCGCCAACTCAGAAGGAGTACTTCCCTCCAGTAGAGCTCGCCGGGAGCGATAAGCCTCGCTGTCAGTCACGAGTAAGTTCATCTGGGCGACGAAAGAAGAACTGTCCACCTTGAACTCCTCCAGGCTCGCACAAAACTCTGCACCATCGATAGACCACCAGTCTTGGAGGGCACCAAAGCTCGCGTCTTGAAAGGGCTCCAGCGTTGACTTGATGTACTGCCGACAACTCGGAAGGAGAAACTCCGAGACTCTGCTCCTCGGCCTTAGACTCGGGCGAGGTGCCTCAGAGTACGTAGGCAAAACCTTCCCTTCCACTATGGTCGCCACGGGAGCTGCCTTCATCGATGAGGCCGATAAAACTGGGGAAGATGTCGCCACTGTCGCAACAACCATCTCCTCCACCAAACTCGAGAGAACGGCGGTCGGGAAACGTCGCTTGTCGACACTTGAAACTTCGGCCTCCTCATGAAAAGACAAAGCGTTAACGTCAATGTCGTCCAGATCGATGTCGCCACTAGGGAAGTTCTCCCCGCAAACCCCGAGGAGGTCCAGATCATCCAGAGGAATGTCTAGCCCACACTCCCTAGGCACTTCCTGCACGGCCCTAGTAGACGAATACCCATGAGATGCTTTCGAAGAGTTCACCTTGCATTCCACCACTATAACAGAATCTGCCCAAAAGAAATACACTACTCAGCATGATGGAACCTCCTAAACACGGAAAGGAAGCAAAACAAGAAGAACTCCATACCTACAAGATCGGACGGAGGGATCACCTCGTCTCTTAGAAGACCGGGCTCCTCGACATCCTCCACCGGACAAGGGACCCTCGAAGTCATCCCGAGGGGAATGCACACCTTTCGTCTTTTGGGCGGGGCACCCTCAACAGCGGTCTTCGAGAGAGAGAATGGCTCGGGGGCAATAGCAAGGTTGGCGTCTAATACAGGAACCAAAGAAGGAACCCGGCGGGCACTGAAAAGACGGCTGCAACTCTTCTGGGTCCTCTGAATCCCCAATTGGAGGCGACGATCCTCCACTCCCGCCGAAGGGTCAAAGCGAAAATTTTTAAACTCACTGCTCGCCAGAACGTCAACCGGGAGACTCGAAAGCAAGGGGGATACTCGCTCTTCAATCCACTTGCAATAGCCTGGAGTAGCGGTGTCCCGAAACCCTAACTTGGTCCCAGGGAAGAAGCTGCCACCAGTCAGTCGAGTATAAAGAGAAGCTCAGAGACGGTAACCTTCCTGCAGGCTGATGCGCCCCTGTAATCGCTGAGGCATACCGGGGACTTCCTACCAAAATCCTTACTGACGAGCAAAGCGGTGAGGGGAGTACTGCTCCACTTCCACTACATCCCCCCGACGCCAAACCAAGTAGCCGAGGCGGCAGCTAACCATATTCCAATACAAGCTGTCCAAGAGCTCATCGTTGTCATAGACCGTCGACCTATCTAAAGGTAGCACTGAGTGCTCTGACAAAAACTCGAAGTCGGCGCCTCCCATCCTCCGCAAAAGAGTGCGAGCACACTCCCTCGGGCGCTCCCAGCTGATAAAAGCATTTAAGATCCCTCCTATACCCAGCAGGAATGGCAGGTTGGCTGGTTGCCCGCGTCTAGCGAAGATCCCTTTCGAAAAGTGAAGAGCCATCCAGCCGTACAGGTAGTGCAGAGGTCCAAAGGTGTTAGACCGGCCAAGCTCCCCTTTGGCATTGTCCAAGCTAGACAAGCTCCAGTAAGTCCCACTGAGCCCCTGGTACAAGGCGCATAAGATCGCTGGGGTTAGATTGAAAAGCTCCCCCCTTGCCATCCGGGAGGCTGCAAGAAAGGTCCCCGAACGGATGACCTCGTCGGGATAGGGAAGCACGAACCGACAAAGAAAGACGACTAGCCCGACGGCTCGGTAAACCGCCCGCCACTCCTCACTGTCACGCTTCAGACCAAGGATCTCCCAGGGGCACCATTTTTCCTCCATTGAGTGCCTTACTCGGGCCAAGGACTCAATAGGCCTCACAAAAGAACACATGGGGGGCCTCTTCATCTGGGCAACCTTCCACATTGGGTGAGCTGAAGGTGCCGGGGACCTGTACTCGCCTCTGAACCAGAAGTCAACCCAGGAAGAAGGACGGACTCGGTCTGACTGATCTCGCGCTGTAATGATGGCATAGGCCTTGAACAAAAGAAGGCAGGAGCTCGGAGCAAAGCTGCTATCCAATAAATCCGTCAGAACTGGCACCTCCTCTTAGTAATAATTCCGCACTTCAGGGCATCCGGAAACAATGTGGACGTTGCGGAGGGAAATCCCTATTTCTCCCGCTCCGGTGAGAAAAGTGTTGGTGGCTGGGCACCAAAGTTCACAAAAAGCGCGATACATCCCCTCAGGACAGCTATATTCTCGACGAGCCGGTGCAAGGAACTTGGCCAACGGATTCATCTCAGGTTCTGCCCCAAAGACTTCGGAGAGCTCGCTCATCCACTCACAAAAACTGCAGAGATATTGGATATCCCCCCGAGGCCAGGAGTCGGTACCCCATCGGGTCAAGCAGGAGCAGATCTTCGAAGCAACTACTAGGGTGGGCACGAAATCTTCATCGCAGTGGTGAAAAGGCATACTCAAGCTTGGACGAAGGAGCTTTATGGAGATCGCCTTATCGGTGTAGACTTTCTCACTCAGCTTCGGTGTCCCGTAGGCTACATCAGCGACTCCATCTTCCATGACGTGCTCGTGGATGAAAATCCGGAGTAACGACAGAAGATCTTTTTTCCTCGAGTTGCGGTAACGGTACATCCGAGTAAGGGGGAAGCGAAGGCACCTACTCCTATCGGAGAAGTCCTCAGCTATCCACCCCGACGAAGTCAAACTCTCGAAGACTCGGATCCTGAAGAGACACGAAGAGAAGCGGGTCAAAGCAAGCAGGGGGAGCGAAAAAAAAAGAAAAAAAAGGGCCCCACAGCCCCCCTGTCAGGAGGACCGCCTGGCTCACGCCGCTGCATCCCTTCTCCAACCAGATCAGGGCCGCCCGACTCAGAGCAACGTCATCGCTATGCCTTGGCCCTCGCGCTGCACTCCCAGGGTCCACGCACCGCCCGTGCCGGCCAACTACCCCTCCGCCGGGCGGCATCCGCACACTACCCGCACAATATCGCCTGTACTGGCCACCTACTGCCACTCGCCCGTGCTTGGCCCCGTATCACCGGCATAATACAACCGGCCGTCGCTCGAAACTCCCGCTTATACCGAGCCCACAGCCGCCACTACAGCTGTTCCACGCACTTGGCCTCAACCGGTGCCACAGTTTCAGCTACTACTGATGATCAAAAAAAAAAAAAGAGGGAGGAACAACAGCAGCAGCCGGGACCCGCGCTACTCTCCAATTCGAGACCGACACCAAAAAAAAAAAAAAGGCCCGTAGCCCCCCTCCTTCTTCGTCGACGCAACCGGGGGGGTGGGGGCACCCGACTCGGGGACGCCGCAGCCCCTACTCCCCCTCCGACGCGGCCGGCCCCCACAGCCGCCGGACCCGGTGCCCCCCGCGCCCGACTCACGCACGCTAGACCCCGCAGCCGCCGGACCCGGTGCCCCCGCGCGCCGCCTCCGCCCGTCCCAGCCTCGCGGCCCGGGCCTCCGGCCCCGTGCGCTGCAGCCCCGCGCGTCGCCTCGCCCAGCGCCGCCCGTACCCGGGGCCACGCGCCGCTGCCCCCGTGCGCCCGCCGCTGCTGCCGTTGCTGCTCCCGCAGGACAGAACCAGAGAAGAAGAAGAAAAAGAAGAAGAAGAAGAAAGAGGAAGAAAGAGGCGGCGAAGACGGTTCACACCTCAGCCACGCTCCTCCATCCTCCTCGTCGCGGTCGTCGTCGCCCCGTCGCTTCGAGCCCGCCTTCGCAACAATCTTCAAGTCGCGCACCATCGTCACCGCCGCCGACGAAAGAGGCAACACCGGGAAGACGGAGCAAGTCGCGTGCAACCCTAGGTAGCTCTCTTCCTACGACGGTCTCCAAAAGCCAACGGAACCTTCTCAAGAACAAGGGGTTGGATGAAGGGGCGGTAGGGGTCCTTAAATAAGCCCCCAATCCCGCCCACAAAAGGAATCAAGGACAAGTACTCTATACTTCCTATGTGTCCAAACCCTACACGTTCTCACCATCACACTCGTCCTTGAGGGGGCACTTGTAGACACACAAATTATGTCTAACCCGGACCCGACTTGCGTACACCTATGCGGAGGCAAACTCGACATACACCCGGGCCCGGACCCGACTTGCATGCACCAATACGGAGACAAACCCGACACGCACTTGGACCCGGACCCGACTCGCATGCACCGACTTGGAATCAAACCTGACACGCACTCGGATCCGGACCCGACTCGCACCCAACAAGGGGCCGGGTGGGCCCATCCTCAAGTGGGGCCCACCCGGCCCCCTACTAGAGATCCGAACCCCTCATGGGGTGGCCGGCCGTGCAAGGAAAAGAAAAAGAAAGAAAAAAAAAAGAAAGGAAAAGAAAGAAAGAAAAGGAAAGGAAAGAAAAGGAAAGAAAAGAAAGAAAAAGAAAAGAAAGACAGCCATGCGCGGGGAGAGGTTGCGTATGACGTCTACTTACGCGTGGATCTGCGTCGATCCCTCGATCCGACGGACAACAAGAAGAGTCGGGTCGCCATCGATTTTATGTGCAAGATTCAAGATAAATCCAAAAATGATTAAGCCATAATTACCCCGCCAGAAAGGGAAAGCAAATAAAGGTTTATTCCTCTCTTCAATTGAAGAATGAATCTTGGGCAATTATGAGGGAGATATTAAGGGATTTAAAATTAAACTTTCCATATCTCTCCCCTCCCCCCTTCGCCTATAAATAGAGGGGGAGGGGGAAGGCTCAAGGGGTCGAAAAAGTCGCAAGCTAAAGACGAAGCGAGGAAGCTCTGCAGAAGAGGAGACGCTTCTTCATCGACCCAAGGCTTCACGAGGCACGGGCAAGCCTATCCCTTCGGGACCGGCTTAGTCCATTGAAAGCCCTCATCAACGTGAGGACCCTTGTACAAGAAGATCAAGCCTTCGAATCCGTGCACGAAGAAGAAAGCTCGGAGAAGAAGAACCCTTCGACTCCGAAGACGCCAGAAGCAAAGGCCGGAGAAGAAGATCGGAGCGGCACCACCCTGTCATCTCCAACAAGCCTTCGACTCCGATCAAGCCCAAAAGCCCAGAGAAGAAGACCGAAGTGTCATCACCCGTCGCCTTCGACAAACGTCCACTCCATCCACGAAGAAGAAAGCTTGGAGAGGACTGCTCGAAGCGTCGCTACACCCATTGTCTTCAAAGCAAAGCCGACGCTACAACCGTAGCACGGAGATCGGTGCTACCCTCGTCGTCTTCAAAGGTTCCCTTCGACTCCGATCACGCCAAAGAAGCCCGGAGAAGAAGCAAAGCCTAGCCCACACCTAAACCGTCGAGGAAGCCAGAAGCATTGAAGACGTTGTTACTATCGTTCGAGAAGAAGATCGAGTCGATACCGAAGCAAAAGTCCACGCAAGAAGCCAAAGCAAAAGCCCCGGTAAAGCTCACGCCAAAGCAACGCAAGTGCCAAAGCCAAGCGACTAGGCCGGTCACGAGCAAAAGCACCGCACGTTCTAGCCGATACGATGCGAAGTCCGGAAGAACGAAAGCACCGTAAGTCTTCCCCCGTCTATGTCCAAGCGCAAGCGCCAAAGCAAAACAAAAGCCAGAGCCACGCCCAAGCCAAGTTAAAGTCGAAAGCCAGCCAAAGCCGACGCCAAAAGCACGATCGACGCCGCGAACCGACGATCAAGGACGCTGAGGTCAAGCAAGGAGCAAGGAAGACACGAAGACCGAGGAACAAAGCCGAAAACCCCCTAACCAAGGAAGCGCGAAGCACGGAAGGGACCAAAGAAACGGCGGATACTCCTTAGCCTCTCAAAAAACCCTCACCCTGTAAAAACCTCTGTCCTGGGCAACCCCTTCAGAGCTCTCACATGAATACCACGTGGAGACGCAGATTAAAGGGACCCTCCAGAGGATCTCTTCCATAATCTCCTGATCAATATTTGCCGCACCCGGACTCGCCACCCCCGAGCCCCCGGGTCCCGGCACACTGTAATCTCGTGTGTTCGCAATAAAGACGACCCAGATCTTTTTCTGCGCATACAGTGACAGGAGAGTCTTGCACTGGATTGAGGAACCTTGTGAAAAAAATAGAAAGCCCGCGCTGTGCTAGTCAAGTTTAGGGGGCAGACCTTGAACTTAATTCAATTGTGTAGTTGTTTCTTTCTTTTGTTCTTTATATTCCTGTAGAAAACCCCGATAATTTGATTATCAGTGTTTTAGAGGGATGCCCTTTCGCCTCGGGTCCAAGCGACCTTATTAGGATAGAATTCCAATAATGACGCCTGTTATCAAATTAACTTTTGATGATAGTATGAACTCGTCATATTCGGTTAGTCACCATTAGGACGATGTCTGACTTATTGGTGTGCTATTTGGCTAGCATTGAAACCAATAATGAGACGGTGATCTACTATGATATTATTTATCAAGTTTATAATCGAGGCGCCATAGTAGTGTGAGACCTTTACTGTCAGTCCGACCTTAGGCTAGGCTCCAGAGCATTAGGGTGATAGGTGGTGTTGCAGAGTATTGATGTTCTCAGAGTATGTAATGTGATCATTGAGCGGAAAAATCCACTTGTGGTAGGGACTATGATACTCCAAGTTTGATTAATACTTTGCAAATGGCTTGAAACCCTAGTGGGAGCGTGGTATGACCAGAGTCTAGTGTATAGATTATCGTGACATTAGTTTGCACCCATATTTATATTAAAATAACCCTTAACTCTAATAAGGGATGTGCAAGAGGACTCTTTGAAATCCTCTGACCTTCATAGCCAACTGCTTTGTGTCTGGGTGGGAGGGCGTAGCTCAACATTCCCCTCGAATAAGAGTTATGCTTTTTTCCATGCTAGATGACTTAACAGTCTCCCTCAGGTTATGGTGGTTACGGGGCTAGGAGAGAATGACTCTTCCTACCCTCGTGGGAGCCGTATGAACTCTCGTGTCGTAATTGCCTAGGCTTATAGTTAAGCATTCGAAGTGGACGTGAAGCTTTTGGTGCTTTGTATGGCGATCACGTTGCATGGTCATAAGGGCCACCATAGTCCATTAGAGTCATTTGATGACATATTTAGATTAGGTCAAGGAAAGACCCGAGTGAGTGGATGACGTTGAACACTGCCTATTAGGGCATGTGTATCTGATTCCGAGATCTCAGATATATGGTTAATTAATCTATAGAGGTGTATTCGCTGTGAAGGTAGCATTGGTATTTGGATATAATTAACTTATTTTTAAAATCCATAAAATAAGTTTTATGCATTGTTTTATTCAACTATATAGTTCTCCTGTCCGCTATCTTATAAGAAAACTAGTTATCGGGTCTCTAACTACGTAGAGTAGAAGCGCCATCTTTAGCCTATGCTTAGGATTACAAAGGTACATTGACTGTTAATCTCAATACCTCTGAACTAGACCTAACGAGTCCAAATACCACCAGGATGCTGACTAAGACATATGACGACTAGCGAGAGTCTAAGGAGATGTGTAAGTGCTATGTCATAGCAAGCTTGTAAACAACTCTTTAGAAGCAAGTTGGGATATATCGAGTCTTTTGAAATAAAGTTTTACTTGTATTAGATGTTTGAAAGGTAAAGTCAAAAGACTTATCTTTGCCCAACTAAACCCGACCCACTGAGGATTGCTTGGTGGGAAAGAAATCCAACCCGGGTTGCTGTTGGTTGGAAGAAGGTGGGATATAGTTGGGTTGGCTGGATAGAGGCTTACCAATTTGGGTTGGCTGAAGTGGTATGTTGGATAAAGATGGCAAACCACATCTTTATCTTGGTGGATCCCACTTAGACTTGGCTTTGCTTTGAAGCAATCATATGGGATTGGGACTCCCATGTACACATGACAACTCTATCATCACGTGTGTTATAAAGAGGTGTTGAACCTCTTGTTGAGAAACATGAGTCATGAGGCTTGCGACACTTCCTTAGGAGTTTCAGGAAGAGCCCGATGTAAAGGAGAAGATGAGGAGGCCAGTTGCAAGGTGGTGCTCAGGGGGAGGCCGCGGGTTCGGGCGTCTCCCCCCCCCCCAGGTGGTTCGCTTCAATGGAGGAGGTTGTGGGAGGATCCGGTGCCTCCAAGGCTAGGAGGATCTCACCCATGGTTGTTCAAGGAAGCGAGTAAGGGTGAGGTTCCACCCCACCAAAGACCGGCAACGGAGGCTAAGCTGTAGAAGGCCATGAGACAGCTACAGTAGGGCCGGCGCCCACGGCACCACTGTGGGCGCCCAGGGCCAAAGTGCTGTTGGAGGCTCAGGGAGAGGCATGGTCCAGTGTCTTCTTTCCTCGGGTTGTTTGGGTCTTCAGAAGAGACTTCGAGGGGGAGGTTGCGATTGAGCAATTCCTTTCTCGGAGAGGTTCAAGACACCGGAGGCGAGACCGGAAGGAGGGTGCGGTCTGGGCACCTTCTCTCCAGCTTGACGGATCGTGGCAGCGGACCGCGATGGCACTAGTACGTGCGGGTGTCGACCGAGAGGGAGTACCTAGATGGTACAAGGAGTCTTCGACGGCATCGTGTTCAACCGCCAATGAGCGGACTGATGTGGGATGCTGTCGAGTGACTAGTGGAGGTGTCGACGGGCACCGGCGCGGATCGCTGACGAGCGATGTGGGCGCTAACGGGCGCAATGGCGATAGGTACGGCTGCGGGCACTCCTGCGGTCTAACAATGTGCGGAGGCTATCGACGGATGGCGGACTAAAGGCAACGACGATTGTGGTGGCGGCGGACTCAGCTGCGGGCACATCTGTGGTACAGCAGGGTGCAGGATACAAGATTCGATCGTTTGCTGACGGACAACAAATTGGGAGCGATGGACACGAGAAGCGTCACAAAGCTAGGCAATGGCCATGGTTTGCGATAGGGGTGTCGACATGTGATGGACCGGAGCGCAAGGGCATGGCGATAATCTTCTGATCAAAGCACTGGGCGTGGTGTACAGTCACCGAAATGAAAATTGTAATCCGTGGTGTATCCCGCTTGTCAGTGGGTGAATTACGTTAAAGAAATCCTTTTTAGCTACAAGACTGCGGTCTCTCCTATCATATATTTATTTCCGTGATCAACACGAATTTGGGCCCATTGCCACTCCTATGGTTTCCTCGTCCTTTTGGCGTGCATACATTGCGAGCACATCTTAGTCCCTACTTTGACTCCCTCTTTTAAAAAGTGTCATACCTATAAAACAATTTTTCAACAGAGTAATGCTATTCAACATCGAGTGGGAACGTGTCACAGCTGACTGATGCCTGATGATCGAGGTGAGTGTAATTCACTTGTGGGCTGTAGAGTTGTTAGTTGGCCGGATTTGGGTCGGCCCACACCATGCTCAGGCCGGCCCAGATTTATGAGTGTGTGTCCATACCGGGCCTGATCCCAAATTAAATTTTTTGAACTTGGTCCAAATCCGGCCCAAAACTCTTTTACGCAGCCCAAGTTCAAACCCGGCTCAAATTAAACCCACATTTCTAGCAATGATATATGTTTAAATCTTTTTTTCTTTTCTTGATTATACAATAAAAGTAAAAAATAATATTGATTATTATATAAATTAAAAGTATATATATGAAATAATGCTCCTAAAATTCAAGGCATTGAAATTTGTAAAGTGGGCGCTTTTAAATTGTGTATTCATTATATATTAAACATAAAAATAAAATATTTTTCGGCTTCGATTTGATCTTCGGGTCGGGTTAGTGGTTGTCCATAGCCGGGCAATAATACAGTCAGACTTGATTGTTCGAACCCAGTATGGTCCAAAGCCCAAGTTAATTCTGCCCAAACTAGGCCCAAATCGGGGCTGGTCAGTTGGGCCTCGGGCTGGCATGAGCCCATTAACGACCCTAGTCGACTATCGAGGTGGGCAGTTATGAAGAGGACATACCTATCCTTGTTAGAGTGACGTCTGTTGTAAGTGCCATTGCACAAGAGAGACCGGTTCGAAGCCTGCCAATTGTAGGAGCGGAAAGTTTTTTTTTTTCTCGTAAACGACAAGCCTTGTTTCTGTCCACAGGTACATCACTTTAATTATACGCAGCATGACCTTTGTGGGCTATCGTTGTGCATAGCATGCAGCAATTTGGCTTCAATTTTCTTTTTAAGAGTCTGTTCTTTTGGTGAGTAAATTAGGTTAGACATTTATTTATCCGGGTCATATCACTTTGTGCAATGTTCTTTTATCCAAAATCCAGGGTAAATGGGTTTCAAGATTTATTTTTTTTATAGTTTGGTGGCAGCTTAGAGTCCCACCAAAATTGGTCAGACATTGATTGCTCATCATGGGAAAGACATTATATGCCGAGATCTATTTGATCCATCGAAAATTTAGATGGATTTGCCTAGTTGAAAAGAACATGAGATATTAAATTGGGGCTATTAACATTAGCTCCTTAAAAAGATTTTCCTTTAATGTTAAGGGTATGTGAAGTTTGAACTTAACGTTAAGCCTTTGTTGTTGAACTTAACGTTAATTTAAATTATAATTTTACGTCTACAGGTAAAGTGTAACAATCGTAGCAAAAGAGTAACAATTGGTAAATATTAAAAATCCGTTAGTTTTGGCTAACGCGGGCTCCTTCTGCCACGCACATGTAATAACAAAATTTTTTAAATGACAATTTTAGCCTTATATATAAAGTGCAACAATTGTAGCAAAAAAGAAACAATTTGTTAGCAAAGAGTAACAATTTGATATGGTAAAGTGCCTTAATTATCGATTGATTGTATCAGTATTTCTGCTCATCTGGTCACAATATGATTTTTTTTGTGACAAAAAATACTTTTAACTATGCGGAACCAAGCTGATTCTATCTCGCAAAAAATAATTCATGTTAAGTTGATAACAAAAAATATAAATTTAATGAACTTAGGTTGGACATTATTGTCCTATTTTTGTATTTGATTCAGCAGGATTTTGGGAGGGAGCTAATTGCACTACTGCACTTGCAGGAGGGGCTTATTGCAAGTTGATACCTATGTAGGGAGCTATTACTAAGCCCCTCTATTTAATTTTTTTAGAAATCATTATCCTTGGCCATGAATGTCTGAAGCAAATGAATTTTCCATCCCATTTATGTCTCGCCACAAGAATGGACCCTAAATGAGGTGGCAGTGACCCTCACATTTCTCCCCAATGTGATCCCTCTTAGCCTCGATTGTATGTGACCTAGCCGACATAACTAGGGGTGGCAATGGGTCGTGTCGGGTCGGGGTCGTGTCGTGTCCAAAACCATTAGACCCGGACCTGACCCGTTTAACTAATCATGTCTAGATCCTAAACCCTTACCCGACCCGTTTCTAAACGGTTAGACTCGATAAGGCCCGTTAGACCCGTTTACCACACGGGTTTATTCAGTTGACTAGATCCGACCCAATCCGACTCGACCCGACCTAACCCGATAGACCCGCTGATACTATATATTACAGTATCGGATTGCGGGTAGACCCAACCCGTTGAATTTTAAACTGGTCTTCCCGGGTCTACCGTGTCTAGACCCTAAACCCGGACCCGACCCGTTTATTCAACTGGTCTATCGTGTCGACCCGTTTACGACCCGAACCCATTTAGCCCTGACCCAGACCCGCTAACTTCGTGTTGGGTCGTGTCGGGTCTGCAGTATCGGGTCCGAAATTGCCAGCCCTAGACATAGCCCATGCAGCCGCGAGGTACTCATAACTTCAGCGATTTACAGCCCGTTGTAGGGCTGTAAATGGGCCGGGTTCGGGTTGGCGCACCCCAAGCTGATGCCCAGCTTGAACTTGTGAGCGTGTCAAAATCCAGCTCGTGTCCGATAAACAATTATGGCTTAGCCCAAAAACAGTTCAAAAAATTTTGTGGAGTCCAAGCCCAAAATCCGACCCAAATTAAGACCGAACTTGTATTATTTTTTGAGAAATTTTATTCATACCCCATAAATCTGTAATTAGCCCCCATTTCCAACAAACTTGAACACACCCCATTTTTTTTTTTTTCATACCCCATTCCTATACCAAAAATACCCTTCCCCCTTACACCCCACCTTCAATACACCCCAGTTAAATGGTCCGCACCAACTTGATTATACCCCAATCAAACACATACCCCCTTAAATATACCCCAATTATATGCACTCTTGAATACACCCCATTCTTAAATAAATCCCATGCAGTTTGCTGCTTTTTTTTTTTTTTTTGAGATCGGCGGGTGTCCCGAAACTTTTCGGGCAATGGCCCACTTCCAGTTGGCTGATACTTGAAGGCACAAGTAGAGCTGCAACTTGGGCGGGCCAACTTGAACCCAACCCGAGTCCAACCCGAACCTAACCCGAATTTGGGCGGGCTAATCCGAGCCCAACACGAATTATTTCTCCTCGACCCGATAGGACCCGACACGAAGTTAGCGGGTCTGGGTCAAGGCTAAACGGTTTCGGGTCGTAAACGGGTCGACACGATAGACCCGTTTAATAAACGGGTCGGGTCCGGGTTTAGGGTCTGGACACGGTAGACCAGGGAAGACCCGTTTAGTATTCAACGGATCGTGTCGGGTCAGGTCTACCAGCAATCCGATACTATAATATATAATACCAGTGAGTCTTTCGGGTCAGGTCGGGTCAAGTCGGATTGGGTCGGATCGGGTCAACTGAATAGATCCGGGTGGTAAACGGGCCTTACCGGGTCTTATCGTGTCTGCTTGTTTATTAGCGAGTCGGGTATGGGTTTAGGATCTAGACACGATTAGTTAAACTGGTCGGGTCCGGGTCTAGGGGTTTTGGACACGACACGAAACTAGACACGACACGACACGACTCATTGCCACCCCTAGCTGCAACTTGGGCGGGCCAACCCGAACCCAACCCGACTTTGGCCGGGTTAACCCGAACCCACCCCGCACAACCCGGCCAACCCGACGGGTTGGGCTTGGGCTAAGTTTAAACAAACATTGGGTTGGGTTGGGGGTACAAAAGACGCTGAGCAGGGGCTTTGGGGTTTGGGGTACAAAAAAAAGGGCATTGTTGGTATTAAAGGATTATTGAGTAAGTTATTGAGAAACGCTAGGGATACGGGGGCTAATTACAGATTTTTGGGGTATGAATAAAATTTCCCTATTTTTTATTTTTTTTAAGAATCCCTCTCGGTGACTGAGGGGGGGTTCGGCCTTGACCCCTACCAGTTTATTTAAAACCAAAAAGAAAATCGGTTACAACAAAACCAAAAATAAAAAAAGGGAAAAAAAAAAGGAAGAAAGAGGAGGGGGCCAAGGCCCTACATCAAAAAAGGGGGGACAAGACTGCCTTGAGATGCGTCAAGCTCTCTCATTCAAGCGCAATCTTCCATGTCCTCAGTCACGACTCATTTTGCTTCAGGACAAAGTTTGCTTGGTTCTGGGACCCATTGAAGATCTAGTTATTACATTCCTTCCATATAGACCAGCAAACAACAATAACCTGGATGTACCATGTCTTCCGCCATGTCTTGGGCACCCTCCTTCGTCTCCATTGCGACCACATCGACCTCAGCGATCCCGGTCTCCCTCTGATGGCGAGCATGTCTTCGATTATGCACTAGATACTATTGGAGAAGGGGCAATGAAGGAAAAGGTGATCAGTTGTCTCTCTCGGATGCCCGCAAAGAATGCACAAAAGGTCAAAGCAACCAGGGTGCTTGCGCTTCTTCAGGTTCCAACGGGTAAGGATCTTGTTGTGAATCAACAGCCACATAAAGATACTTGTCCGCAGCTTTCCACAGAGCCAAGGTAATAGGGCAAAGAACTCCTCCTGCGTTAACGAAGTGGTAGAGGGACT
The DNA here is from genome assembly GCA_947650365.1 of Chamaelirium japonicum. Lineage (NCBI taxonomy): Eukaryota > Viridiplantae > Streptophyta > Magnoliopsida > Liliales > Melanthiaceae > Chamaelirium > Chamaelirium japonicum. Next base: position 19,246,633 of record OX393549.1, read on the forward strand.
TCACCGAGTAGGAGCCCGAAGATGTCAATCTCCACCTCCCATTGTTTAGGGCATCGGAGACCGTGATCAGTTCTAGAATGTCCATGAGTTCCGCTGGATCCTACATCAAATCTGGGGGTAAATCATCTCCCAGGTGGAGGTCCCACACCATGCGGCCCCCCACAGCCAAGCACAGAGGACCAACTGTGGCCCTAGGAATGGGCGTGCAAACGTAAGGAACTGGAATAAACTTACAAAGTGAGTTATCCCCTGCCCATCGGTCCTTCCAAAACTGGATATTCTTTTCATTCCCCAAGACAAGCTAATTGCCACATTTGTATATGTTTCCTACCTTCAAGACTCCTCTCCAAAAGTGTGAGATACACCCTGATTTTTGGCTACGTACCTGGAGGGTTGAGAATTTGCGGAAGTACCTACTACGAATGACCCTACTCTAGTTATCCCCTTAATTGTTCTGTAGCCACCACCACCATTTACCTAGCAGCGCTCAGTTATGATCCCGAAGGTCAATAACTCCGAGCCCGCCTTGGTGCTTGGATTTGCACACTGATTTCCAATTCATAAGGTGTACGATCCCGAGTGTCTGTCGGCTCCCTGCCACAAGAATCTGTTGTTGATCGTGTCAATTTTCTTAAGAACCGAAGCTGGGAAGTAGAAAACGCCAGGTAGTAAGCTGGGATGGCTGAGAGGACTGAGCTGACCAGAGTCAGTCTACCCCCTAAGGACAGGTGTTGTTCTTTCCATCCAACTAGCCTCACCTCCACCTTCTCAATCACTTTAAGCGAATCATCCTTGTGCATCCGCCGATCGATGATGGAAAGTCCCAGATATTTCTTTGGCAACATATCCAATTGTAGTTCAGAATGCTTGCAAGAATCGCGCTGCCACCCGACCTCTGACCTAGGTTGTAAAAGGATTTATATCTGAATGTTCTTTTTCTCTCGTGACCATATGATAAAAAGAAAAAATAGTATTGATTATGATACATATTTAAAAAAATATATGTGAAGCAATGTTTCTAAAGTCTAAGACATTAATATTTGTAAAACAAATATTATGAAATTTATATTTGTTGTATATGAAAAATAAAAATAAAATGATCCCGGCTTGGGTTCAAGCTTTGGGCCGGATTACGGACACTCACATGCAGACCACAATATAGTCGGGCTTGAATATTCGAGCCCAACCCATCCCAAAGCCCAAACTAACTCCACTCAAACTAAGCCCAACTCACCTGGCCAAAGCCCATTTACAGCCGTAGCCCCTTGTCTCAACCTAACCGAAACATGACCAACCAGAATCGTCACGTGCACCTGGACTCGGCTACAACGTCAATGTCTCAAGTATGATATTATACCATCCGAGTCAGCACGGCTCCAACTTCACCCAAGGATCCGATTACCCTAAACCCGACACACGTGGCAATCCTATGTGTAACATGGTGCTAGTCTCTTTGCCTAGTAAAGAATGTACATTGTTGGCAACATTTGTGTGACACAACATATCTAAATGTGTTTAAGAGTCCTTTGTGTTGGGGAATTGGCTCGCGTTGATGCCAATCCCTTTTTCTACGGAAGCCTTAGGATGATGCTCGAGGTTCGAGGGTCAAAACCCTGCAAAGATCGTACAACCATACAGAAAATACGATACACGTATACAACAATAATGCACACCACGGATTCCCAGACAATCAAGAATTTGGATTGTTACTAGTAACAGAATACAACATGCAATGGTCACCGTTTGTTGGACCCCACAAATTCTCTACTTACTCCTCTCACAGAACACAACCACGAGTAGAGAACAACCCGCCCAAGAGATACTGAGATGTACCAGAGGATCACCAAGAGATGAAAGCACCCACCAAAGTGTTGGGTGTGTGTGTGTTAAAACCACACTTTTAGTCCCATATCGGTTAGGGGAGAAATCCCCTACCACAATATAAGGATTTGCCCACTTCCCCCCACTAGTCATCACACTAGAGGAGGGGCTCCACTAGCTCACACACGCGCGCGCGTGTGTGCCGTGCCGAGCCGGGCTTGGGCATGGGCTGGGCGGCACGTGTGTGTGTGCGCCCGCGGACCCGGACACGATAGCACCTCCGAAATGGGCTGGTCCGCACCTGCCCTCTTTTTGTTTTTTGCTATTAAGTCCTCCCCCATTTATTAAATTCCTTTTTGGCTACTAGCCGTTTTGCATGCGACCCGTTGCTGCATGCGAGCCGTTACGAGAGCTGTAACGTGCGAGGTTAATCGCAGCCCATTAACCGCTCCCCTCTTTCAGCCTCCCATTAACAGCCCGAGGCCTATATAAGGCCCGGTGCAGCCATGGGATTAACACACTCCGAAAATCGGAATTCCTCTCTGCTTACTGCCTCTCTCTCTCCCATTCTCTCGTGCCGTGTTGCTGTGGTGCTGCCCCTTTGCTCCGAAGAGACTCCCTCTCTCGGACCAAAGCCTTGCTGCGGTGCTACCTCCCGGCCTCGAGAAGATCGTCATCGAGTCGCTGGGTTCCTGAAAGTCTACGAGGTTCGCAAAACCTTCTTGGAGTCGTGCCGACGAGAAGGAGGTCGCCTGACCGGGGTCGCCGTATCTCCGAGAACAATTGCCACGAGACCCGCACGAGGGGGGCAATAAGATTCTTGGGACAGTGCCTAGCACGCTTCGACCACAGGCCAGAGTTTCTAACTCTTCTTTTGTCCTAACATTAGATCTAAAATAATCGACTTGCATCTAATAGAGAAATCTAAATAATTAGATATATTTTAGATAGATTGTATCTCCCTTTTAGAAAAGTTCGGCAAGGTGAATGACGGTTCCATAGAACCCGCTCTGCCTTGGCAAACAATTTCTAAAAGAAATTTGTGACTTGTCCTTGTTTGCGAAAATAACATTTGCTAATCAATTTTAATATTAATAATTTGATTAAATCCTAAATTTGCTAGTTTAGAACGATTACATTTCCAACAATCCAAGAATCTTATTGTTATTTAATCGTTCATCATATTATCATTCTATTGTGCATTTCATTTTGGTAGTATTGTTATCATAGAATAAATAGCTTCATTATTAGTTGTTAAAAGTTGCGCTATAGTTATTAGTCAAAATTAGTTCTCTACAAAAGTTAATTAAAAGCATACATTTTAGAAAAGACTAAGAGTCATTATTTGGAATATTCCACTACCTACGGTGTCTAGAAAGGCTTGACAAACCGGCATTAAATTGCCCAAGGTAGTTTGATATTTGAGCGAGCCTAGTGCTCCACCTCCTACCTGGAGCCCATCTGGCCATTAGGATTTGGAAGTTTCATTTTGACTTCTGAAAGTCAAATCTATACAGTGTGCTTTAAAATTGACAAAACTCATTTTTTAATCCACAGATTTCAACTTCTTACTTTGGTCCGAAATGGCCTCACCAAACCGTGAAACCCTTAGTGCCAAACCCGAAAAGTTTGACGGGTCTAACTTCAAGAGGTGGCAGAACCAGATGCGTTTCTGGCTAACCACACTTGGGTTATTGTCAGCCATAGGTGAAACCGCACCAGGAGTATCCAATGGGTCTAGCCAAACTCGTCGTACCCGAGCCTCCACTTCACAACCTGAACCTGAATCCACTTTTGGCTTTCCCACTAGGACCCCAGAAGAAATCAACTACCATGGTCTTCATAGGATCCTAGGGGCCTTATCTGATAGATTATACGATATCTATTATACCATTCAAAACCCTAAGGACCTATGGGATACCCTAGAGCGTAAGTATGGCCTAGATGATGCTGGAGTAAAACGCTTCAAAGCGTCTGACTTCAACAGCTTTAAAATGGTTGACTCCAAACCCATGAATGATCAGATTCATGAGTTTGAAAACCTAGTCCAACATCTGAAGACTAATGGTTCCACCCTTGATGAAACCTTCCAAATAGCCTGTCTTATAGATAAACTCCCTGCTTCTTGGTCCGAGTTTTCTAAACACCTAAGTCATACCCAAGGTGACCTAACCCTAACTCAAGTTCTAAACTCTATTAGAATTGAGGAGCAACATAGGCTCAGGGAAAAGGGATCCTCTGAATCCAAACCCAAGGTCAACAATGTAGAGGGTCAACCGTCTAAGCCATTCCAAAAACCTAGACATAAGTTCCAGAAGAAACCCTTCCACCCTAAGCCTAAGCCATACACCAAGAAGCTATACCATAGCAACCATAACCCAAACCATCCCAAGGACCAAAAGAAGGAAGGAGTGCGTTGCTGCTACGTCTGCGGTCGGACCAATCACATGGCCAACCAATGCTTCTACAAGAAGACAGCACCACCTCCAAATCCAAGAAGAAATGGTCCAACGCCACCCGGCTCCCAAGTCAACATGGTGACCTCTGGAGCTGGCTCTTCTGGGACCGCTTTCAGGTCTGTTCTCTTCACCCCTGAAGTTAACATGACCTTTCAAGCATTTGATTGGTGGATTGACACAGGAGCTAACATTCATGTTTGCTCTGATCAATCTTTGTTTTCCACCTATCAGGTCTCAGGTGGAGGAGCTGTAAGCATGGGGAACAATGCTGAGGCTCGTGTGCTAGGGATAGGACGGATCGACCTGAAGCTGACGTCGGAGAAGACCCTAACCCTGCGCGGAGTCCACCACGTTCCGGAGATTAGGAGGAACTTAATTAGTGGGTTCTTATTAGTCCAACAGGACTATGAGCTTGTATTTGAGTCCAATAAAGTTGTAATAACTAAAGGAATGAATTTTATTAGAAAATGATTTCTTTGTGATGGCTTATTTAAATTAAATGTCTTTAATCCTTCGTCTACAATTCTGAATGTTGAGTCTTCGGTCACTTGGCACCAAAGACTAGGTCATGTAAATTATAATTCTATTAAGAAACTCATGACCCTAAACATCATTCCCAAATCCGATACTAGGAATCTCGACAAGTGCGAGATATGCGTAGAAGCGAAACAATCTAAGAAATCTTTTAAAACCATCGATCGAGACTCCCATATACTTGAATTAATTCACAGCGATGTCTGTGATTCTGGGAGAACCTCGAGAGGTGGCAATAGATATTTTGTAACGTTCATAGATGACGCTTCAAAATATTGCCACCTATACCTTATTAAAACTAAGGATGAAGTACTCAGTAAATTTAAAATTTACAGAGCTCTGGTTGAAAACCAATTAGACGAAACCATTAAGATCCTTAGGTCAGACCGAGGAGGGGAGTACACCTCAAATGAGTTAAGTGAGTACTGTGATGACTATGGAATACTCCATGAAGTCACAGCTCCTTACACTCCCCAATCCAACGGTGTAGCGGAAAGGAAAAATAGAACCCTAATGAACATGGTCAATTCTATGTTACTAAGCTCTGGAGCGCCAGAGAACTTATGGGGGGAAGCCCTAATGATGGCTTGTTTTATCCTTAACCGTATTCCTTTTAAACACAATGACTTGACCCCATACGAAGTATGGAAACATAGAAAACCAAACTTAGAATATTTAAAAGTGTGGGGGTGCCTAGCTAAGGTAAAAATCCCCGATAACAAAAGGAAGAAGATAGGACCTAAGACTGTAGATGCTATCTTTATTGGCTACGCTTCAGACAGTAACGCTAATCGATTTTTAGTGTTTAACTCTGAAATAAGCGAAATAGCCAATAACACCATAATCGAAGCAAGAGATGCTTCATACTTCGAAAATATCTTCCCTTATAAGACTAGGATCAATACTAATCCCAATAACCAGGCTTCTAGTTCTAATCAGGTAACTCAGATCGAACCCGAAGTCCAATTAGAACCTGAAGACCAGACTGAACCGGTAACCGAACCTAGGAGTAAACGTGCCCGTGTAGAGAAAGTCTTTGATGACTTCTATGCACTTATGGTGGAAAACTCTCCCTCCACCTATACAGATGCAATGAAGTCCATAGACTCACCTTTTTGGAAAGAAGCCATAGATAATGAAATCCAATCCATACTTCAAAACCATACCTGGGAACTCACCAATTTACCTCCTGGTTGTAAAACTATAGGATATAAATGGGTGTTTAAGAAAAAGCTTAGACCCGACGGTACCATAGATAAATTTAAGGCACGACTTGTAGCCAAGGGCTTTACCCAAAAACCCGGGGTAGACTATTTTGATGTCTACTCACCTGTCGCTAGGATAACCACGATTAGGATCCTCATCGCCTTAGCTTCAATTTATAAGCTAGTCATACATCAAATGGATGTCAAGACTGCTTTCTTGAATGACGACCTTAATGAGGAAATTTATATGGACCAACCCGAGGGATTTACTGCACCTGGACAAGAGGGAAAGGTGTGTAAATTAATTCGATCCCTCTATGGACTTAAACAAGCCCCAAAACAATGGCACACGAAATTCGATGAAGTTATCTTATCCTATGGATTTGATATCAACACAACGGATGAATGTGTATACCATAAAGTAGATGGTAATAATGTTGTCATCTTATGTTTGTATGTTGACGATATTCTGATATTCGGTTCAAACATACAAATCATAAATGATATCAAACACTTTTTGTCCCAAAACTTTGACATGAAAGATTTAGGACAAGCCGACGTTATTTTGAACACTAAGATCATTAGGAAGGACAATGGTTTAGTGTTATCCCAATCCCACTATGTCGAGAAAATCCTTAGGAAATTTTACGACCCCGATTGCCAACCGGTATCCACACCATATGATCCAAATACCCATCTGACAAAGAATACTGGACTTTCTAGACTACAGAGCGAGTATGCTCAAATCATAGGATCGCTAGGTTTTCTAGCAAACTATACTCGACCCGATATCGCTTACGCGGTAAATAGACTTAGTCGTTATACGTCTAACCCGAATTTGTCCCATTGGAATGCGTTAGAAAGAATTTTTAGATATCTAAAGGGAACGATATCATACGGTCTCCACTATAGTGGATATCCAGCTGTATTAGAGGGATACTCTGATGCTAACTGGATTAGTGATTCAATAGATATTAAGTCCACAACCGGATATGTATTCCTACTAGGAGGTGGAGCCATATCTTGGAAATCCACCAACCAGACTGTTATAGCTAGGAGTACCATGGAATCAGAAATGATAGCGCTAGATACCACTAGCACAGAAGCAGAATGACTTCGAGATCGTCTATATGAGATCCCATTGATAGAAAAGCCTTTACCGGCTATATCTATCCATTGTGATTGTCGATCAGCTATTGATAAATGTAATCAAGAAAACGCTGACGTGAAAATAAATCGACATCTGAAAGTGAGACATAGATCTCTCAGATATAAGATGAAAAATCAAATAATTGCCCTAGACTTTGTTAGATCCGAAAAGAATTTGGCGGATCATCTAACTAAGGGCCTTTCTAGGACAGTGGTCTTAGAATCGTCGAGGGGGATGAGATTAAGCCCATAAGAAAGATCACCGCAGTGGGAACCCAACCTCACGGAGGTTCAATGGGTAGAAACAAACTGTAGTAGTGATTGAAAATAAGGAGCACTGAATAATGCTCCCGTCCCTATGACGTCAGTGCTTATTAAAAGCAAGGGGCAGGATGAGTGTAAAACTCTTAATAAGTCCAAGACCCATGAGGCGGGGTGTCGCCTTGCTCACACCCCTATTAGGACTTACCTATATGTATGTCGTTGTGAGGCCGCAACTCTGGGACCAGGGCTGCTCCCTAGAAACATACAAGAAAAGATATCTGCGCAAGGCCATTAATAGCGCAACCCGCTTAGAACCATCGAAAACTGTACTACGTGTACTACTTGTAGAAACCTGATAAATGAGGCTGGTTCAAGGCGTAGTCCACCAAGCCCTCACGGATGTATACAACTGTACTAAGTGGAGATTCAAACCGGAAGGTACCTACACCTACTGCGTAGTATAAGGAATCCAGCAAAGTCTTTTTATTTTACATTTTAAACTTTTTAATTATTTAATATTTAGTGGTTTTAAACACATGTGGGGGATTGTTGGGTGTGTGTGTGTTAAAACCACACTTTTAGTCCCATATCGGTTATGGAAGAAATCCCCTACCAACATATAAGGATTTGCCCACTTCCCCCCACTAGTCATCACACTAGAGGAGGGGCTCCACTAGCTCACACACGCGCGCGCGTGTGTGCCGTGCCGAGCCGAGCCGGGCCGGGCTTGGGCTTGGGCTGGGCGGCGCGTGTGTGTGCGCCCGCGGACCCGGACACGATAGCACCTCCGAAATGGGCTGGTCCGCACCTGCCCTCTTTTTGTTTTTTGCTATTAAGTCCTCCCCCATTTATTAAATTCCTTTTTGGCTACTAGCCGTTTTGCATGCGACCCGTTGCTGCATGCGAGCCGTTACGAGAGCTATAACGTGCGAGGTTAATGGGCTTAATCGCAGCCCATTAACCGCTCCCCTCTTTCAGCCTCCCATTAACAGCCCGAGGCCTATATAAGGCCCGGTGTAGCCATGGGATTAACACACTCCGAAAATCGGAATTCCTCTCTGCTTACTGCCTCTCTCTCTCCCATTCTCTCGTGCCGTGTTGCTGTGGTGCTGCCCCTTTGCTCCGAAGAGACTCCCTCTCTCGGACCAAAGCCTTGCTGCGGTGCTACCTCCCGGCCTCGAGAAGATCGTCATCGAGTCGCTGGGTTCCTGAAAGTCTACGAGGTTCGCAAAATCTTCTTGGAGTCATGCCGACGAGAAGGAGGTCGCCTGACCGGGGTCGCCGTATCTCCGAGAACAATTGCCACGAGACCCGCACGAGGGGGGCAATAAGATTCTTGGGACAGTGCCTAGCACGCTTCGACCACAGGCCAGAGTTTCTAACTCTTCTTTTGTCCTAACATTAGATCTAAAATAATCGACTTGCATCTAATAGAGAAATCTAAATAATTAGATATATTTTAGATAGATTGTATCTCCCTTTTAGAAAAGTTCGGCAAGGTGAATGACGGTTCCATAGAACCCGCTCTGCCATGGCAAACAATTTCTAAAAGAAATTTGTGACTTGTCCTTGTTTGCGAAAATAACATTTGCTAATCAATTTTAATATTAATAATTTGATTAAATCCTAAATTTGCTAGTTTAGAACGATTACATTTCCAACAATGTAGAAGCCGAAGTAAACTCCGAAGAACCCCGATAAAGACTTGGATGAATTTGAAGGAGAACCTGTAGACGAACCTCCACTCGCTCTTCCCTTCCTTCTTCATTTTTTCGTCTTCCTCTCCTCTTCTTCTTCTTCTCTCTCTTCCTTCCTTCCTCTCTCATCTTTCCTTGCGGCAAACCCTTGACAGAGTTTCTGATTCTCTCCTCATCCTTTGACTCGTTCTAAATTCACTATATCGAAGAACCATTCCACCATGGCCACCGGTCGTCATGCTGTCACAAGCATCGAAGAGCTCCGTAGGAGCATCGTGTCGGCGGTCCCCCGAATCCTTCAATCTTCTCCCACGGGTCGCTCTCCTCCGTAAACAATCATCTATGTAGCATTTCCTTCCATACACTAGAGCCTCCCATAATCTCCTTTATATAAGGGAAAAAACGCATGCCCATAGGAATCCAAAACCGACTCAAAACGCTGCCTGACTCGCGACCTGCCCATGCTATTAGCACCCAGTTTTCCTGGGTAACTCGCCTGCTCGTACAGGTGAGTTCTGGCAGGGTTCTGTCTTTTGGGTGTGGTTTTAATAGGCCAAAACTCAACAATTAAGTCTAGTTAGAGTTTATGAATCATTCCTGGATTGTCAAAAGATTTTATTCAAAACCTAATCTTAGATATTTTGGAATGAGAAGTCGACCTGCTCTCATGTTTTGACTAGAGCACAAAGGCTAGGTATGAAAGTTCGAACTCTTCTCTTCCATTTTTCACCCTAAAGCTTCCATGCTGATATACTCGAACCCTAAAGCAATTGTGTTAAAAAAAAAAACCCGAAGAAAGTGGTATTCATAGAGAAGCTCTATAAATTTCTTTCCCAAAGTGTATCAACACCAAGATAAGAGTCCAAAAATATAGCTTCTCTCTTTAGATTTTGGGGAGATCTTGGCGTCCTTCTCTCTTCCCCACTTGGGGGTGGAGATGCAGCCCCCCCAAGACCCAGATCTCTGTCGGATTCTAGATGGGAAGGTAGGGAAGCCAGTTAGTGGGTTGGCTACTGCGGTAGAAGGAGAAGTCTCTTCCCCTTCGTCTAGATATGGTGTCAACAAGGAGGTTCTGCGAACGGCTGAGGAGGATTTTCTCCCTCCTCGACCTCCAACCTTGGAGGAGTTTCTTGCAGTGGGTTCCAGTAGATCTCCGGTAAAGGGGCGTGGAGAAGGCGTACATGCGTCTCCTTCCTCTTCTTCAATTTGTGGCAGTGGGGGGTCGGAACCTAGATTTGGTTGCCACCGAGTTGCAGATGCGAGATCTAGAGAGTCTCTGAGCTTCAGGTCGACTCGAGGTGAGGAGGAGGGCACTGCACAGGATCGTGTGGATGCTGTGGCAGATGGTGCGACTCTAGTAGCAACTGCGATTTCTTGTGATGGAGGGGAGGTGAATGCTGGTCCTGATGCAGCGGCTCTTCGTCATTTCTGGGCCATAGTTAAAATACTTTTAACTATGCGGAACCAAGCTGATTCTATCTCGCAAAAAATAATTCATGTTAAGTTGATAACAAAAAATATAAATTTAATGAACTTAGGTTGAGCGTTATTGTCCTATTTTTCTATTTGATTCGGCAAGATTTTGGGAGGGAGCTATTGCAATATTGCACTTGCAGGAGGACTTATTGCAAGTTGATACCTATGTCAGAGAGCTATCACTAAGTCCCCCTATTTAATTTTTTGAGACGTCATTATCCTTAGCTATGAATGTCTCAAGCAAATGAATTTCCCATCCCATTTATGTCTCGTCAAAAGAACGGACCCTAAATGAGGTGGCAGTGACCCTCACATTTCTCCTGAATGTGATCCCTCTTAGCTAGGGGTGGCAATGGGTCGTGTCGGGTCAGGTTCATGTCGTGACTAGTTTCGGGTCATGTCCAAAACCCCTAGACCCGTACCCGAACCGTTTAACTAATCGTGTCTTGATCCTAAACCCATACCCGACCCGTTTATAAACAGGTAGACCCGACAAGACCCGCTTACCACATGGGTTTATTCAGTTGACCTGATCGGAACCGATCCGACCCAATCCGACTGGACCAGACCTAACCCGATAGACCCACTGATACTATATATTACAGTATCGGATTGCGGATAGACCCGACCCGACCCGACACTACCCGTTGAATTTTAAACGGGTCTTCCCGGGTCTACCGTGTCCAGACCCTAAACCCGGATCCGACCCGTTTATTAAACAGGTCTATCGTGTCGATCCGTTTACGACCTGAACCTGTTTAGCCTTGACCAGACCCGCTAACTTCGTGTCGGGTCGGGTCTGCCGTGTCAGGTCCGAAATTGCCAGCCCTACTCTTAGCCTCGATTGTATGTGACCTAGCCGACATAACCCATGCAGCCGAGGTACTCAGCTTCAGCGACACCAGATTGAACAACTTTTTGAAGCACTCACTGAGCTCGTTGTTGGGCTGTAAATGGGCCGGGTTCGGGTTCGCGCACCCCAAGCCGACGCCCAGCTTGAACTTGTGAGTGTGCCAACATCCAGCTTGCGCCAAATAAACAATTATGGCTTGGCCCAAAAACAGTCAAAAAAATTTTGTCGAGTCCAAGCCCAAATCCGACCCAAATTAAAACCTAACTTGTATTTTTTATTTAGAATCCCTCATAGTGAATGAGGGGGGGGGGGGTCCGGCCTTGACCCTACCAGTTTATTAAAACCCAAAAAGGAAAGCAGTTATAATAAAATCAGAAAAAAAAAAGAAAGAAAGAAAGAGGAGGGGCCCAAGGCCCTACATCAGAAAAGGGAAGACAAGACTGCCTCGAGATGCGTCAAGCTCTCTACTTCAAGCGCTACCTTCCATGCCCTCAGTCACGACTCATTTTGCTTCAGGATGAAGTCTGCTTGGTTCTGGGACCCATTGAAGATCCAGTGATTACATTCCTTCCATATAGACCAGCAAACAACAATAGCTAGGATGTACCATGTCTTCCGCCATGTCTTGGGCACCCTCCTTCGTCTCCATTGCGACCACATCGACCTCAGCGATCCCGGTCTCCCTCTAATGGCGAGCTTGTCTTTGATCATGCACTAGATACTGTTGGAGAAGGGGCAATGAAGGAAAAGATGATCAGTTGTCTCTCTCGGATGCTCGCAAAGAACACACAAAAGGTCAAAGCGACCAGGGTGCTTGCGCTTCTTCAAGTACCAACGGGTAAGGATCTTGTTGTGAATCAATAGCCATATAAAGATACTTGTCCGCGACAAGGACCTCAGCTTTCCATAGAGCCAAGGTAAAAGGGCAAAGAACTCCCCCTGCGTTGACGAAGTGGTAGAGGGACTTCACCGAGTAGGAGCCCAAAGATGTCAATCTCCACCCCCATTGTTTAGGGCATTGGAGACCGTGATCAGCTCTAGAATGTCCATGAGTTCCGCTGGATCCTGCATCAGCTCTGGGGCTAAATCGTCTCCCAGGTGGAGGTCCCACACCATGCGGCCCCCCCTAACCGAGCACAGGGGACCAATCGTGGCCGTCAAAAGGGGCACGCAAACGTAAAGACCTGAAACAAACTTACAAAGTGGGCTATCCCTTGCGCACCGGTCCCCCCAAAACTGGATATTCTTTTCATTCCCCAAGACAAGCTGATTGCCATAGTTGTATATGTTTCCTACCTTCAAGACTCCTCTCCAAAAGTGTGAGATATACCCTGATTTTCGGCTACGTACCTGGAGGGCCGAGAATGCAGAAGTACCTACTATGAATGACACTACTCCATTTATCCCCTTAATTGTTCTGTAGCCACCACCACCATTTACCTAGCAGCGCTCAGTTATGATCCCGGAGGTCAATAACTCTGAGCCCGCCTTGGTGCTTGGATTTGCACACAGATTTTAAATTCATAAGGTGGTACGATCCCGAGTGTTCGTCGGCTCCTCGCAACAAGAATCTGCTGTTGATCGTGTCAATTTTCTTAAGAACCCAAGCTGGGAAGTAGAAAACGACCAGGTAGTAAGCCGGGCTAGCCGAGAGGACTGAGCTGACCAGAGTCAGTCTACCTCCTAAGGAAAGGTGTTGCCGTTTTCATCCAACTAGCCTCACCTCCACCTTCTCAATCACTTTAAGCCAATCGTCTTTGTGCATCCGCCGATCGATGATGGGAAGTCCTAAGTATTTCTTTGGCAACATATCCAAATTGTAGTTCAGAATGCTTGAAAGAACCGCCCTGACACCCGACATCTGACCAAGGTTGTAAAAGGATTTATATCTAAATGTTCTTTTTCTCTCTTGACCATATGATAAAAAGAAAAAATAGTATTGATTATGATACATATTTAAAATATATATGTGAAGTAATGTTTATAAAGTCTAGGACATAAATATTTGTAAAATAAATATTATAAAATAAATATTATAAAATTTATATTTGTTGTATATGAAAAATAAAAATAAAATGATCCCGGCTTGGGTTCAAGCTTTGGGCCGGGTTAACGGACGCTCACATGCAGACCACAATATAGTCGGGCTTCAATATTCGAGCCCAACCCATCCCAAAGCCCAATCTAACAAACTAATCCCAAATCACCTGGCCAAAGCCCATTTACAGCCCTAGCCCCTTGTCTCAACCTGGACTCAGCTACAACATGAATGTCTCAAGTATGATATTATACCATCCGAGTCAGCACGGCTCCAACTTCACCCAAGGATCCAATTATCCTAAACCCGACACAACATATCTAACTGTGTTTAAGAGTCCTTCATGTTGGGGAATTGGCTTGCATTGATGCCAATCCCTTTTTCTCTCTTAGGATGTTGCTCGAGGTTCGAGGGTCAAAACCCTGTAAAGATCGTACAACCATACAGAGAATACGATACACATATACAGCAATAACGAACACCACGGATTCACCAGGCAATCAAGAATTTGGCTTATCACTAGTAAGAGAATACAGCATGCAGTGGTCGCCGTTTGTTGTACCCCGCAAAACCTCTACTTACTCCTCTTACAGAACACACCCATGAGTAGAGAACAACCCGCCCAAGAGATACTGAGATGTACCGGAGGATCACCAAGAGATGAAAGCACCCGCTAAAGTAGAAGTCGAAGTAAACGCACCGAAGAACCCGGATGAAGATTTGGATGAACTTGAAGGAGAACCCGGAGACGAACCTCCACTCTCTCTTCTCTTCTTCCTTCTTTATTTTTTCGTCTTCCTCTTTTCATCTTCTTATTCTTCTCTCTCTTCCTTCCTTCCTCTCTCATCTTTCCTTACGGCATACCCTAGACCGGGTTTCCGATTCTCTCCTCATCCTTTGACTCGTTCTAAATTCTCTATATCAAAGAACCATTCCACCATGGCCACCGATCATCATGCCCTCACAAGCATCGAAGAGCTCCGGAGGAGCATCGTGTCGGCGGTCCCTGGAATCCTTCAATCTTCTACCACGGGTCACGCTCCTCCGTAATCGATCACCTCTGTAGCCTTTCCTTTAATACACTAGAGCCTCCCATAATCTTCTTTATGTAAGGGAAAAAACGCATGCCCATAGGAATCCAAAACCGACTCAAAACGCGGCCTGACTCGCGACCTGTCCATGCTATCAGCACCCAGTTTTCCTGGGTAACTCGCCTGCTCGTACAGGTGAGTTCTGGCAGGGTTCTGTCTTTCGGGTGTGGTTTTAATAGGCCAAAACTCAACAATTAAGTCTAGTTAGAGTTTAGAGTTGTGCTGCTAGTCAAGATCAGATGGATCTCTGACAAAGTTTCCATGAAGACCATTTGCACATAGCTTAGCCACATTCATCCTTTGGAATGAGAAGTCGAACTACTCTCATGTTCTGACAAGAGCACAAAGGCCAGCCATGAAAGTTCGAACTCTTCTCTTCCATTTTTCACCCTAAAGCTTCCGTGATGATATACTCGAACCCATAGATTCGATGCAATTTCTATGCAATCAGACAGAAGCCTGTTAAATGTAGGTTCATACCTAGGGGTGGACATGGGTGGGCTTGGGCCTAGCAAATATATATTTTTGAATAGGCCTGACTCGAAAGCCCAACCCGATATAGTATAAAATAAGGCCCGTGGGTTGGCCCATGTCCACCTTTATTCATCACTTACATCCGGACAATTAGGACTAGTTAAGAAATCTTGCAGGCAATGTGGAAGCGAAAGAACAAACACACACAGAGAGAGAGAGAGAGAGAGAGAGAGAGAGAGAGAGAGAGAGAGAGAGAGAGAGAGAGAGAGAGAGAGAGAGAGAGAGAGAGAGAGAGAGAGAGAGAGAGAGAGAGAGAGAGAGAGAGAGATGGAATGATGGAATATGTCCTATTAAAAAAATACACTTTGATGGATTTTATCTTTTCACGTCCTCGTCAGTTTCTAGCAAACAATCCTAAAATTTTCTTTAGTATAGGGAAACATACAAAGAAGCATTCAGATTCGTCAAAAGAGATTTTTAGTAGTCCAGACGAATCCCTACTCCACCCATAGCCATTGCTAGGATTATGCACTATGTGAGGTAAGAGGTTACAAGACTTGACTCACCCAACCTATATATTATATAGTCTCATGTCGCCTTGTCTTTCAACGGGTACGTTGCCCTTTCTCCGCTACATCTAGTGGCTCTAATCGATTGACCAACCGTTAGCTCCTCCTCACACTCGTTCCCACAACCTAACGCCTGGAGTACGTCTCTCTCGTCTCCTCTCTGCGAACGCGGCTCAGGTAGCACTGAACTTACTCCAATCCAACATACGGATCAGATGCCACGATCTCCCCCTCGATGGAATCTCCACTCTCCAATCGATCGATCACACCCTCATATATGGAAGAAGGAGAAGTTGATGTGTCCTAGGATTTCCTATATGTGAAAATCGATGGATGCAATAGGAAAGCACCTAGATAAATATCTCTAATGAAATCGGTAAAGATCGAAAACAAGAGAGATCAAAAAGAGAAATGATAAAAATTTAGCTGGATTTCTATGTTTCCCTCTTACAAAATAACCAAAATTGGGGATTTCTCTCCTTTCATCTATAGTGGCTGCCAAAGATCTGACCTAAAGAGGCAAAACATTGTATTTATAGAGAGTACCAACCTCCCCACTAATAACCATTTGGTCGGGCCATCAACATGCGAGATAAACGTAAAATAGTGCACAATTCTAATTGTTTTGGCCTCTGGCTTGATGATGTCTGAACAAGTGTTCGGACAACTTAACTTGGCAGTCTGGAATAGCTGTTCGGATGCCAGACTCAGAATGTCTATTGTCCGGTATTAATGGTCCGAACAACTGTTCAAGTCGCCTCTAGGTTTCCAACCAAAGTTGTTCGGACGAATAAGAATCGTCATAACGTCTACCAAGATGTTGGAATAGCTTTTCAGATGGTCAAAGGATTCAATCAAACCTCCTAGCTTTAATCACTAAACATAACAATACAAATATTTCTAAGATATGTCAAGTACAAAAAAAATATGTCAAGAAGCACAATGCCATGTGAAAAAGAAAACCAAAAACATAAAAGTTAACAAATACTTTTACTCGTTTTATATTCCTCGACACTTGGGCATTGTGATATTTTTCTCATACTTTTAGGGTTTGTTTGGTTGGAGGGAGTTGGAACCGGCGTGTTCCATCTCACGCGTGGGGTACAAATGGAATGAGTTGGAACGCCACCTGAAAACCGTGAGGTACAAACTCACGCGTTTTCTATACAATCGAAACCCACGGAAGAGTTGAAACTCATCTGGTCGTCCGTCTTCGCACGGAACCAAACAGCCGCTTTAGAAAAACACGCGGGAGTTGGAACACGCCGGTTCCAACTCCCTCCAACCAAACAGTAGTGTCTCCATCAAAGCTACATTATCCAACTCTAGCTAGGCTAATTGTTTTCTAGTTTCTTCATCACCAGCTATAGCCTTAGGAGCTTGGCCATTCTTTTTCAGCTCCTTGTTCTCATTCTCCAGATTTGTGGGTTTTTTTACGAGCCACAAATTCTTTTCTATGATATATTCATTCTCAGATGCTCTCTCAACCACTTCCACCTTAAGATTTTTTCTTTCTTAGCTACCTTCAACTCTTTAGACAATACTTTATGTTTCTTGAGAAGCTTGTTGTATTCGTCAAGAAGTTGTTGGAAGTCATCCTCAAATGCTGAGTTATTCAAGTCTTCTCTCTCAAATGGTACTGTAGACACACGAATTTTGTCGGACCCGGACCCGACTTACGTGTGCCGACGCGGATGCAAACCTGACTTACGTGTGCCGACGCGGATGCAAACCCGACATGCAGACCCGACTCGCACGCACCGGTGCGAACCCGGACCCGACTCGCACCTAGCAAAGGAGGACCCGGACCCCACGCTTAAAGGGGGGGCCGGCCCCTACTAGGGTCCGAACCCCATGGGGGCCGGCCCTACTAGGACCCGAACCCCATGGAGGGGCCGACCGGCCCTGCAAGGAAGGAAAAGAAAAGAAAGAAAAGAAAAGGAAAGAAAAGAAAGGAAAGAAAAGAAAAGAAAAGAAAAGAAAAGGAAAGAAAAGGAAGAAAAGAAAATAAGTACCGCCATGCGCGGGGGGAGGTTGCGTATGACGTCTGCACACACGCGGATCTGCGCCGATCCCTCGATCCGACGCACAAGAAGAAGCGCCCGATCGCCATCGATTTCGTGTGCGAAATCCAACCATAATTGCCTCGCCAGAAAAGGAAAACAAATAAGTGTTATTCCCCTCATCAATGGATGAATAAATCCCGGGCAATTATGAGAGAGATACAAAAGGAATTTAAAATTAAAAGTTCCCATATCTCTCTCCCCTCCCCTTTGCCTATAAATAGAGGGGGTGGGAGAAGATTCAAGAGGTCGATGGTTGAAGACTGAAGACGAAGCGCGGGTGCTCTGCGGAAGAGGAGACGCTTCTTCATCGACCCAAGGCTTCACGAGGCACGGGCAAGGCTGTCCCGAGGGATCGGCTTAGTCCACTGAAAGCCCTCATCAACGTGAAGACCCTTGCACACGAAGATCAAGACTTCGACTCCGCGCACGAAGAAGAAAGCTCGGAGAAGAAGACCCTTCGACTCCGAAGACGCCAGAAGCAAAGGCCGGAGAAGAAGCTCGGAGCGGCACTACCCCGTCGGCTCCAACAAATCCTCGATCCCGATCAAGCTCTAAAGCCCGGAGGAGAGAAACGAAACGTCATCACCCCATCGTCTTCAACAAACGCCTGCGCCATCCACGAAGAAGAAAGCCTGGAGCAGACCGTCTGAAGCGTCGTTACCCCCGCCGTCTTCACCAACAAAAACCGACGCTACAACCGTCGCACGGAGGCCGTCGCTACCCCCGCCATCTTCACCAATAAAAGCCGACGCTACAACCATCGCACAGATACCGGTGCTACCCCCACCATCTTCAAAAGCATCCTTCGACTCCGATCACGCCAAGGAAGCCCAGAGAAGAAGAGAAGTCCAGCCGACCCACAAACCGTCGAAGCACCGGAGAAGTAGCCCACGTCGTTCGAAGAAGAAGACCGAGTTGATGCTGAAGCTAAAGCCAACGCAAGAAGCCAAAGCAAAGCCCCAGTAAAGCCCGCGCCAAAGCAACGCAAGTGCCAAAGCTAAGCGACTACGCCGGCCACGAGCAAAAGCACCGCACGTTCTAGCCGATACGACGTGAAGTCCGGAAGAACGAAAGTATCGCAAGTCTCTCCCGGCTACGTCCAAGCGCAAGCGCCGAAGCAAAGCAAAAGCCAGAGCCACGCCGGAGCCAAGCCAAAGCCAAAAAGCCGAAGCCAAAGCCGACGCCAAAGCATGATCGACACCGCGAACCGACGATCAAGGACGCCGAGGTCAAGCAAGGAGCGAGGAAGACACGAAGACCGAGGAACGAAGCTGGAGACCCCCTAGCCGAGAAAGCGCGAAGCACGGAAGGGACCGAAGAAACAGCGGATATTCCTTAGCCTTTCCAAAACCCTCACCTTGTAAAGACCCCTGTCCTGGGCAACTCCTTCAGAGCTCTCGCACGAACACCACGTGGAGACACGGATCAAAGGGATCCTCCAGAAGATCTTTCCCACAAATCCCCTGATCAAAACTCGCCACAACCCGGACTCGCTACACCCGAGCCACCCGGGTCCCGGCCACACTTGTAATCTGGTTTTGCGCAATAAAGCCGACCCGTATCTTTTCCGCGCATACAGGTACCATATACCAATCAATGCATCAGGTGCAAAAACTCGAGTGCAAACATCTTGGTCGGTCAGTGCCTTTCCATGACCAAATGACTCTATTCTATGTACCATTCTAGCACTTTGGTGCAGAAACCAAGTGCAAAACTCTGATCGGTTAGTGCCTCACCACGATCAGATAGCATCATGTACCAATCAGTGCACCAGGTATGAAAACCTGAGTGGAAACATACATCCTGGTCGATCGAAGCCTTGCCACGACTTGGTGGTAGTATTCGACATACCATTGTAGTATCCTAGTACAGAAACCAAGCGCAAAAAACTGATCGGTCGGTCAGTTCCTCACCACAATCAGATGGTACAATGACCAATCAATGCATCAGGTGCAGAAACTTGAGTGCAAACTTCCTGGTCGGTCAGTCCTTTCCACGACCGGGTTGTACTATTCTAGCACTTTGGTGCAGGAACCAAGTGCAAAAAACCTAATCGGTCAGTGCCTCGCTACGATCAGATGGTGTCACCCAATTGATCTAGCAAAAAATCAAATTTTCAAGTACAAGATTGATCTTGCAGAAGATCAGATTTTGAAGTACAAGACCGATCTTGCATATGATCAGATTTCCAACAACAAGACCAATCTCGTAGAAGATCAAATTTTCAAGAACCTGACCGATCATCCAGAAGATCGGATTTTCAAGAACAAGACCGATCCTGCAGAAGATCGGATTTCCAACTACAAGACCAATCTTACAGAAGATCAGATTTCTAACTACAAGACTGATCTTGCCGAAGATCGAGCAAATTCAGAGCAAAAATGCCAGTTTTGAAACTCATGATTTTTGGCAAAGTGTTCCTTCCCGGCCGATTCACAAAATCGAGCAGCTGAAGGGGATCACTCAAAATCAATCAATCTCAAGATTGAATATGCAATCGAAAGGCCAGAAACCAATCAGTGGACAGCAGGCCAATCAGATACAAGGACCGACTAAAAATGAACTAGAAATAGGATAACAAGCCCATTTGAGTGGATCACTGTTACATTTGCTACATGTGCGGATCTAGCATGGAGTTGTTTGAGGAGTCAATGAGAGGCTCTGGTTGTTGATAGGAGTTTTTTGTTAGTTAGTGAGGTGGTTGCTTCGTTTCGGAGGAGATTTATATGCAACAACCACCCGGGTTCGTTGATCCCTCTTAACCAGAGCATGTTTGTCGCCTTCGGAAGGCCCTATATGGTTTGCGACAAGCTTCTCGTGCGTGGTTCGATTGCCTCTCCACCTATCTCCAACTTCTGGGCTTTGTGATGAATAAAAATGATAACTCACTCTTTATACAATGGACTTCTAGTCGACTCATCATACTGCTTGTGTATATAGATGACATTCTTGTCACTGGAAATGATCCCACGTATATTACTCACATCCTCTTTCAGATGAAGTCTCAGTTTGAGATGAAGGACCTTGGTCACCTTCATAATTTTATTGGCATTGAGGTCTCTTCCAATGCCAAGGGCCTGTTATCGCACCAACACAAATATGTTGTTGATGTTCTCTCTCGCGCAACAATGACTGACTGCAAGCCATATATACCTGACACTCATCTCTTCCAATAAGGATACGGATTCGGTTCTTACTACTCTGTTTCATGATCCGACACTTTATAGGAGTCTTGCGGGCATGTTTCAATATCTAACAGTCACTAGGCCGGATATCTCCTATCCGGTCAACACCATTTGCCAGCACTTGCATGCTCTCAAGGGAACCATTTCACATGGTCTCCAATTTTTTCCTGATCCTCTTCTACTTCAAGCTTTTTCTGATGCTGACTGGATGGGGAATGACGTTGATCGATGATCTACTACCAGACTGTGCTTGCTGCTTGGCAGGAATGTGGTCTCCTGGTCTGCTAAGAAACAACCCACAGTTGCCTGCTCTTTTACGGAATCTGAATACCGGAGTCTCGCCGCTACTGCTGCTGAAGTCACTTAGCAAGTCATGCTACTTCATGACCTGCATATCCACTTGCCTGGTCCTCCCGTTATATGGTGTGACAATATCTCCGCCTTTGCATTGGCCTCAAATCCAGTATTTCATGCCCGCACCAAACATATCGAAGTGGACTACCACTTAGTTCATGAGAAGGTAATTCAGAAGCGCCTTGAGGTTCACCATATCTCTACAGTCGATCAACTTGTAGATATCTTCACCAAGCATCTGCCTCAGACACGGTTCAAATCACTACGGGACAAGCTTCTCATCCGATCCTCCGATCAACTTGCGGGGGGCTGATAACATATCTGACGGTATATCTCGTAACAACTCTGTTACGTTGATATACACTGTGATAATATCTCGTAACAACTCTGTTACGTTGATAACCACTGATCTTCCTCCGTTAAAATAAATCCGGATGTAACTGATGGTTGTTAATTATTCTATTATAAATAAACAACGGGACGGGACTTGAGGTTTTAACCCAAGTCAACCATCCGTTACTTTTCTCTCTCTCTCTCTCTCAAAAGCTATTAGTGGGATGGTTCATCGTACGTGGTAATGAAGCAGTCGCAGAGATTCTCGTTTGTTGGGATGTCACTTATGCTGAAGATGCAACTCGGGAGCGTTTTGCGGATTTTTCTTCAAAAAAATCCTAAGTTCAACCTGGAGGGCCAGGTTTCTTAAAGAAGGGAGAATTGTTACATTTGCTACATGTGCAGATCTAGCATGGAGTTGTTTAAGGAGTCTATGAGAGGCTCTGGTTGTTGGTAGGAGTTTTTTTTTAGTTAGTGAGGTGGTTGCTGGAGTGGAATTGCAGGTGTTGCCTGAAACCACCTGTAATCAGTTATCATGGTAGTTATCTATTGTGGTTGGTGTGTGTGGTTTGGTATTAAGTATTGAATAATGTATGAAGAAACCAAGTTGATCATGTTAATCTTCTTCCTCTCATCTCTCTCTTCTTTTCCTCTATTTTCCCTGTTTCTCTCTTTTCATCAATTCAAAACTAAACAAGTACATTACAATCACGACCCCTAATAGGGTACTAAACATCGACAGGGTGACCCTCTCTGAGCCAATGGCAATTCAAGAGGGGCTGGTTACATTCATTCGAAGCCATTGGTCTAGGGCAACTGCGGTGAACCTCGAGTTGTTAGAAGATTATCCGGTAGGGGTGGATGCAAATATGAATTCGTTCCTCACCCGCATTCCTGATGGTAGGGAAATCACTCGGACGGTTCTCAACTCTCCTCACAATAAATCCCCGGGCCCTGACGGATTCAATGGGGAATTTTACCGGACCTACTGGGATATTATTGGGGAGGACATAATACGAGAGGTGCAACAGTTCTTTCAGAATGGAGTCTTGTCAGGGGGATGGAATGATTCGTTTGTGGTCCTTATTCTTAAAGTCTCCTCGCCTGCGTCCCCATCTGATTACCAACCTATCAGCCTCTGTAATTCAAGGTATAAATTCATTTCAAAAATCTTGACTAACCGGTTGAATCTAGTTCTTCCTTCTTTGATTAGTGAGGATCAACATGCCTTTATTTTGGGCAGGAGGATTCGGGATAATGTGATTTTCGGAAAGAAAATTCTACACGCATTACATCACGCGCCCCGGGGTCAGGCAGATATGGCGATCAAAGTGGATCTAGATAAAGCTTATGACAGGGTCCAATGGGGTGCCCTGGAGATGGACTTTACCAAGATGGGCTTCCACCAGGATTGGCGAAAGTAGGTGATGGAATGTGTTACATCTACCGCATTGCGACTCCTTGTCAATGGCCAAGAGACGGAGTTGCTTCGTCCTAGTTGTGGGTTGCGACAAGGAGATCCATTATCGCCTTACCTATTCCTTTTGATGGCTCAAGTGATCCATTAGGAAATTAACAAAGGGGTCAGCAATGGGGATTTAGAGGGGTTTACTACGAGGCATAACCCTCTGCCCGTGATCACTTTGGCATATGCATACGATTTTTTATTTTTCACCCGGGCTACAATTCTGGACGCCTGGGGTCTGCGGGATGAATTTGCTCGTGTGGTGTTATGTACAGGATTATGTATCAGGCGATTAGTTGAAGACATTCATGATGGGGACATGGTGGTCGCAACTGATACTCCCTGTTGGAGGGGGGACGAGATGTGGAAACTCAGAGTTCCACCAAAGATCTAACTATTTTTGTGGAAAGTTTTGCACGGTGTACTGCCGATGGCGGAACTACTCAGGCAACGTGCGGGCATTGGGTACGGTAGCTTCCCGTGGTGTGGTGAGCCGGCTGAAGATATAGAACATGTGTTTTGGCTATGTTTCAAAGCTCAAGAGTTTTGGTTGGGTGTTAATAGGTGCACCGGGTTAGATTTTTATACTGTGGATCTTCTAGCACTACGATCATCGGCAGAGATGAGGAGGGAGACACCGACTCCAGGGAAAATTTTGATGGCTTCTATGTGGTTTTTGTGGAAGGGGCGGTGCATGAAATTATTTGAAGGCATTTGTATGTTTTGCTCAATGGAGGCACGATAGGGGCTTGAGTTTTTTTTTTTTTTTGGTACAACATGTTGGCCATCACAGGATGACCTGTAGATCCTCACGTACGAGGACAGACACCATCTTAGGAATAGTCCCGGCCCATTCCCCTTCAACCGCCTTCACCCTGGCCTCCCTAGCCATCCAGTGCGCCGCGCTATTTGCATTACGAGAAATCCACTTCACTTGAACCTCTGGTAACTCCTGCCATAACCGCAAACAATCCATAACTATCGGCCACAGAGCACCCGTAATGCCTTTCCCCAAAACCAAAGCATCTCGAGCTCTTGTTGCATCCGTGAGAACCAAAACCCGGCTGCTCTTTCGCTGCACCATCGCTCTGAATGCTTCACGCAAGGCCCACAATTCGGCTTCCAAAGCAGACGAAGCCCTACACCTTGAGGCAGCCGTTGCACGAACCTTCCCATCCACAGTTGCTAAAACCCACGCACCACTAGCAACCTCCTCTGAACTCTGAAAAGATCCATCCGTCCACATGACCTCCTCCACCCCTCCCCTCCCTCGCTCGATCAATCTTTCCGGGCTGACATTTCGAATAAACTTCGAACACATCTCCAGACTACTTCGCACACTCGCTTGAATCTCCAAATGAACCTTTTGAAACACCTTCGCACACCTATCTTTCCAAATCTGCCATAATGCCAACGCCACAACCTCCCCAGGTAACGGCACCTCACGCCTACTCTCCTCCTTCGAAATAGGAAGTAAGATATCAACCGTGCTACCTATAATACCTGTATTCCTTGCTATCATATTCCAAAATTCCTTCGCTCTTGGGCACCTCCAGAATATATGCTCTGAATCTTCTTCTCCATCGCCACACCACGGACAGCTACAAAAACCCCATCCAATTCTCGCTCGTAGCACCGCCCCTGTAGGTAATCCACCATGAAGCATTTTCCAAAGGAAAATGTGAACTTTAGGAGGAACCCGCAGATCCCACAAAACCGCCCCACTCCAAGCTTGCAACGTACTTCCCGCTGCACTAGGCCTCCTACTCAGCCCACACAACAGTCTATAATACTTCTTCCCCAATCGACCCTCCGCCCCCTCCACTTCTCGAACCCGCCGTACGGCCCGTTTCAACCAAGCAGACCCTTTCCGTCGACTCCACTGTTCCCAATTATTCTCGAAAATCTGGTTCTCAACACGTATCCACCGAGCCCCTTCATGCTCATCCTGGAGAATAAATCCCAAGGCCGCCACCTCTAGTTGGACCTGGCGATCAATGAAACTCGGTATCTGAAGACCGCCCAGCCGTCTATGTTGATTAACGACCCCCCATGAAATCAGGTGGAGATGTTGTCCTTCCACTGTATGTCCCCAGAAAAACGCTCTAACAATGCGATCCATCTTCCTAAGTACATTGAGAGGAAGACCTCCAGCCATCATTAGGTGTACCGGTAGCGCTGCCAGCACCGATTGCACCAGAACCATCCTCCCCGCTTGGGATAATAGCTTAGCTTTCCACCCCGCCAATCTAGCTTCCATCCGACTAATAATGAATTGGAAATCGGAAGACCCCACCCTCGTACCATTAATGGGCACACCTAAATGAGTCCAAGGCTTTATTTCTTCCTTCATGGACATCTCCTTGAGAATGTGTCTGCGAGTCCTCCCCGGCACACTATGCGAGAACTTAATGCTGGATTTGTTAGGATTAATCTTCAGACCCGTACTATCCTCCACCCGAGCAAACAATGCTTTTAATCCCCTCGCATCCAGTAAAGTGGCTCTGGCAAAGAATAGAAAATCATCCGCATAAGCCAAGGTACTAATCGGAATAGGATTTCTCGGCGTAGTAAAACCCTCAATATCACCTTCAGCCAAACTGTGATTGATTTCCCATTGAATGACACCTGCAACAAGTAAAAACAAAAACGGGGATAGTGGATCACCTTGCCGTAACCCACAACTCGGCACTATCACAGAAGTTTCCTCCCCATTCACCAGCAACCTCATCGAAGAAGTCGTAACACATTGCATGATCCACCGACACCATTTCCCGTGAAACCCCATATGACGAATAATCATCTCAAGCGCTTCCCAATGCACTCTATCATAAGCTTTCTCCAAATCAATCTTCACTGCCATAGCTGCCCGATTCACTGGAGCCACTTGGATAGCATGCAATATCTCCTGAGCGACCAATATATTATTCCTAATCTTCCGGCCCGGAATAAAAGCGTGCTGGGTCTCCGGTATAATCATCGGCAGAATTAGCCGTAGCCTATTGGTGAGAATTTTGGAAATAATTTTATACTTAACATTGCACAAACTGATCGGCCGAAAATCCTTCGGTGTCGATGGAGCCTCCACCTTAGGAATCAGCACCACTACGGTCAGGCAGCTATGACGATCAAAGTGGATCTAGATAAAGCTTATGACAGGGTCCACTGGGGTGCCCTGGAGATGGTCTTTACCAAGATGGACTTCCACCAGGAGTGGCGAAAGTAGGTGATGGAATGTGTTACATCTACCACATTGCGACTCCCTGTCAATGGCCAAGAGATGGAGTCGCTTCGTCCCAGTTGTGGGTTGCGACAAGGAGATCCATTATCGCCTTACCTATTCCTTTTGATGGCTCAAGTGATCCATTAGGAAATTAACAAAGGGGTCAGCAATGGGGATTTAGAGGGGTTTACTACGAGGCATAACCCTCTGCCCGTGACCACTTTGGCATATGCATACGATTTTTTATTTTTCACCCGGGCTACAATTCTGGACGCCTGGGGTCTGCGGGATGAATTTGCTCGTGTGGTGTTATGTACAGGATTATGTATCAGGCGATTAGTTGAAGACATTCATGATGGGGACATGGTGGTCGCAACTGATACTCCCTGTTGGAGGGAGGACGAGATGTGGAAACTCAGAGTTCCACCAAAGATCCAACTATTTTTGTGGAAAGTTTTGCACGGTGTACTGCTGATGGCGGAGCTACTCAGGCAACGTGCGGGCATTGGGTACGGTAGCTTCCCGTTGTGTGGTGAGCCAGCTGAAGATATAGAACATGTGTTTTGGCTATGTTTCAAAGCTCAAGAGTTTTGGTTGGGTGTTAATAGGTGCACCGGGTTAGATTTTTATACTGTGGATCTTCTAGCACTACGATCATCGGCAGAGATGAGGAGGGAGACACCGACTCCAGGGAAAATTTTGATGGCTTCTATGTGGTTTTTGTGGAAGGGGCGGTGCAGGAAATTATTTGAAGGCATTTGTATGTTTTGCTCAATGGAGGCGCGATAGGGGCTTGAGTTGATGAATAGTTTACTACGGCATACGTGGGCCAGGGGGTTGGCCACTGGTGGACTTTTGGAGTCATCCTACATTGTATGGACAGATGGGTCCTTCTTGTCTGCCAAGGATGTGGCTAGTGGGGCATGGGTGTTGACCACGGATGATGGGCAATTGAGAGCGGCTACTTCTTTCCGGTGTCAGGTGCCTTCTTCGATCCATGCTAAACTATGGGCGATAATGGAGGCGTTGATGGCAATGGGTAGCATGCCGTGTTGTCTGGTTGTGTTGCTCACTGATTTTGCACTGGCTCGAGAAACGCTGGTAGTTGGGAATGGATGCACGGTTGACATTTGTCCCATTCTTGCGAGGTGCATGCAGGCTTGGGATAAACTTGATATAGCGGCAATCCAGTGGATTCCTCGAGGTGCCAATGGGGCTGCTCACTGGTTAGCCCAGGAGGCTCGGCTTCATGGCCTGGAATGGTCCTGGGAGGCTGACTTTCCTTTTGGTTTATCTGCCCTCATGTGTGAGGACTTGAAGATCATCACGACATGATCAAGTCTGGTGTACCCAAAAAAAAAAAAAAGTGTGCAATACAACCTCCTCATTCAGACCATGGGACCCTTGAGAAAATTTCCTTGGTACTACAATCCTATATAGAAGGATGTACAACTCTTCAAAAACACTCAAAGTGATGTGGCCCGCCAGCGGGGCTCGCAATCGGTCTCGACCTCCGCCAGTCTGTCCGATGCGCAGCAACAAGCCGAAGGAGGAGACCACTGTCTCCTCCCCCCTCGGCCTCGACTCCATACGACATCCTCCCTATCCCGATCGGCAATATCCTTCGTCGGCTTCGATCCCAATCGGCAACGGCTCAGCAACACCCCTTCTTCTCTTCTCCGATCAACGACGGCAGTAGCCTCCCCTGATCAGCCTCCACCTCGACCTGACCAACAATGACAACAACAGGCCACATAACCATATAAACTCTGGGATTGGATGAATTTGATCAGGCCCTTCTAGGGGGATCGCTTAATTTGATCACTTCCCTCACAGGGAATCATAGAATTTGATCAACCCCCTCCCCGAGGATCACATAATTTGATTAGTTCCCTCCCGGGGGATTGCTCCCAGGGGATCAAAGAATTTGATCAGCCTCCTCTCGAGGGATCACATAATTTGATCGGTTCCCTCCCAGGTGATTACTCCCGGGGGATCATAGAATTTGACCAGGCACCTCCTGGGGCATCACAGAATCTGATTAGTTCCCTCCCGGGGGATCATAAACTTTGATTAGCACCTTTCTGGGGGATCACATAATTTGATCAGTTCCCTCCTGGGGGGTCACATAATTTGATCAGCCCTCTCCCAGGGGGATCATAGAATTTTATCAGTCCCCTCTCAGGGGATCACAAAATCCAATCAGTCTTCTCCTAGTGGATCGTGACACCTGATCAACACCTCGGATCGGATGAAGTATCGACCACTCACTTGCAAGATCTCCTTGGCCCAAACTGATAAGTTTCATGTAGAGCTGATTGGTCCCGGGAACCGATCAGGTCACCTCTGAGGGCAGTAACGGCCTATGCTAAGCAACATTGCCAACAACGAGCAATGACAGCCCGAAATAGCTTCAGTTTTTGCACCGAGGGTCTTAGCCAGCTAGGTATTCACTTGGCTAACTAGGAGGAGGTAACTATGGGTGCAAAAAATGGCTAAGACATTTAGCCTCAGCCAGAGGCCCATGGCCCATTAGGAAGCAACCCAGCATACATCTCATCCGAGACACACAACGACAACTTGTGGCCCATTTGGACATCAGACAGTAGGCCAGCATAGCCCACATCGACAGAGGTCCAAGGAGACAGGTCGTGGCCTGTTTGGATACCAACCAGAAGAGGCCCGTACGTGGACCAGTCACAGGTTTGTTAGAATTGGTGAGGTCTACAGCTCGTAAAACCTATAGTTTAGCTATGTATGGTTGATAGTATAAGATTGCATCTAGGTATGTACCTTAGTACGTGTTCTGATTACAGAACAGAGAGCCATGGCTACATGGTAATCCTCTTGAGTGGGAGACTCAAGGGACTGGTCCCATGTAACCTAAATACTTTCACAGCTCTGATTAGGGTTGGTCGCCCTATCAGGATAAGCTGTTGGGATGACAGAGCGTGGGTGTCTCCACCACGGTCATTACCAGGCACAGTGTCTGTGGCCGAACGGAACCAACACGGTGCACAGATCGATGAGCAGACATCGGTGCACTAAACCGTGTTTCTGCTTAGGGTAAAACGGTCCTAAACCCTGAGGAACCATGTCTGGTGGACTAACCAGTTGTGTGGTGCTTTGGCGCGCCAATGTGTGAGGATCCGGATGCAGTGATCCAAAACCACGGTGTACTGGGTTACCCGGCTGGCGTTGCATCAGCATGTCACTCCTGCAGGCTATCCACACCCCTAACGGGAGGTGCGTTCCTTGGTTTGACCTACGTCGTATTAAACCCTGGCCAGGTGGTCATCAGTTGGACTGGTGACGGATCCGGTTGCTCGAAAGAGTAATCGGAGATACGATATATGTGGTCAACCTGGAAGGAACCGAGTCATATGAGCACTCGAGTCTGACGGTATTCTCCACCGCTCGAGTTGCGTCATGGCACCAGTGGAGGGACATCGAGTTTACCATACTAAGCGGAGAGCAGGGGTATGAGGGAGAACATAGTAAGTCCGGGAAAATTGGAGTGCAGCCTGCGTCGCACTCTGGGTGGCTACGCAGGTTAACTCGAACTCAGAGGATCGATGATACACTCGGGTAGTGTGTCGATCGAGTCTGAGTTGGAAGCCATGAACCCTGGTCCCTGAAGGTTCCACCTTATCGACATTATGTATGGTTCTTATACCATCTCATCGAAACACAGAACGTAGTTAGAGGAAGCGAGAATTCCAAGCATACGCTCCGTGAGTGCTTCGCACTAGTGCTCGGTAGATGCGTAGCTACGTGTGTGCACTAAGGGGAAACCCTAGGTTAGTGCAGAGACGCATGTAGCAATTCCTTGTCATAAGTAGACTTTGCCACATAGGTGCGATGCACTGGGACATGTTGCGAGTTGACTAGTTGACTTCACTAGGGGCACCCTATGGGAACCTCAGAGAATAGTGAAATCACTGGTGCACTTCACTTATGTGTGCCTTGTAAAGTCTCGTACATGAGGAACGGCCAACTAGTGACATAAGGGCGTTTTGGTCATACCATGCGCCACTATGCACTAAGGGGGCCGGCCCTAAGTGTTGAGAGACTGGTCAAGGCCGGCCCCATTAGTTTCGGGAGGTTGTTGCCTCCGATGAAGGGGCCGGTTATGAGGCGCAGAAAACGGGCTGGTTTTGACCGTTTTCGAAAACAAGGAAATGATAGAGATAAAGAAGAGATATATAGGGATAAGGCTTGAATCAATCATCCTTATCCATACTGTCCTTATCCATATGGATAGGCCGGCCCTATATATGAGAAGGAGATAGAGGGGGCACGAAATTATGGAGCCAAGCAAGCCCTAGGGCCGGCCCATGCATGGGGAAACCCTAGCCGCCCCCCTCTCCTCTCTTCGCATCTCCTCTCTCGTCTCTCTCTCCCTCGCTTGCGCCATTGGATGGCGACTCGTCTTCCTCGCGTGGTGTTTCGTAGAAGGAGAAGGCTCGTCGTATGGAGGCACTCAGAGATCCATCGACGAGGTGCCGTGCATCGTGTGAGATCGGGTGAACTAGAAGGCGTCTCCCGCAATCTTATGCTGTCCAGAATCTGCACAGAAAATCAACGTTGTTTCTGTGATTTCGGGAGCTACAAAAGTCCAAACGACGTGAAACTTGTTGGAAAAGTTGCGTCTCGAAGTTGGCTACCTTCAGTCCAAATTTTAGCCTAATCGGAGTTCGGAGCAGAAGGTTATGACCATCGCACCGAAGCTATGTCGAGCAGATCCGTAGCCCGTCTCCATCGACAAAGAAGAAATTTGTCGCAGTGAAAGATTCCGCACGCAGGTATGATCTCTAACAAGTAGATCTAACATAATTAGAACATGCATACATGCTAGATTGTTCTTTTACGTTAGATCGTCGTTAGGGGTTCGCGTAGTTGCCATGCTAGTTTCATACACGCATATGTAGATCGTTTCGATGAAAATTTTGATATGTAACGCACACCGCTCTCGGTCCTCGGACCTATTCTTTGCTTCCGCTGCGGGCCTCTACCATGGATTTATTTCCAACAATTGGTATCAGAGCCCGCTAGTGGTGTGTGTTTCATGTTTTTCATGAAACCGTCATGTGCGCTTGAATAGTATGTGCCGCCATCGGGGTTCTACGAGTAGATCATGCATAGTATATTTTTTTGTGTGTTCTATGAATCGTTCTTGCAGGGCGCCGCTTCTAAAATTATTCTGGATATGTGATTGCTTGCTACCGGGGGTCGGACCCCGTGTTAGTGATTTTGTCTGGATGTTTTTTCTTCTGTGTGTGGATAGATTTTAGAGCCATAGTCGGGCAAGAGGTGAAGATTTACCATCCTTGATTCCCAGGCTTTTGCTAGGTTTGTTTTCCTTTTCTTTCTAGGAAATTGTGTACGAACGAGCACTTGCTCGAAGCGTACTAGATCTTTTTCGGTTACAGATTGAAGAGGAGGACTTGCCGTGGAGATCCACTACCGGGAAGATGAGCGGAACCTTGGAGGACGATGACGATCCGGCGAAGCGTACACGTTGACGGCAAAGGGCAGAAAGCGTCAGGAGATCGTATACAGAGGCTTACACCGGATCGAGAGCCTTGCGAAGGAGACAGAGAGCTTGCGCTGTGCCAGTCAGGTTCAGGGGTCAGACCCTGAACTTGATTCAGTTGTGTGCTTATTTCTTTCAGTAGTTCTTTATATTTCTGTAGAGAACCCCGATGCGATAATTTGATTATCTGTGTTAGAGGGATGCCCTTTCCCCTCGGGTCCTAGCGACCTTATTAGGATAGGATTCCACTAGTGACGCCTATTATTTAATTGACCCTTGATGATAGCATGAATTCCTCACATTTGGTTATGCCCCCATTAGGTCAACACCCGATTAGTCGGGTGTGTCTATTTGGCAAGCATCGAAACCTAGAATGAGTTGGAATTCTACTATGACATCATTCGTCAAATTTATAAGCGAGGCGCCATGGTAGTGGAAGACCTTTCCTGTCAGTCTAACCTTAGGCTAGGCTCCAGGGCATTAGCGTAATAGCCAAGTTTGCAAAGCATCGATGTTTTTGGGATATGTAATGTGACCCTTGAGTGGAGAAATCCACTTGAGGCAGGGACTATGATATTCCGAGATCGATTAATGCTTCGCGAAAGGCTTGAAACGCTAGTGGGAGCATGGTATGACGAGGGTCTAGTGTATAGGTTGTCGTGACCTTAGTATACACTCATACTTGCATTAAATAACCCTCAAATTTAATAAGGGATGCAAGAGAGGACTTTTAGAGATCCTCTGGCCTCCACGGCCAATCACTTCGTGCTTGGGTGGGAGGGCATAACTCAACAACCCCCTCGGGTGAGAGCTGTGTTTTTCCATGTCAAGCTACTTAGTGATCTCCCTCGGGATATGGCGATTACGGCGCCAAGGGTTCAGGCTTTTACTCACCCTTGTGGGGGCCGTTAGAACTTCCGTTCCGTAATTGCCTAGGCTCGTGGTTAAGCATCCGAAGTACACGTGAGGTATTCGTTGCGAAGACAATGGTGATCACGTGGTACTGGCCAAAAGATAACCATGGTTCATCAAAGCCCTTAGTTGGCAGATTTGGATAGGGTCAAGGGAAAGACCCGTGTAAGCGGATGACCTGCACACTGCCCCCTCGGACAGGTGCAGCCTATTCCGAGATCTTACATACATGGTTAAATTAATCCATAGAGGTGTCTTCGCTGTGAGGGTAGCGCTGACATTTGGATATAATTAGCTTATTTTCAAAATCCATAAAATAAGTTTTCCTGCATTCATTTTCATTCAACCAAATAGTTCCCCTATCCGCTATCCCATAAGAGAACCAGTTATCGGGTCTCTAGCTACGTAGAGCGGAAGCGCTATCTTTAGCTTATGCTTAGGGTAGTAAACGTACATTGACATCCAATCTAAATATCCCTGTACTAGACCTAACGGGTCCAGATATCACTAGGGCACTAACTAGGGCATATGACGACTAGCAAGAGTCTAAGGAGATGTGCAAGTGCTATGTTATAGCAGACTTGCGGACAACTCTTTAGAAGCGAGTCAGAGATATGCCGGGTCTTCTCTAATAAAGTTTTACTTGCATAAGATGTCTGCTAGGCGAAGTCGGTAGACTCATCGCTTATCCACCAAGATACTTGTCGGTACCGAGATGTCTGAGGGTATGTTTGTTCAGGAATACATACTTGAGTTCCAGATCGAACTAGATTCCAAAGACATAGTACCAGATGACGAGGTGGTGGAAGACGTCTGTCTTGCATCCTTGTCTGGAACCTCGAAGGCGTTGTCAGAGACTTTAGCTTTAACAAGCTAGAGATGACAAACGCAGAACTTCTAAGGAGATTTCTAAGAGACAAAGGATGGGATCAAGATTAAAGGCAAAGCCTTTAGTGCTTAACCTAGGTCTTCTTTAGAAGAACCTAAGGGAGTAACTTATAAGAGATCGAAAACTATTCTAGTGCAGAAACTAGTGTGGACTCCTAAGTCTGGTAACGCTAAGGACGGAAGTGTTTCCGCTTTGGCGAGTGTAGGGGGTATTTGAAGATTGAGTATGGCCTCAGGATGTTAGGATTTGAGTCGCTATCTAGTAGCAGTTCTTATGCTTCTTAGAATGTAGACTTCGGGTCTACAGAGATTCAAGGAAAGCAGAAGGCTACTTTATAGTGAAGTAATCCTAACATAGGTACTGATGTCATAAGCCGCTGTGGAAGCTGTTAGATATGATTGTCTTAGTTTTTCCGAAATACAGATTTTGTTTTTTAGAGATGTAGTTCTGTTTCTTCCTTAGTAAATGAAGTTTTTTAGTTTTAGATAGCACCGTAGGTGTGTATCCTAGACTAAATTGATAGCTTCATAGTTAGAGAAATAGATCAGAAAAATCTCTTTGTATTTAATCTGAATTCGAAAATAGATTTCATGACAGCTGCAGCGTCTAATTGAAATTCATCTAAATCCTTTGGAGAAGCTATCCCATTTGTGACCCCTCTGATTTAGATATTCTTCCTCAGATAAATTCAGAGGTAAAAGAAGGCTGAGTTTCTGTTCACAGAAT
Organism: Chamaelirium japonicum; assembly: GCA_947650365.1. NCBI lineage: Eukaryota > Viridiplantae > Streptophyta > Magnoliopsida > Liliales > Melanthiaceae > Chamaelirium > Chamaelirium japonicum. Next base: position 19,280,952 of record OX393549.1, read on the forward strand.
CATCGGAGATCCTTCTAACCTATGAGTGTAATCTGGAAGGCAGAATAACTAAAAGGGCCATGAAGGTATGGGAGTTAGTTAATTTTGACGTTTATGGTTCCAAGAGCGTCCAGACGATAGGAGTCTCTTCGACTTATCGAGGAAACAAGAACCTATCGGATGGGTTCCATAGGATCCTGATGGAGCATGGGATTAGCTCCCAGTTAAATGCTCCAAGGATGACACGTCAGAATAAAGTCTCCGAGAGAAGGAATCGGACCCTGTTTGACATGGTCCGTAGTCTGATGAATATTGCCAAATGTACTACCCACCCTTTGGTGGGGTTGTACCTTAAAACAGTAGCTTATATCTGAAACTTTCTCTCATCTAGATCAGTGCCTCAGACCTATAGAGAGCTATGGTCTAAGCGAAAGCTGACACTATAGAGTCTCGAGATATAGTGTTGTCCTACACTTGTGCAAAAGGACAAGAGGGATGAGATGGAGATGTAGTTCCAGGTATATCTGTTTGTAGGTTACCCTTAAGAGGCATAAGGTGGACTGTTCTATGATCTTGAGGTTTGGAAGGTAATCGTTTCTACGAATACCATCTACCTAGACCAGGATTATATTATAGACCATAAGTTTACCGGTAAGGTAGTTCTGGGTGAACTACTGGATACTGGTAGAGAGTGCGCATCTGAAAACGTAGTGGGAGTAGATGATACAAGAAACTAGTATACCAGGTACTATAGAAACAATTCACTTTTGTACCACCACCACTTCGTCGTTGTGGGACCATCAGAGCTCCTGAAAGATGCTATGGAGAAACTTTGATAGTTAATCCAGAGTTTCAGGAGGATGATCCCTAGAGCTACGAAGAAGTAGTGAGAGCTTCCTTTGTACCACCACCACCTCGTCGTTGTGGGACTATCAGAGCTCCTGAAAGATACTATGGAGAAACTTTAATAGTTAATCCAGAGTTTTAGGAGGATGATCCCTAGAGCTACGAAGAAGTAGTGGGAGCTTCCGACAGCTCTGACTGACAAAAGACCATGGAGGCAAATTTGCATCAATGTCCCTTGGAATAGTCTTGACACTTATAACACTATCACCCTTCAGGGTATAGAAGGTGCATTAGAAGAGCACCCGATTAAGACTTAAGTAGCTAGATTAGTTACCAAAGGAGAAGGGATTGACTATGTCAAAACCATCTCACTGGTAGCTATGCCTAAGTCTATAACGGATCCTCTTAATCCATCACAGCCCATTATAGTTGGGAGATCTGGTTGATGGATGTCAAGACAGTTATTTCCTAATGGGAATTTGAAAAAGGACATATGGATGATGTAACCTCAGGCTTTGTGTCAGTAGGTTAGGAAGATATGGAATGCAAGTTGCAACGGTCCATTTATGGACTGATGCAAGCATCCAGGTTGGAATATCTATTTTGATCAAGGGAATCCGCTCATACGGATTTGATCAGAATGAGGATAAACCAAGATGGTGTAGGAAAGGTGAAATAGCTACAAGGGTATATTTAGTACTTTACGTTAACGATATTCTACTGATTGAAAATGACGTAGGAATATTGTTTACGGTAAAGGTTTGTAGTCATCACAATTCGATGTGAAAGACCCTAGTGAGGCGAGTTATGCTCTGGGAATCAAGGTAACTCTAGATAACCAGAGCAAGGTTCTCTTGCTGTCACAGGCTACGCATGAAGATAAGATTCTAGCCAGATTCGTTTTACGAGGCTAGATATCTATTGCGCAGCAGGAATGATGGGTCGGTTTCAGTTGAACCCGGGTCCAGATCTCTGGACCGATGTGAAGGGTATACTCAGAAATCCTCATTAAGTAAGGATTGTGAGTTAGCTTGCACTTCATAGATTCTGATATCGATTGGACACACAGGATCTGACTTTGGTGTCAGATGTGCGTTCCAGAAAATCGATTTTAGGGATTATTTTTATCTTGGGATTAGAAGCGGTAGATGGTAGAGTGTGAAGCAAGAGTGCATCACAGACTCTACCACAGAGGCTTAGCACGTTGTTGCGTGCTAGGTAATATATCAGGTGGTAAGGCTTAGGAAGTTCTTAGAGAACTTGGGACGCATACCAGAAGCTCAGTTATCTGTTGTTTCAACAGAAGAGCGGTAAGCAAGGTCCAAGGAGACTAGGCACCGCCGTGAGGGGAAATCCATCAAGTACAAACTCCACTTGATCTGACAGTTATAGGAGGAAATGCAAGTAGCGGTACTAAGGTGGAATCTACAGACAATGTTGCCAATTCCTTTAAGGAATTCCTGCAAAGGCTTTTGGGCAGCATGTAGAAGCTACAGAGCTCAACACCGTTATTCCTCGTTAGACCTAGTGGGAGATTGTTAGAATTGGTGAGGTCTACAGCTCGTAAAACCTATAGTTTAGCTATGTATGGTTAATAGTATAAGATTGCATCTAGGTATGTACCTTAGTACGTGTTCTGATTACAGAACAGAGAGCCATGGCTACATGGTAATCCTCTTGAGTGAGAGACTCAAGGGACTGGTCCCATGTAACCTAAACACTTTCGCAGCTCTGATTAGGGTTGGTCGCCCTATCAGGATAAGCTGTTGGGATGACAGAGCGTGGGTGTCTCCACCACGGTCATTACCAGGCACAGTGTCTGTGGCCGAACGGAACCAACACGGTGCACAGATCGATGAGCAGACATCGGTGCACTAAACCGTGTTTCTGCTTAGGGTAAAACGGTCCTAAACCCTGAGGAACCATGTCTAGTGGACTAACCAGTTGTGTGGTGCTTTGGCGCGCCAATGTGTGAGGATCCGGATGCAGTGATCCAAAACCACGGTGTACTGGGTTACCCGGCTGGCGTTGCATCAGCATGTCACTCCTGCAGGCTATCCACACCCCTAACGGGAGGTGCGTTCCTTGGTTTGACCTACGTCGTATTAAACCCTGGCCAGGTGGTCATCAGTTGGACTGGTGACGGATCCGGTTGCTCGAAAGAGTAATCGGAGATACGATATATGTGGTCAACCTAGAAGGAACCGAGTCATATGAGCACTCGAGTCTGACGGTATTCTCCACCGCTCGAGTTGCGTCATGGCACCAGTGGAGGGACAGCGAGTTTACCATACTAAGCGGAGAGCAGGGGTATGAGGGAGAACATAGTAAGTCCGGGGGAATTGGAGTGCAGCCTGCGTCGCACTCTGGGTGGCTACGCAGGTTAACTCGGACTCAGAGGATCGATGGTACACTCGGGTAGTGTGTCGATCGAGTCTGAGTTGGAAGCCATGAACCCTGGTCCCTGAAGGTTCCACCTTATCGACATTATGTATGGTTCTTATACCATCTCATCGAAACACAGAACGTAGTTAGAGGAAGCGAGAATTCCAAGCATACGCTCCGTGAGTGCTTCGCACTAGTGCTCGGTAGATGCGTAGCTACGTGTGTGCACTAAGGGGAAACCCTAGGTTAGTGCAGAGACGCATGTAGCAATTCCTTGTCATAAGTGGACTTTGCCACATAGGTGCGATGCACCGGGACATGTTGCGAGTTGACTAGTTGACTTCACTAGGGGCATCCTATGGGAACCTCAGAGAATAGTGAAATCACTGGTGCACTTCACTTATGTGTGCCTTGTAAAGTCTCGTACATGAGGAACGGCCAACTAGTGACATAAGGGCGTTTTGGTCATACCATGCGCCACTATGCACTAAGGGGGCCGGCCCTAAGTGTTGAGAGACTGGTCAAGGCCGGCCCCATTAGTTTCGGGAGGTTGTTGCCTTCGATGAAGGGGCCGGTTATGAGGCGCAGAAAACGGGCTGGTTTTGACCGTTTTCGAAAACAAGGAAAGGATAGAGATAAAGAAGAGATATATAGGGATAAGGCTTGAATCAATCATCCTTATCCATACTGTCCTTATCCATATGGATAGGCTGGCCCTATATATGAGAAGGAGATAGAGGGGGCACGAAATTATGGAGCCAAGCGAGCCCTAGGGCCGGCCCATGCATGGGGAAACCCTAGCCGCCCCCCTCTCCTCTCTTCGCATCTCCTCTCTCGTCTCTCTCTCCCTCGCTTGCGCCATTGGATGGCGACTCGTCTTCCTCGCGTGGTGTTTCGTAGAAGGAGAAGGCTCGTCGTATGGAGGCACTCAGAGATCCATCGACGAGGTGCCGTGCATCGTGTGAGATCGGGTGAACTAGAAGGCGTCTCCCGCAATCTTATGCTGTCCAGAATCTGCACAGAAAATCAACGTTGTTTCTGCGATTCCGGGAGCTAAAGAAGTCCAAACGACATGAAACTTGTTGGAAAAGTTGCGTCTCGAAGTTGGCTACCTGCAGTCCAAATTTCAGCCCAATCGGAGTTCAGAGCAGAAAGTTATGACCATCGCACCGAAGCTATGTCGAGCAGATCCGTAGCCCGTCTCCATCGACAAAGAAGAAATTTGTCGCAGTGAAAGATTCCGCACGCAGGTATGATCTCTAACAAGTAGATCTAACATAATTAGAACATGCATACATGCTAGATTGTTCTTTTACGTTAGATCGTCGTTAGGGGTTCGCGTAGTTGCCATGCTAGTTTCATACACGCATATGTAGATCGTTTCGATGAAAATTTTGATATGTAACGCACACCGCTCTCGGTCCTCGGACCTATTCTTTGCTTCCGCTGCGGGCCTCTACCATGGATTTATTTCCAACAAGGTTGTCACGTGGACAAATCGCAGCCCCGCCATATCAGCATTGATAATTATGAAAGGTCAGCACCGATAAATACATCAGAGCACAAATAGCAGGGACCTTTAATTTGCTAGTTCGAGCACTTTCAGTCTTGTGTGGAGTAGCAGAGCTCTGCATCCAAGCTAATCGGATTTGAGACCTCGTCTCATTCCCCGATCTTCTCTCCTTCCTCTCTATCAAATCTTTTGTACAGGCCTCCCTCGGCTCGTCGAGGGGTAGATCAATGTTCTAAGAGATAATGGATTCAAGGTTATGACTTATCGTACAGATACGTAGGCTACGACCGAACTTCAACAACAAATCTCTGTGTCAATAACCTATCACTAATTGATTGATTATTGGAGGGATCGAGCGAGGAAAAAAAAATCCCTCACAGCATCGACGGATGCCTATTGAAAGAGTCAGTGGGCACAATTGCAATGGCATCGACAGATGCCAATCGAAGGCGCCGACAGGTACCATTGGTGAAGGCATCGACGGTTGCCTATCGAAGGCGCCTGCGGGCGCCATAAATGGAGGCATCGATGGATACCTATCGGAGGTGCCGGCGGGCACCATTGCAGCAGCATCGAAAGATGCTGATCGGAGTCACCGACTTGTGACATTTTCATACGCTGACGAGCGGTCTAATGGGGTCGGGGTCGTCGACATGTGACTGATGGAGGTACCTGTATGTACTAATTCGGAGGCGTCAATGGATGCCGATCGTTTGCGTCTGAAGTCCAGCATACTTTGGAGTCGTTTACGACTCAACGACGACCACTTGCTTGGAGTCCCACAAGTGGGTAGTGCAACCACAATAATTTTTTTTTTATATATATATGTTTACTATGTCTTGGGCACCTTAAAAAACATGAGAAATCAGACTTTTCTCTTCCCACAAACCCTTTAGCCCTAGCATGTCAAAGGGGTGAGTGTTGGTGAAGGAAGTCCAGATATTTGAAATAGGCTGATGACCCTGCCCTGCTTGCCTTCCATGCTACTTCTCTGCGTTCACAAGCCATTGACGGAGCCCGGAAGTTGCCGAGAAGTTAGGCTGCAACTAGGGCTGGCAATTTCGGACCCGACACGAAGTTAGTGGGTCTGGGTCAGGGCTAAACGGGTTCGGGTCATAAACGGGTCGACATGATAGACCCGTTTAATAAACGGGTCGGGTCTGGACACGGTAGACCCGGGAAGACCCGTTTAAAATTCAACGGGTTGTATCAAGTCGGGTTGGATCGGGTCAACTGAATAAACCCGGCCATGTGGTAAACGGTCTAACAGGTCTTATCTGGTCTACCCGTTTATAAACAGGTAGGGTACAGGTTTAGGATCTAGACACGATTAGTTAAACGGATCGGGTCCGGGTCTAGGGTTTTGGACACAACCCGAAACTAGACACAACACGAACCCGACCCGACACGACCCATTGCCACCCCTACCTGCAACTTGGTGCCGGTTTCTTTGGTATCATTCTAAGTTCTCTCTTAAAAATTGTGTCTTCTAGCAATAGTACTGCTTGTGTGCCAGAAATTAACTCGTCGGTGCGGCCACATGCTGTCCGGGGAGCTAGTAGTTGCCCTTGTGGTTAAGGCACCGGGTTCCGCATGTGGTGAAGTAGACGGAGAAATCAGGTGAATTCGTGCGGCGATCCATCGGCGAAAATTGAAGGATTGTCATGTTTTGCATTGCATTGCATTAAATGATTCATTGCTTTTTGGAAGATTATTTTTGTCATTTTTTATTTGGGGAAATGTGCGAGCGGTCCCAGACAAAGAAACCGATTAAGCTAAAAGAATTTGAAATCCGTGGACCAAAATGCCCTCCGTAGTATTTTAAAATTTCTTCGATATGCCATCGAACCAGCGAACCTCCGAACCGAACCACCACTAACCGCAGCCGGAGCTGCTCGCCACTGCCGAACCGAACCTAACCCTAACCCTAAACCCAAGATCTATGAGCCATGGGTTGAACACTAGACTTGGGATCTACGCCGAACCCTAACCAAACCATCAAATTGCTCGTCGCAATCTGATCTGCTTGCCGCCGCCGTCGCGTACTCGAGAGCGATGGGAGAAGAAGAGGCCGAGGGTAATTTTGGCTTTTGAAGAATAGCTGTGGGTGCAAAATCTAGCTGATGCCTGATGGTGGGATCAACCAGCTCTACCTGGGGCCCATGAAGACGACGATGGGACCCGTCAGCCCTGCCTAGGGCACACGAAGACAACGGTGGGACATGCCAGCTTAGCATGGGGCTCGCGAAGCGACGGTGGGACCCGCCCGGGTATCTGGGGTCAAGTAAATCCCCTCCGGGTATTTACCAAAACCACGATATTTTCAAACCTCTATAAATAACAGACCTGACAAATATTCCAGACCTGAATTCATTATTCCATATTCTGTTTTCCAGAGCTCTCTGAGTCTTCTGGTGATCAGACTCCAGTCAAGCCTACTCCACCATCTGTTTACTTGTACAAGCACTTCTCGGCCTGTCGAGAGTAGCTATACTTCTTCAAAGATAGTGGATTCCAAGGCTTTGTCTTACCGCACAGAGATGTAGGTTTCAGCCGAACTTTGTCACCACATCCTGTGTCAATTGTTCCCCTCTCTCTACTTTACTGTGTTTATGTGACAGTTAAGCATGCGACAGCTAAGCATCCCACAGTGCACCACATCTCGAAGGTCAACACCTTCCATCGACTGTTGGAGGGGGACCGTAAGATGGCCGTAATCTCCCCTCACAATAGCAGGAATCTAACGTTAATTGAAAAATTTCGATGTCATGCACCTGTGTGATTTGTTCTGTCAAAGAGTAATAACTAATTAACCCTTCTTATTTTCTTGTTAACCTGATAGATGAGGGCTTCTATTTACACACCAAAATTAACTATTTACACACTGATTTTTCAATACACTCCACCCAAAATTTTAAAACCCATCATCTTTCTCTACATACACCACATAGTTTCTTTAAACCCTAGTATATATCCTCCACTTTTTTCCAATACATTCCACCATTTTATCCTTCCAACTACCTTCTCTCACCCCCAATCCTAACCCTTCCCCGTTACGCCTCTTCACCCCTCCACCCAAGCACCCTTCTCGGCCACCAACAAGATCCACTGTGTTGCTAACGTTGTAGGACCCTTCCTCGACAACACCACTGGCGAGCTCCGCTCCACCCTTAGCGCCCTAGCATCCTTCCTGAGCAATCAACCAGCTCCTCTCCCTCTAGATAATTTTCTCTCCACCATTTTGGGTTTCAAACCCAAACCCCACCCTATCCTCAATGGACCTGCAAAATGAAGAACTGGCCAAGATCCCGATCTATTCGATTGGCCACGGTTGAATGTAGAGCAAAATGTTCTACTCTAGTTAAAACAACATAGAACGTAGTGTTCTTTCCTAGATGGCAAAACATAGAGCAGTTCGTTTGACCATTGGTGGTAGAATAGACTGTATGAGTTAGGGTTAGAGAAATGATAAAAGGAGGGAAAATATTTGAGAGAGTAGTGTGAAAAAAAAAAGAAGGAACTAATGTACTGCTATAAATGACTATTAGGGTAAATTTCTGGGAAAGTCGGTGCCAGGTCTAAAAACAAAGTTCGTGTAACATTTAGTCCCATCTTAAGTTCCTATTTACAATAAGTCCACCGATATAACTATTGCATAAAGCCTAATTCTCTGCCCATTGTTTTGATTGCAAATTATTTGATCTTAATCGTTTTAGATAACGATTTTTTTAAAAATACCATAAATATCCATAGTATCCTCCCATATTAAATAACGGTAGATGATATATGACACATTTTTTTTTACGACAATAGTGGCACAGGTTGCTACAATGATTTCATTGTAGCTGCTACAATAAAATCATTGTAGCAACCTGTGATTTCACTATAGATGCTACAATGATTTTGTATTATTTGCTATAATGAAATCACTGTAGCAACCATTGATTTAATCATGGATGCTAAAAAGATATTCCTATAGTAAAATAATGTAGCAAAGTACTCAATTTTATGCAAATAATACTCAGTTGAATTGAGTATTATTTTGTATATTTGAGTACCATATACGGGTTGCTGCAGTGATTTCATTATAGCTGCTACAGTGAAATTCACTGTGCCAGCTAAAAAAGCTTCCCTACAATTATCATTGTAGCAAAGTACTAATTTTGTTCAAATAATACTCAGTTTTATTGAGTATTAGTACAACTAATATTGAATAATATAGTGATTTTACTGTAGCAAAGTGTTTTTATAAGTCACGAAAAATCATTATAGTAGTTATAGTCTAATGTCAGTATTACTTAATTGAAATGAGTACTATTTCTACAAAATTGAGTACTATTGCTATAGTACATTTACTGTAGCAACGTGTTTTTTAGCAGCCACAACGGAACACTATAGTGCTGCAGTGATTTCACTAAAACTGCTATAGTGGAGTCACTATGTGCTACAGTGATTTCATTGTAGCTGCGATAGTGGAATCACTATAGAGCTACAGTGATTTCACTGTAGTTGCTATAGTGAAATCCTTATAGCAACTATAGTGGTCCCACACTAGGTCTCAAAACTGTACTGTAGGAGGCATTGACATAATGCATGCGCCTCCTGGTGGTCCGGTGACCACCCCTTTTCAAAGTACCAACAAAAAAAAAAATACTACCGACAAACATCATTTGGTTGAGACAACAGTCGCATTGGCGGTGTCAGAGCTACCTAAAGTTTTTATAATTTGATGAATTTTGGTGAGGATGATCAACTTGGTATAGGTAGCATGCCTACCAAGTTTCATCAAATTCTGCATCCTCTAGGTTGGTTTAGCTCTAGCAGAGGCCCCCCCGCCACCTAGTGGGAAGTGCAGCCAATCCCATGCAGGTCAAATGTGTGAGTGTTGGTCAAGGAAGTCCAGAAATTTGAAATAGTCAGATGACTCAGCCCTACTTGCCTTCCATGCTACTTCTCTGCCTTCATAAGCCATTGACGGAGACTTGAAGTCGACGAGAAGTTGGCCTGCAACTTGGTGCCGGTTTTTTTGGATGCCGGCATCCTCTCCATGGAAGCTCCACTGAAATGTAGGGGTGGCAAACTGGCAATCCTTGACCCGACCCGCCAACCCGACCCGAACTTAGCGGGTTTGGGTTTGGCCTAAACGGGTTCGGGTCATAAATGGGTCGACCCAATTGACCCGTTTACCAAATGGGTCGTGTCAACCAAACCCGACCCGACCCGAGCCAACCCGAACCAACTCGAGCCAACCCGATCAAACCCGGCCCAATCCGACTTGTCTTGACCCAACCCGACCCGTTTTGTAAACGTGTTGGGTCAACCCGTTTATTAGACGGGTCAGATTTGGGTTTAAGTTTTTGGCCCGTTTATTAACGGGTCGGGTTCGGATTGGATGTTTTGCTCTTATACCTATGTCTCAACCCGACCTGACCCGACCCATTGCCACCCCTACTGAAATGAAGGAATACAGACCAACATAATAGTTGTATTGGGGTCGGCTATCTTTTTAAATTCTCTCTCTTAATAATCTCTAAAGTAGCCGGAGAAAGCCACTGAATCCCTGTGGCGACCAATGAAAATTGAGAGATTGTATTTACCTGTTAAGTTGCATTAAATTATTCGGAGCTCCTTAAAAGGTTATTATTGTCATTTCCTATTTTCATGTTAACCTGATAGAGGAGGGCTTCTACTTGCACACCAAAATTAACTTTTTACGTACCGATTTTTCAATACACTCCACCAAAATTTTAAAACCCATAATCTTTCTCTGCATACACCACACAGTTTCTGTAAACAAGAGTATATTTCTTCACTTTTTCCAATACATTCCGCCTTTTTATCCTTTAAACTTCCTTCTCTCACCCCCAATTCTAACACTTCCTCGTTACTCCTCTTCACCTGCCCACCCTAACACCCTTCCCGGCCACCGGCAAGATCCATTCTGCTACTGACGTGGTCGGACCTTCCCCCGGTAACACCACCAACGAGCTCATACCACCACTAGTGCCCTAGCATCCTCCCGGAGCCATCAACCAACTCCTCTCCCTCCAGATAATTTTCTCCCCACCCTTTTTGGTTTCAAACCCAAACCCCACCCCACCCTCTATGGACCTGCAGAACGAAGAACTGACCAAGATCTCGATCTATTCGGCTAGTCAGGGCTGAATGTAGAACAAAATGTTCTACTTTGGTTAAAACAACATAGAACATGTCGTTCTTCCCTAGTTGGCCGAACATAGAACAGTTTGTTTGACCATTGGTGGTAGAATAGACTATAAGAGTTAGGGTTAGAGAAATGATAAGATGAGGAAAAATATTTAAGAGAGTAGTGTGAAAAAAAATAGGAACTAGTGTCTACTATAAATGGGTATTAGGGTAAATTTATGAAAAAATCGGTGTTATGTCCAAAAAACAAAGTTCGTATAACATTTAGTCCCATCTTAAGTTCCTATTTACAATAAGTCCACTAATATAACTATTAATTACATAAAGCCTGATCCTTTATCTATTGTTTTGATTGCAAATGATCCAATTTTAACCGTTTTGGATAACGATTTTTTTTTTAAAATACCATAAATATCCATAGTAGTCTCTCAAATTAAATAACGATAAATGATATATGACACGTTTTTTTATGGCAATAGTGGCACGGGTTGCTACAATGATTTCACTATAGCTGATACAGTGATTTCGTAGTAGTTGCTATAGTGAAATCACTGTAGCAACCCTTAATATAATCGTGGATGCTAAAAAGATATTTCTACAGTAAAGTCATTGTAGCAAAGTACTCAATTTAATGCAAATAATACTCAATTGATTTGAATATTATTTTGTATATTTGAGTACCATACACGGGTTGCTACAGTGATTTCATTATAGTTGCTAAATGAATTTTACTGTGCCGGCTAAAAGGCTTCCGTACAGTGAATCACTATACCAAAGTACTTAATTTTGTACAAATAATACTCAGTTTTATTGAATATTATTGCGATTGATATTGAGTACTATAGTGATTTTGTTGTAGCAATCTGTTTTTAGCAGTCACGAAAAAATCACTATAGCAGTTATAGTGATTGCAATGTAGCAAAGATACTCAATTATATGTCAATAATACTCAATTGAAATGAGTACTATTGCTACCATAATTTTACTAAAGCAATGTATTTTTTAGCAGCCACAACGGAATCATTATAGCGCTACAGTGATTTCATTATAGCTGCTATAGCGGAATCACTTGCTACAGTGATTTCACTGTAGCTACTATAACGAAATCACTATAGCGCTACAGTGATTTCACTATAGCTGCTACAGCGGAATCACTATAGCGCTATAGTGAAATCACTGTAGCAGCTATCGTGGTCCCACACTAAGTCTTGAAGCTATACGTTTCGTAGAAATCGGATGAAGTTATATAGACAATGGTAGGTTGATAAATTCGGCAACTTAACCAAGGCTATTTTAGTCTTGCATTAACGAAAAGAGCTATTGCAACTAATATACTGAAATGTGGATCTGGACTTAGAGGAAAATATTGTTAAGACCTATCCTAAAGTGAATCTCTTAAGAAGGACTATTTGCAGTCCGCCCCTAAATTTATCAAGAAATTAAATTATAATAATTTTTTTCTTTTAAATGTGCAAAGAGCAAAACTTGGTGTGTAAATAAAAGCTCTCCTAGTAAATCTTGCTTTAAAATTACAATATTTTAGCGTGAACTTCAAAGATCTTTTGACAATGGGCTGATTATTACTTGGCAATCAAACGTTGGACAATGTTATTTAATTGGAATGTTTCACAAGCTCCTCTTTACACACTAACGTGTCCCGATCACAACCGTTAGTTCCACCACGGCCAACTAGTGAATCACACTCAATCCCATCCGTCGTACGCGGAGACAAGTATGTACGAGAGAGTATGTAAACTCTAGTCCAATAGCATTTAAAAAAGACGTAAATACTATTCAACCAGAAAAAAAAAAAAACTTAGACAAATTACATAAACCTCCCGTAAATTATGCATCTCATTTCATATTGGTCACTTAATTATTATTTTTAAACAATTTGATCCCTGAACTATGCTCCGTGTGTACTTACCCCGCCTTCAACTTTTTGTCCCAAAAATATCCTTATCAATTTCAAATAAGACTCAAAATTATTTTAAAATATATAATTTATGCTTATTAGGGTAAGGATATTTTCGGAATAAAAGTTAACTGAGAGGTTAAATGTAGACGGAGCATAGTTTAGGGATCAAATTGTTCAAAAAAAAAGTTGAGGGACCAATATGAAACATGGTGTGTAGTTTTGGGGAGGTTTTTATAATTTGTTCAAATAACTTTACACACACTTTAAAGATTCGATCCAACTCAGCGTCGACAAGCAGGGTAATAGACAGCTGTGATGGGATATTTAAATAGGTTGTAAGATCTCCAATCCGACTCCTTCCCAAGTGGGGCCAACTTTAGCTTCCATCCTCCTTCCATCTGCCACATAGGATAAGAATTTTTTTTTTTTTTTAACCCCTCTTCAACCGAGGGAGGGTTTGGCAGACCCCGACCAGAAATCAATTAACACATAGGATAAGAATTGGTGAGCAAAAACTCTTCCTCCAACCGAATCCCATCCTCCTCCTACTGCAACATAGGATAGCTCTAATTTATTTTGGACCTAAACAATCTACAGCGACCCATGAACTGGTAGCCTTGGGCCCCGCCAGCAGTGCATGGGTGTGGTTTGGGTTTGGCCTAAATGGGTTCGGGTCATAAACGGGTCGACCCGTTGACCCATTTATTTAATGGGTTGGGTTCGGGTTTGTACTTATAACCCAATTGACCCGACTCGACCCATTTACCAAATGGGTCGTGTCAGCTCGACCCGAGCCAACCCGAACCAACCCTATCAAACCCGCCCAATCCGACCTGTCTTGACCCAACCTGACAGGTTTACATGGGTTCTGTTGACCCAACCCGGCCAACTTGACCTGACCCGACCCAACCCATTTAGTAAACGGGTCGGGTCGTGTCAACCCGTTTATCAGACGGCAGGTTTGGGTTTAAGTTTTTGACCCGTATATTAAACGAGTCAGGTTCGGATTTGGTGTTTTACCCTTATACCTATGTATAAACCTAATCCGAACCCAACCCGACCCAACCCATTGATGGGTAAGATCCGGTTGAATTAAATTCTCTTCACTATCTAACAAAATTCTTTGATGCCACATGGGATGGGTGCCACTATGGGAGTCGGTTGGAGATGCTCTGAACCTTTTGTCAGAATAGTATTTGCCTTCAGAAAAAAGTAATGTCACAGTTTGCAGCGACAAAATATTTGACAAACCACACCCATGCACTGCTGGCGGGGCCCAAGGCTACCAGTTCATGGGTCGATGTAGTTTGTTCATATAGCCATCTGGTACGGGCTGAGTACCGGTTGACCGGTTCGATAGCGCACTATCGAACGGCTTTGATGGATCAGGCTCTCCCCATCTCTCCTGGTCTCTCTCCTTCCCTATATATTAGAGGGGAAACCACTAGAGAGTAGAGAGAGAAAACCAGAGAGAGGAGAGAGAGAGGAGAGAGATGACGGAGACGACACCGAACCACACGCAGACGGTGGAAGGATGGGGGGCGAGGGATCCGTCGGGAAAGATAACACCCCTTGTGTTTAAAAGACGGTATGTTCGATTTATTTTATTTTTTCTGGCCTCGATGTGTTGCTGCAATTAACGTTAATTTCTGATGGAAGGGAGAACGGAGTCGATGATGTGACCATAAAGATCCTCTACTGCGGGATGTGCCACACCGACCTCCACCACATCAAGAACGACTGGGGGGTCACCCAATTCCCCCTAGTCCCCGGGTACCTCTCTCTCTCTCTCTCTCTCTCTCTCTCTCTCTCTCTCTCAATTTGCTAGTCAGTCGGATTCGGGCTCGACTGAGCGACTCTGACGCTAGTCGGGCCACGATCCAGATGACTCGAGGAAGAAATCTTCCTCGAAAAAATTGGGACCGTGTCCCTACCTGCAGTGCAGGTGGGTGGGGAGTGTTAACCCCACCCCAAATAATATTAGGTATTCCAAAATGACAAACGTTGTTCCATCGAGGAATCCCTATCATGGTATTATTTCTTGATTCATAAGAGAAATAAAATAAAAAAAAATTATTTTAGAAAATCCCCGACCATCTAAACAAAAGAAAATGTTAAATCTCCGGCGAGAATGCCTGCTTCTAGAGATTTGCACTATCCGGTGAGAAAATCCTCGCCTTTTTAGACTCCCAAACATTGAACCCTGGGCCCCGCCACCACTTCACGGGTCTGGTTTGTCGGTGTGCTTGTAGCAGGTTGAAACAGTAGTCACGATCGGAGCTTTGGAAAATTTGTTTATCTATATTAAGATGGATGAGATGCTGATAGGGATATTCTTAGGATAAATGTTACATAGTAATACTATTCAGCCGGAAGGTTTGTTCCGAATTTGACGACCCAAAGTACGTGACAGCATGCAATTGGTGGCTGAAACCCACTAGTGAGTTTAAAATCTTTAACAGCACCAATTGCGCGCTGCCATGTCTTTCGGGCCACCGAATTCGAAACAAATCTTTGGACTGAATAGTATTACTCAATATTAAATTTGACGGTTGAAAGTTTTAAAAATCCCACTTTGAGGGTCGGGAAGGAAAAATATAGGGAAAAAAATACCAACAAAGATAAAAGGGAAAAAAAAAAAACCAAACGGATCAATCTCAGGGGTTCACAAAGGTACTCTCCATTGATTCCCATAGCTGATTCGAAAAATCTGTGGACCACAACTTAATGGACTCCACCGTTCACTAGATAAACTCTAAAGTTGGGCTGAATTTCTTCTTGAAGACTCGTTTGTTTCTCTTCAGCCAAATATTTCAACAAATAGCTATCGAGAAGATGTCCCACGTCTTTCTGAACTCTTTTCAAAGTCTCCTGTTCACTGGACTGGACCTCTACCCATTCATTGGATATTTAGAAAGATTTGCAAGATAAAAGGAAAGAGAATTGGGGGAAAAAAAACAAGATAAAAGGAAAGAGAATAGGAAAAAAAATAACCATACAGATCAATCTCAAGGGTTTACAAGGTATTCTCCATTGATTCCCATAGCTGATTCGAAAAATCTGTGGACCACAACTTAATGGACTCCATCGTTCACCAGATAAGCTCTAAAGTTGAGCTGAATTTCTTCTTGAAGACTCGTTTGTTCCGCTCTAGACAAATATTTCAACAAATAGCTATCGAGAAGATGTCCCACATCTTCCTAAACTCTTTTCAAGCTCTCATGTTCCGTCAAGTTGACCACGACAACCAGTGGCGAAGCCAGAAATTTCTAGAAGGGGCTTTTAATTATTGTACTTACACCCATGCCAAAGGGGTTTGGGGGGTTACAAGGGGGTGATAGCCCCATGTTCTTGGGTTTGAGGGCGATGCCCGATCCAAAATTTTTAAAAATACCTTCAAATGGTCACTAGTGAGATTCAAAATGTCCAATAAGTAGCTCCAAGCGAAGTGTGGTAATTGTCAAATGAGTTGGCTGTCTAACACTACTCCTCCATTTTCAAGAATTTAAAGGGGGGGGGGGGCTTTCGCCCCTCCTTGCCCCCATGTGGCTCCGCCCCTGACAACAACCCTCAACAAGAGGCTGGAGGGGTGATCGGCAATGTGCGATGGAGTATAGTTTAAGAAGAAAAAAAATAGTTGAGGGACCAATATGAAATTAGGTGTATAGTTTAGGATGCATTTTTATAATTTGCGGAAAGAGAAGTTGATCTGTCCGGTCAAAGTTCTGTTTTGTTAATATCTGAATCGGAGGAATGCTTAAAGTTGCCGTATGCCTCCATATTCAATGAACTCAGGCCATGGAGCTCACATCAATGAGAGTTCAGATCTCCTCCCCGTTGGCCCCAATTTGTGGGCCCGCTGTACATCACAGCCACACAATGACTGGTAAACCAAAAGTGAATGCACTTCAGCAATCACGTGCGGCTGTGATTCATGCCGGGCCTACATCTTGCAAATAGTGGCACTCTCTATATACACCCACGGTTTAAGTTTCTATACCTAGAGGGAGGCAATGGATCGGGTTCGGGTCGGACCCTACACCTATCCAGACCCTTATCCATTCGGATAGAAAGAGGGTGCATATCCGATCCATACCCATTAGGGTTTTGGGTTTTTGATATGAGTTGTGTATAATCTTGTCTCTTTTTCTCCATCAAACATTCAATTGCTTGAGGGAAAAAACAAATCAATGTTTCACAATGCAATGTTAGGCAGAGATATGAGTTCGGTTAGAATTTGGGCATATGACAATGAGTTTGGAGTCAAAAATATATTATCTAATATATCCAATTTAGAGGGGCAATCGAGTTTCGGGTATAGATATTGACGTATCCATAACCATATCCAAATGTTAATCGGGTAGAGTTCCTATATCCATACCCTATCCAAACCTTGTTTTAGATACAAAATCTGTACCCATACCTGCTATTTTGGATTCTTGGAGTCCATTGCCATCCCTCTTTGTACCATAGTTCTTTACAAAAATTTACATTTCTAAACTACCGTCATCCCTAACCTCTAGCCAACCGACTCCTCCCTCTTTTCCTCCAGCTCTGCCATCTCGCCCTACAGTGCGTTCTCGACACCGACCTTGCCCCATCCAGCTCCCTTTCTCTTTCCCCCATCTCTTTCTGTCTTTGTCTTCCACCTTCCTCCTCATTTTCTTCCTCGTTTGAACCCTAACCTCCAACCAACAGACATTGCAATTGCAATGTCGGATTGTGAGTGCCAATCGGGATGAGTTAAGATTCGGATTGTGGAGAAGAGGAGGAAGGAGGAGAAAGGCGTGATGGGTTAAGGTTCATACAATAAGGAGGATGCGATGGCAGGTAGCAGCGGAGCGAAAAGTGCCGATGTGGACAGAAGGGAAGGGTTAGCTTGAAGTTTGGGGTGGGGTATTTTGGGGTTATCTTGGGTGTCATTAAAATCCAATAGATATTGGTTGGGAGCCAAGTAATGATGGGTGCCAACATTAAAAACATAGGTAATTATATTCATACAATCTCCATCCACAAACATATTGACAAGAGTGCATTTTTGCTGCCATCATGCAGTGTCTGGATTTTTGTTGCGTTTGCTGGACTACACTTGCAACCAGACTTGTCTTTACGATTATGCCCCTTTATGTCCCAAGAAACAGATCGATTTGACTAAGAGGATAATTTTGTTTGTTTGGTTACAATAAGTCCACCAAACCAAAGAAGGTGAAAAGTTGATCATTTTCTATCCCTTCAACACTACAACGATCATTTTGAAACATGTTATGATGATAAGATTTTTTTTTAAATGACAAATATACCCTTGTGCCCATCCACCCTCATCTTGCTGGAACGCCTCCGCTCCCACACCTCACCTCTTTCTTTTACTCTCCTTCCTCACTCGCTAGAACTTGCTCCAACACCGTCCACTCGCCAGAACCCATGCTCCCACTTTCATCTTGCTAGAACCCATCCTCCCACTCGTCAGAATCCCTTCCAGTCCATCTTCGTCCCTCACATATTATCTATTCCTTTTTCCCTCCCTCATCACTCGTCGGAACCCCCTCCAACCCCTCCTCCCACTGGCCGAAATACATTCCGTCCCACCTCCATTCCTCATACAATGTCTCTTCATTTTCCTCTCCCTCGTCACTCGTCGGAGTCCCCCCTCATACCAATCGTCAGAACCCCTTCTGCCCCAACATGCGTCCCTCATCGTGGTTGTTATAGTGAAATTACTGTAGCACTGAGTACCATTTGTCATGTTTGAGTATAATTTGAAATTACTATAGCAAGCACGGCGAATCATTGTAGCTGCTACAGTGAAATAACTGTAGCAACTATAGTGATTTAACATGGTACTCAAATATACAAAATGGTACTCAGAAAATTAAGTATCATTTCAAAATGGTACTAAAAAAACTGAGTAACATTGCAAATGGTATTCAGAAAATTGAGTATCATTTTATATATTTGAGTATCATTTTAAATCACTGTAGCACCTACATAAAAATTATCATACGTAGCTGCTACAGTGATTTGAAATGATACTAAAAAACATTCAAGGATACTCAGTTCTATAGTGATTTCATTGTAGCAGCCACGATGAAATCCTTATAGCAGCCACATTGAAAATCACTGTACCAGTTATAGTGAAATCACTGTAGCAGTTATAGTGAAATCACTGTAGTAGCTACAGTGAAATCACTGTAGCGGCTATAGTGATTCCGCTATTGGTGTTGAAACTGTGAGGGAGCGGCATCTTTGGTTAACAGTGTGGTAATTTTGTAAATATGATAACTCTCATGAGCATATGTGTCTTTTTAAAATAAACTAGATCTCCTAAGGATGAATCCGATTAGGGGAAGTGGGATCTTCCTTTCTAATTGTAGTCGATGCCCCCTTATTCAAAAGATTCGGTTTTAGGTTTTAATTGAATGTGGGGTATACAATAAAGGGTATAAATGATATTTAAAAAATTCTGATTAAGTTAATGTGAAACGGATAAGAGACTGGGGCTAGTTATTGATTTTTGCTGTATGAATAAAATTTCCCTTTATGTTTTATACATATAAGGATAAATTACACATAGACCCCCTATAGTTTAACATATTATAACTTACACCCCTCATGTTTAAAACCCTACAAAGGCCCCTTTCTGGTTTGAAAAGCGATACACATATACCATCCCCTTGGAGGCCCCCTGGAGGGAGTGCCAGTGATGTGTTTTCCAAACTCAAGGGGGCATTTGTAGGGTTTTAAACATAAAGGGGTGTAAGTGATAATCAGTCATGAGATCACTTACATAAAGGGTTTTAAACATAAAGGATTGTGAAATTCAAATCCTTCACCAGTCTTACAATCGGCCGTTATCTCAGGCATGAGATCACCGGCGTGATCACGAAGGTGGGGAGCAACGTGAGCAACTTCAAAGCCGGCGACCGGGTCGGGGTCGGCTGCATCGCGGCGTCGTGCCTCGCCTGCGACTTCTGCCGGGACTCCGAGGAGAGCTACTGCGACCAGGTGCAGTTCACCTACAACGGCGTCTTCTGGGACGGCAGCATCACCTACGGCGGCTACTCCAGAATGCTGGTCGCCGACAAGCGGTTCGTCGTCCACGTCCCCGACAGCCTGCCCTTGGACGCCGCCGCCCCCCTGCTCTGCGCCGGGATCACGGTGTTCAGCCCCATGAAGCGGCACAACATGCTCCAGCCCGGGAAGAAACTGGGGGTGGTCGGCCTCGGTGGCCTCGGCCACGTCGCCGTCAAGTTCGGGAAGTCCTTCGGGATGCACGTCACCGTGATCAGCACGTCCCCCTCCAAGGAGAAGGAGGCCAAGGAGCGGCTGGGCGCCGATGAATTCGTCGTCAGCACGGATTCCAAACAGATGAAGGTAATGCTCTCAAGATTCTAAATCTTGCACCAGTGTTTGATGCTGGGTTTAGTCCCACATCGGCTAGGGAGCTGGGTAATGGTGCTTCGTATACGTACCCTCTGTTGACCTCCCCCTACGATCGGGGTTTTGGGGCGAGTGCGTAACCAACAGTGGTATCAGAGCGAGCTAGGTTCCGGCCAGCCAGGTGATAGTCGGACCAGGGTTTGGCCAGGTTGTGCCCAAGGTGGGTCTCTTCTTCTGCTCCTCCTGCACATCGACTAGGGAGCTAGGTGGTGGTGTTTTATATATACTAGTAAGAAACCCGAGCAATGCCCGAATGTGCTTGATGCACGCCATTTGGCAAAGACGACATCGCAACAGTTCGAAGAAGTGTGAAATCTGAAGTGAGTCTGATTCACTTGTTAGAGAGAGAGAGAGAGAGAGATTAACATCAAATGACCATTAAATGCCATTGAATGAAAATTTATTATCTTTATGGTAGGTTTTTAAATTGATTTAAAAGAGAGCCACGTTCACACACGGAAGAAGAATTCTAGCTCTTTAAAAGACGTCCATGTGTCACAACACGGGAGAGAGGCTTCCATTTTAGTATAGATACTAGTAAAAAAATCCAGGCAATGCCTGAATGTGCTTGATGCACGTCATTGGGCAAAGACAAAATCACAACTGTTCGAAGAAATGTAAAATCTTAAATGAGTGTGATTCACTTGTTAGAGAGGAAGAGAGAGAGAGAGAGAGAGAGAGAGAGAGAGAGAGAGAGAGAGAGAGAGAGAGAGAGAGAGAGATTAACATCAAATGACCATTAAATGTCATTGACTGAAAATTTATCATCTTTATGGTAGATTTTTAAATGGATTTAAAAGAAAGCCGTGTTCACATACGGAAGAAGAATTCTAGCTCTTTAAAAGACGTCCACGTGTCACAACACGGGAGAGAGGCTTTCATTTTAGTATATATATATATATATATATATATATATATATATATATATATATATATATATATATATATATATATATATATATATATATATATATATATATATATATATATATATATATATATATATATATATATAAACTAGTAAGAAACCCGAGTAATGCCCGAATGTGCTTGATGCACACAATTTTGCAAAGAAGATATCGCAACTGTTCGAAGAAGTGTGAAATCTAAAGTGAGTGTGATTCACTTGTTAGAGAGAGAGAGATTAACATCAAATGACTATTAAATGCTATTGAAAGAAAATTTATTATATTTATGGTAGGTTTTTAAATGGATTTAAAAGAGAGCCACGTTCACACATGGAAGAAGAATTTCAGTTCTTTAAAAAGACTTCCACGTGTCACAACACAAGAGAAAGGCTTTCATTTTAGTATAAACTAGTAAGAAACCTGGGCAATGCCCGAATGTTCTTGATGCACGCCATTTGGTAAAGACGACATCGCAACCGTTTGAAGAAGTGTGAAATCTGAAGTGAGTGTGATTCACTTGTTAGAGAGAGAGAGAGAGAGAAAGAGAGAGAGAGAGAGAGAGAGAGAGAGAGAGAGAGACATTAACATCAAATGACCATTAAATGCCATTGAATGATAATTTATCATATTTATGATAGGTTTTTAAATGGATTTAAAAGAGAGCCGCGTTCACACACGAAAGAAGAATTCTAGTTCTTTAGAAGACGTCCACTTGTCACAACACGGGAGAGAGGCTTCCATTTTAGTATATAGTATAGATTAGTACGAAACCCGGGCAATGCCCGAATGTGCTTGATGCACGCCATTTGGCAAAGACGACATCACAACTGTTCGAAGAAGTGTGAAATCTGAATTGAGTGTGATTCACTTGTTAGAGAGAGAGAGAGAGAGAGAGAGATTAACATCAAATGACCATTAAATGCCATTGAATGAAAGTTTATCATCTTTATGGTAGGTTTTTAAATGAATTTAAAAGAGAGCCGCGTTCACACATGGAAGAAGAATTCTAGTTTTTTAAAAGACGTCCACGTGTCACAACATGGGCGAGAGGCTTCCATTTTAGTATAGATACTAGTATTGAACCCGTGCAATGCACGGAATAAAATATTAAAATTATAAATGAGCATTTATGAGCATCAGGTGAAATGAGTTTAACTTTCCACTAATGGGCATCGGGAGAAATGGGAGAAAATGGTTTGTAAACCGATAGATCGTTTAATTTAAAACGGCATACAAGAAGGGGTTCAAATGCCAATAAGAAAGGAATCAATCATAAGAGTATTAATGAGCATGCAGAGAAATAGATTTAAATTTCTATTTATGACCATGGGCATCGGGAGAAATTACTACCATCCAAAAAAGAAATAGATCATGAGAGCATTAATAGGCATTCATAGAAATGGATTTAAATTAAAATTAATATTTTTAATGTTGTGCCACATGGCGGAAGCTCCTTGTAAGGCTTCCATTTTAGTATATAGTACTAGTAAGAAACCCGGACCGACATCGTTCAAAGAAGTATGAAATCTGAAGTGAGTGTGATTCACTTGTTAGAGAGAGAGAGAGATTAACATTAAATGACTATTAAATATCATTGAATGAAAATTTATCATCTTTATGGTAGGTTTTAAAATGGATTTAAAAGAGAGCCGTGTTCACACAAAAGAATTTGAACTCTTTAAAAAATATCCACGTGTCACAACATGGAAGAGAGGCTTCCATTTTAGTATATATATAGACTAGTAAGAAACCCGGGCAATACCCAGATGAGCTTGATGCACAGCCATTTGGCACAGAGGACATCACAACTGTTTGAAGAAGTATAAAATCTAAAGTGAGTGTGATTCACTTGTTAGAGAGAGAGAGGGAGATATTAACATCAAATGATAATTAAATGACATTGAATGAGTGTTTTATTATCTTTATGGTAGGTTTTTAATAGGGTTTAAAACTGAGTCATGTTGGAAGAATGATTATGGTTCTTTAAAAGACGTCCACGTGTCACAACACGGGAGAGAGGCTTCCGTTTTAGTATATAGTATAGATAGATATATAGATATAGATACCCAGCCCATTAGCCTATGTAGGACTAAAGTCCAACACTTTCCCTCGTGTACAGGCCGGTTTTGTCCAGTACGTTCTTGTCACGTGGGTAGGCTTCCATTTAGCTTAACGAACATAGGCCAAACCTGCTATGATACCATATTCGATACCCTCTCACCCTATACCCTCTCACCCTAAAACCCGGGTCATAACAGAAGGTCCATAGAGGATATATGAAGACAACACTGCCCAGCTCGCTAGCCGATGTGGGACTAAACTCCAGCAGCGAGAGAGTATCCAACAATTGAAATCCAATTGCTTTGTTTGGTACGGTGCTAACAGGGAGGGGCGAGGAGTCTGGACTACATCATCGACACGGTTTCGGCGGTCCACTCGCTGGGCCCGATCCTGGAGCTGCTGAAGGTGAGCGGCACCTTGGTGTTCGTCGGTGCTCCGGACAAGCCCGTCGAGCTACCGGCTTTTCCTCTGATCTACGGTGAGAATAACACAAGGAGATCTCACTCTCCATCCACATGAAATTAACCTCATTCGTCTCCTTGTCATCATAACTGATCCCAGTTTTTTGTCTTTCAGGCAAAAGGGTGGTGACCGGGAGCCTGATCGGAGGGATGAAGGAGACTCAGGAGATGATGGACCTCTGCGGGAGGCATAACATCACCTGCGACATCGAGCTCGTCACGCCGGATAAGATCAACGAGGCGTTGGATCGGCTCGCTAGGAACGATGTTCGATACCGATTCGTGATCGATATTGATCATGCTGCAATGTCTAACCTCTAAGTCGATCACTTGGTGCTGAAGCTTGGTTGATGTATGTAATGCGGCTAGCTAGCTACATTGGTGTCTTTCCATCCTCTGTTGTCTTCTCCTCTGAGATGGCATGGAGGTTTCTGATGAAAATAATTGGTGCTGATTTTCTCGTAGTTTTCAGTGAAAAATAATGGTTTAAAACAATGCCTCAAATGCTGCATTTTTTGTTTTTCATGATTGTTGGCGTTTGTCGTCCATGTGAGAGGACGTGTGACGTTTGTTTAGTCCCGCATCGGCTATTCGGAGATCGGGAGTTTGCTAAAATACTATTCTGGGACCTTCCCCACTCAAGTTTTGGGGCGAAGAAAATTTCAATATGGTATCAGAGCCAGTCCGAGTCTCAACCGGGTGTGGGGATCCCACGCTTCGTTTGTTGTCCACGTGCACGATTTGCATGTGAGGAGGTGTGAATGGCTTAAAGTAAATGCACTAAAGCCACTAAGCTGAGCATGCGATCTTTTATCTGTCCTGTCCTCTGAGCTTCGTTTTGGACCTGTTCTTTGACATTCTGGGATTAGGACTCAAGACTGCACTTATAACTCGATGTTTACATCAATTTGTCTACGGTGTCCAATAGCCAAGTTTTATATGCCAAGACCCACTAATGGCTCTAATGCGCTAGCTAAGAGCATCTCCCATCCTACATCAAAATTTTCATTAGATTTGATGTAGGATTGGGTTAATAGCTCAGTTTAACATAGAGCATTTCGATTCTACATCAAATGATGAACACTAATTTGATACGAAGCACTCCAATCCTACATCAAATTGAATAAAAACAATTTGATGTCGAGCACTCTAGTCAATTTGATGTGGAGCACTACAATCCTACACCAAATTTGATTGAAAGGTTTGATGAGCTAGAAAGTAGCCGTTGAGATTTGATGGGCGGCTCTCAACTTTTACCAGTTTGATAGAGAAATTTGATGGAAATCAAATTTGATGAATATCTAGTGTAGGGCTGGAGCAGCTATTTTGCTCTCCAGCAACCAAATTCAAATCTGATGGTTCATTTGATGTAGGATTGGAGATACTAACATAGTAGATACTTCCAATAAGCAACATCACCAATCTATGAGTTGAACTTTGCTTCTTCTCATAAAGCATTCCCCTATTTTCTCAACCAACTTCCGATGATGCGACAGCAGCACGCATAGCTTATAAAAGTTGTACTATCAACCGACGATATGGAAGGGCTGCAAAAGTCTTCTTTTGGTTTATCTCAATCATTCTCAATACAATTATGGAGCCTATGTCCAATTACACACCTGTCCCTAGTGTTAGGTTTGACCCAAAGACACACACACACACACACACACATGGAAGGAAGACCGATTTGTCAAGCGAAACAAGTGCACGACCTAGAGGCAGATCGTGCAGGACAAGTCGTGCGCAAGGTCAATCGACAGGAAAGTCAGGCGAGTAGATTCCATAGGCGATCGTGCGCATGACCGACTTGGGTAGTGCGCACAAGGTACAATCTAGCTGCGATTTCTGATTAGTTTTAGAATTCTATGGGCTCACGTTTGCTCCTTATAAAAGGGAAGAATGGGGGGCTCTAGGATTTATAATGAAACTTATGGGAATCATTGTTGACGACTACAGTGGGGTTCGAGATTGTCTACGAAAAAAGGGTGAGTCACGAGACAGATTGAAAGGAGAGGAGGGGGGGGGGGCTTTTGGATATTTGTTAGAGCGTGGCAATCGCGACCACAATGGAGTGGTTCTTTTCAGTAGAGGATTAAGTGCGAGTCATGGTTGAGGAGAGAATAGAAACCCAGTGTAGGGTTTACCATGTAGAGATAAGATAGAGGAAAGAAAGTAGAAAGAAAGACGAATAAGAAGAAGAAAGGAAGAGGAGAAAGAAAGCTAGACGATACGGTGTGCGGATATTCACCCGGTTCCTTGGCGAGTCTACTTCGGCTTTTAGTTCGACAGGTGATTTCTTCTCTTGGTGATCCGGTAATCTCTATGTATCTCTTGATCATGTTGTTCTCTACTTCGTGGATGTGATCTGTGAGTGGAGAAAGATTAGGTTTTGCATAGTCCGACAAACAATGACCACTGCTTGGTGTAGTTTCTTACTAGTGATAATCTATATCCTTAATTTTTCATGAAATTGTGTCATTTGTTGTCATTGTATTTGCGCATTGTATTCTCTGTATAGTTGTGCAATCTCTACAAGGCTCTGATCCTCGAACCTCAAACACCATCCTGAGGGTTGAAGGCCTCCGCAGTACAAGGGGTCGAGCTCAATGTGAGGTCGATTTCCCAACAAATGGTATCAGAGTCATAGGTTCAGTGTGAGGTTGCGAGGAGGTTGATGTAAAGAAAGAAAACACAAGATTAAGGAATAAGAAATCAATGATATGGACTTCGGATTTGGAAGGTAGAAAGGTGGACAAGCTTGAGGGGATGTCCGAGAAGTATTGGATGGTTCTTGACAACACCGGTTGATTCGTCTCTCTTTTGCCTCAAGTATCTCCAAAGAGACGACATCAGTCCGGGCTCGAATCTTGGTCATGTGAGTGCAAAAGAAGAGGTGGAGCAAGTTCCAGAAAAGGCTCTAGATCGACCAAAAGAAATTGAAATGCTTAGGTCAAAGGAAATGTTAATCTAGTTGAATCATCGGGTTCAGACAACAATGGGTTGTCTTGGTGACCACTAAGGAATCAGATCAAGACTAGTACTGGATAGTGGGGTCACCACACAATGTGTAGTTCGGTAACTATATGTGGTGTGAGGATGGTAGGATGATGAACGACGATGGCTCCAGGATGCTAACCATGGGGGAGCTAATAAAATCGAGTGAGTTTGTCTAAGGGTTCAGTTCAGATACTCTATGACGTTCATCATGTCCCAGGTTTTGAGAGGCAATCAAAATCTCTCTCTGGATTAGATTTTCTCAGGTGCAGGAACACAGATTTAGGTGGAGAGTCCTAGAGGTTTCGGACGATAGTTCTTTGATCTTGGAGGGAGTATACAATGGAGGCTTGTATATGGTTGTTGCAAGGGGAGCTTTGAAGGCAAAGGGTATGGTGAACAACAAGAGTCTGCAAGTGGAGCATGTACGAGTGCCAAGAAAATAAAGAAGAAGTGGGTTTTGAGCAATTCCAAAGAAAATTGAACTTGGTCGATTATTGGTCTAGGTAATCAGGCACCTTGTGCAGTGTACAAAGTAGCAACAAGGAAGGCATTGATCACAGGCTCTCAGTAGCAGCGACAACGATGGTTACGACGATAGCAACAGTGATGGCATGGCAGAATTTTTAGGTGTTGGGCTTCATAGGGCTAAGGTGGATATTGTTGGGTTTGGCCCAATGAAACCCACACACATCTGAACGGAAGGAGGACCAATCTATCAAGCAAACACGTGCACGACTTAGAGGTAGGTCGTGCGCATGATCTGAAGACAAATCGTGCGCATGATCTGAAGACAAATCGTGCGCACGACTTGCCCAAATCGTATACATGATCAATCGACAGAAAAGTCGGAATAGTAGACTCTAGAGGTAATCGAGTACATGATATCTTAAATTAAAATATGTTTTAGATAATGTTATATACTTTTAGTAATCTAAAATACATTTTTAGTAATTTAAAATAAGTTTTATGTAGCAGCTAGTGGCGGTGTCAGAAATTTACTCTAGTGGGGGTGACCTTTGCTCAGGCCCGACCAAGGAGATTCGGGAAGGATCAGGCGCTGTAGGCGGTCGGGCCGCACTTGCTGGTCATATCGCCGGTCATAGGTTTCGAGCAAAGGATGACTGGAGTGAACATGAATGGAGTATCGAATAATACAATTCGAGTCATACGATTTTGCGAGGCTATCACGAGGTGGTCGTGGGGCGAACAAGAGTTAGACGCATATTTTTTTAGGTAAATTACACTTTACCCCTTGAAGTTTAGCTCAAAAACACTTAACCCCCCTTAGTTTATTTTGTTCCAAATAACTCCCTAAAGTTTGAAATGTTAGCACAATACACCTTTTTGTCAACTACTAATTTCCTCATTTGGTAATCTTTACCTGATCAAAATTGAATTGACAGGGGGTAAAATGTAGTTTTAAACTATAGGGTGGTCAAGTGTTTATGATCTAAACTTTAATGGGGCAAACTGTAATTTAGCCTCTCTTTTTTTTTGCGACATCAGATATGTTTCTTCAAGGTTTAGTGGGGGCATGGTGTGATTGGTTGACACATATCTCTAAGGGGCCTCAAGTCTCAAAAAAAAAAATTGGAGAGAAACAAGACTCACTAGTTCTCTTTTTATGAAATCTCAGTGGGATAGCTGCCCCCATTGGGCCTATGTTGGCTCTACTAGTGGTATCAACTATAGTAATTCCGAAGACACGTGAAAGAGTTTCACTATATGATAAATTTTTTTTCAAAGTTATTGTAGTCGCTATGGGCAGATTAAAATACACTTTAGAAATATACAAAGCGTTCTTAGTAATCTAAAATATATTTTTAGTGATTTGAAATACGCTTTAGATAACATACAGATGAAACAATGACTGTGGCAACTACAGTAACTCCGAATCTACGTGAAAAAGTTTTACTGCAAGATAATTTTTTTTTCGAATCACTGTAGATGTTATGGGCAAATTAAAATATGATTTTGATAATATTCAATACGTTTTTAGTAATCTAAAATACGTTTTAATAATTTAAATACACTTTAGGTAATATACAGTTGAAGTAATAACAATAGCAGCTAAAGAAACTCCGAAGCCACGTGAAAGAGTTTAACTATATGACAAAAAAAAAAGAGGAGTTTTGACTTAAACCCCTATTTTTATGTTAAAATTTGAGTTACACCCCCACTACTCTAAAAATTTGACTTTATTCCCTTGTCCGTTACTTGATCGTGAGTGACATATTAAAAGTGGGGGTGTAACTCAAATTTCAACATAAAAGTGGGGTTGCAATTCAAAAAAAAAACCCACTTTTAATTTGTTGTTCACGGTCAGATGACTGATTGATGGGTAAAGTTAAATTTTCAGAAAAAAAAAAAAGGTGTAACTCAAATTTCAACATAAAAGTGGGAGTGTGAGTATAAAAACCTAAAAAAAAATCAGAGTTATTGTTTAAAAATATTTTATCATAGAGTGAAACATTGAAGAGTTGCAATAGTTATTAGACGTCACATCATATGAATAATTTTAGAATGATAAATGTCAAGCAACCGTAATGGACTTAGCATTAAAAATTTTATAAGTTTGGGATGGACTTTAAGTTGCATTGGGGTCAGTCTTTGGTCCCAAATATTAATTTTCTCAAGAATAAAAGGCACGCACGTTACATTGACGTGGACTCCAATAAGAAAGTTCGATGCCCACTACAAGATGGACTCGTGGTCCACCTCTTGGACTGCCTACTTTTGCTTCTCTCTCTCTCTCTCTCTCTCTCTCTCTCTCTCTCTCTCTCTGACTACTCCCCCCCCCCTTAAGATTTTTAGAGAGATCAAGGTTTCCTTAACGAATCTTATATCCATATGTAAGCCATCAACACCATTTAGGGTACGGGTTCAACTCCACTTCACTGATGATCGTCTTGCTGACGATTTAGGGAGCGACATGTGATGATCCAAAAACCAACGGCCACGAACTATGACAATAGAGTGAACCCAATGGAGTGCCACCCCCGGTAGCCGCCTCCATTGAGTATCACTATCAACCATCAACCATCGATCGCCAGTCGCTACCCTACCGGCCACCACCACGACGGTGGGTGGCTGGCGGTCTTCAATGGCGGTGCCAGTGGCGGCGGTCGACAAGGGTGGTAGCAGGTGGTGGGTGGCAATCGGGTGGTGGCATTCCTGCTGGATTCATTCCATGATCATAGATCGTGGCCGTTGGTTTTCGGATCGCCGCCTATTGCTTCCCAAATCGTCATCGAGAGGAGTCGAACCCCCCACGTGCACCGGGCCACTTGTTATTGAGGATTGATTCGGTGAGACATTGGGGCCTCCTTTCCATCTCAACTCCTCTGTTCATATATGGGTATTCCTGCTGACTGACTCTTGTTTTTCTCGTAGAGAGAGAGAGAGAGTTAGAGAGAGATGGAGAGAGCCGTTGTTCTACCTCTCATCGTCCTCCTGTTCTACTGCTCCCAACGTCCCTCTGTGGCGCAGACGCCGATCCCGGCCAAGTACGATGGGTTCGCGTATAAGGGTGGTCCGGTCTGGGGGGATTCCGTCTTGGTGGAGGCCTTCTTTGACCCGCTCTGCCCCGACAGCAGGGACGCTTGGCCACCCCTCAAACAGGCCCTCAAGCACTACGCCCCTCGCCTCTCCCTCATTGTCCACCCCTTCCCCCTCCCGTGAGACCCTCTCTCTCTCTCTCTCTCTCTCTCTCTCTCTCTCTCTCTCTCTCTCTCTCTCTCTCTCTCTCTCTCTCTCTCTCTCTCTCTCATGTGTTCTGTTATGCTCTGCTTCTGTATCATAATCCCCATTTGGATTGCACTTGTGATTGTCGTCGTTGTCTTACCTTGTGGGTTTTCGATTTTTTAAAAAAATTTCCGAAAATATGCTTCCTTTGATTAGGAGGGTTCGGTATCTGTGATTAGTTCAACATCTACAATCATCATGATGTTATAGTTATGGTGCTAAGAAAGTGTTCCCTTTTATTTTTTTGCTGTTTCCTAATGATTTGTTAGTTATTTCATTGTTGATGATGAGACCCATCTATCAAACTGATTCAATCTTCTAGTTTACCCTTTAATCTATTAGATGGCTGGTCCAATTATAGACTGATTTGGTCTTGTTAATGTGATAAGATTTTGAAAGCAACCAAGTGGATGTAGAAGAATATGCTTCCGCAGTTGGTAGTCTAATGTATGCTATGATTTGCATACGTCCTGATATCAGTTATGTCGTCGGGATGCTTGGTAGATACCGGAAGAAGCCTGGAATCGCTCGCCGGAGAGATTTGAAAACGGTACGTACTTGCATATGACAAAGGATTTTATGTCGGTTACAGAAAATCGAGCGAGCTTGAGGTCGTAGGTTACTCTTATTCAGATTTTGTCGGTTGTCGTGATACTTTGAAGTCTACTTCTGGTTGTCGTGATACTTTGAAGTTCTAAAAAGTCAATTATGATGGGACTCGGCTATGTTTGCCGAGTATATTGGCTGCTATGAGGCGACACGACAAGCTATAGGGCTGAAGAACTTCATCACTGAACTCAGGGTTGTAGATTCCATTCACAGGCCTATGGTTATCTACTGTTATAATGAAGCGGCTACCAAGTATATCAAGAATGAGCGAGTGACCAAAAGTAACAAGCATATTGAGATCATGTATCGCTGGGTCTGTGAAAAGGTCCATGAAAAACTAATTGAGATTCCACACATTGAGACAAGTAAAATGATGGCTGATTTCCTTACTAAAGGCCGTCCACCGAAAGTCTTTAAGGAGCATGTATCTCATGTGGGATTGTTGGAGTCTTTAGACTGTTGTTTGAGTGGGGTTATCCCATGGTGTATTGCTGCAGTTATGAGCAAGGTTTTAATTGTCGATTTCCATGTCAGTTTCGATTAGTCAAAAAAGAGCAATTTGTTGGATTTTGTTTAAATGTCTGTGGAAATTTTATATTTTTAACGAAAGATTTCGGTGGAAATTCGTCGGATTTGAGTCAAATTTCGATCAATTCCAAGTCAAATGTCAGTAAACTGTTGTTATGAAAGAAAAAAAAAATCAAAATTGAGGGGAAAATGTAATTTCCCACTGATAGTTGGGTTGGTTGATCTTGAGCTACTAAGGGTGAGTTAACTATCTTCAATTAGTATGATCCTCTTGCTTGGGTCAGATCGAGTCAATTATGGATGGACTTAGTAGACGATTAGCTTGTTTCTAGCTCCTTCTGTCAGTGGCACTTTAGTAGCTTGAGATGCAAGTGGTGCTCTCGGTGGGCATCTCATGCATCTTGATCTGCATCACCCGATCTTCATCATAAACGTCGTTTTATTTTATTCATTGGAAATATTATTTGTAGCACTTTATTATGCATTCATTTCAGTTTAAGGCCATTTTCTGCTGGTTTTGGCCATTTATAACTTAATTATTGGTTAAAAAACATAACTTAAATTGTGGGTGATGTCACAATCGGATTAGGGTGACTTACAAATCATTTCGGGTTAACTCGAGTTCATTTCAGCATTAGTTAATTAAATAAAAGACTAATATGTATTTACAGGGCACTGTCGGTCGAGATTAGAACTCGATCTTGCAGTTAGATGAGCACTACTTAAGTGATTTTGATGATATGATACTTAAAAGTGCTCATATCATTGGGTTTTCAAGATACCCGCAAGGCCTACGGGAAGCAACGAAGAACCTCCCCATATATGCGCCTTACCGCCCCCCTCTTCATCATATCCCTTTGTTAATTCTTACGGTTTTAATCCTTGCCTTTGTTTTGAGTACCCTATGCATATCAAGAGGGGAAAACAAGGTGAAATTCAGATCTGAATTTTTGAAGGAAAATCCTAGTTTGGGAAAGGTCGTGCAACCCGTTCATCAACATCTTCCTCGACTTCGTTTCGAGACAGCCTAGGCTTTGCATTTCCAAAGGATCCGGCGCATCTCAACAAACGACCTTGCTCTCTAAGAATGATTCTTGGCGCATCCTTGCTTATTCCACAGCGGATTTCCTCCATGCATTATCTTTCTTATTCTTAATCTTTCCCTTATCATCTTCAATTCTTCGTCACCACCCATCCATTTTCTTTATTTTTTTCACCATATCCGCTATTCTTAACCGTTTTTCTTCCCTATTTGATTCCAAAAAAGTGCTCCGAACATTGCCCAATAAATCCGACCATCGTATGCTTTGGCACTGCCAGACTGATTTTGCACCATTTTCTTATCAAAATTTGTTGCTTATTAGTCTCTTTAACTGAAAATCTATTGTTGTTTCCAGATCATTGCCCACCCTCACCCCAACCACCCACATGGTTACCCAAACCGCACACATAGACAAAAAAATAAAAAATATAAATATAAATATAAAATCCTTTTGTACTCTCTTTGACATTCTCTTACTTATGAAGCATTTTGTACTTGATTCAACTTTTTGGTAACTATTGTTTTGGAAAATGCAGCTACCATAGCAATGCTTATATAGCATGTCGTGCACTTCACATTGCAAATAAGCTGAATAAATCAGCTACATATCCCTTACTGGAGCTGTTCTTCAAGCATCAGGTATCAATTTTTTTTTTTATCTCCACCACTGAATATTAATTAACATACTGTATTTTGATGGCTTTTCATTCTGATATTTTTGTCTTTATAGTGTTTCTTTCCATTTTTGCTCTGTATGAACCATTCCCATGTGTCCCGTCCATTTCAGTTGTTAAGTGAAGTCTAATCAGTCAGTGGTTTTGTTTTTATTTGTCGAAAAGGACCATGCTCTTATATAATGAGTCGGTTTACATGCATAATCATCCCCAATAAATTTACATGAGGTTTGTGGTAATTTACCCTGAAAAGTATGTGGACAATGGACTCAAATTAAATATTGCATGAACCTCTTGGATGAATTACATAAACGCAAGACCGACAAGTCCCTCATCACATCATGTCCTGTTTAGGGTTTGGTGCTTGCGTGAAAATGGATTGTTTCGAGAGTGTAGTACGTTCATAAGATCCGTCTTCTCTAACTGCTGAAGTCCATGCATAATGTCGCAACCACTGAGTCTGACCAATAGTTCTCAAGTTTCTGGAATCAAATCCGGCAATTATTTTCTTGAGAGTATATTGATGCATAGATCAGATATCTACAAGGTCTTAGTACAACTTGAGCAATGGCGAACAAATTCTCCGCTACATGTTAGAAGCACAAGATGAGTCAAGCAATTGTTGGATATGAAGTTTCATGAATCTGAAAGTGAGTTCAAGTCTTCTGTGAAAACTACCTCCTCATCGATATGTATGAAATTTAGTATGTGGTGGTGCGAATAATATCATTCCCTTCTAATAAATAGGAAAAGCCAAGAAGAGACCAACTTATCTACTCACGCATCCCTGATGCGTAAATATACTTCGCCTTTCAAACCAACATACGGACAAAGTCTTGGTGTATATGGGGAAGAATAATCTTGTATAGGCTTGTTGTATTATAAGAGCCTATAATTGGGCTTCAAACCTTTATTAATGTAACTACATAGGCAAATAACTTCTTTTCATTGTATATATATTGATTGTAGCTCTCAAACAGGAAATGTATTACAATGCACCAACTTTCCACAAGTCAAGAGCCTCCATAATTGATGACATGGCTCAGCTTGGTGTGATGGCCGTCGGTAAGAGTTTGCTGTCAGAATTTAAAGCCAGATACAATGATTCAAGGACCGATACTGCAGCAAGGATCTCTTTTAGGGTGAGATAACTTACTAGCTCCTAATAGAGTAACCCATAGGTGAACTATATCTGATTTTAAATCTTGGATTCTGTTTCCAGTATGGGTGCTCGAGAGGGGTGACTGGTACCCCTTTCTTCTTCGTGAATGGAATCCCGATCCCTGATTCTGGTTCAGCCATTGACTACAAGAAGTGGAAGAGCATTGTTGATCCTCTCTTGGCAAAGCAATATGAATGAGCGGGTGGATCGTCTGCGATCTTGATCAGGATGTTATGGCATAAATAATGGGTTGACAATGATATTATATACTCTTCAATAAGTTTAATCGATCTTCAATAAGGTCGTCTGCGATCTTGATCCTCTCTTGCCACTTGTTTCCTGGGCTCAGATTGAACGCTTCAATATTTTAAGATCCGAAACAATAAAATCAGCTACTTATCTTTTGGGCTTGGGAGTGAAAACTTTCTTTCTCTGCAAACTTTATACAGAGTATACAGATGACTGATCTTATTGGCAAGCACTCAGCTTTTTGACCTAATTGCTGCTCAAGTTAGCCATTGATAGAACGTAATAACATGTTTCTCACTTCAGCAAAAACTACAAAAGAGAAAGAAACTTGTAAAGCACTATTGTCCGACGATCCACTACGATTCCTTTGAATGGAACAACTGATTCGCACTAGGAGACTTGGTCCCCATCTTCCAATAATTAGAGTATCTTGAAGCTATCCTCTTGAAAATCACTTTAAGGCTTTAGTGTGCAACAAACCAGCAATTAAAAACTCTGGATCGTCTTGGTGGAAGGCACCAAGCATGACTTGTGATGGATTAAAATTGTAGCCTCTTATGTTCTCTCCTCACAGATGAATTAGATTAATTCGTTTGCGATGATGATGATGATGTTTTAAACAGATGAGATGATGATAGTTGTTTTAAAAGTTGGATTTTTTTTATTTTTTCCCCTTTCCTTTAGTGTGTACATGGAACGGGGTGGGGTTTGGTAGATGGGTAGATGTATTAAACTGGTGAGATGATAATAGCTGTTTTAAAAGTTTGTTGAGTTTTTTCCTTTCCTTTAGCATGTACGTGATGCTCGCTCTTTATAGGACGCCACGTGGATCCTTGCAACGTTAAGGTGGCCACTTGGAGGAGAGAGAATATGGTTGTTTGAGGCTACTACTTTAGTATATAGTTATTCTCCCTTCTCATAAGTGGTCGATCCATGCAAAATAGGGGTTCCCACTTAAAGTGGGACTACATATGCGGTCCCACATGGAAAAGGAGAGTGGTGTCCATCCATATGGGTTTCCTAACCCTAATGGGCCTCCTACCCTCTCCATATATAGAGGGGGAGAGGACGTAAGGGTGTGCAAGAACCAAACCAAACCAAACCGACCAATTTTGATCGGTTTCGACACACTCAATGGATCGAATTGGGTTTTTAAAAAACCGACATGATTGGATCGGTTGATGGATTTGTAAATTTAAAACCGACCTAAACCGAACCGAACCGACATATGTATATACATATAATATTTTATTAAATATACCATATGCAATACTATAGGATGACTCAAAAATAGTTTAAAATCATATTTTGGCCTAATGATTTGATAACAATTATTATTTTTAAAGTTTGAACTAGGTCCTAATAGAATGGGGGGGGGGGAGCCCAATAAGAACATAGTCCAAAGCCTAAACCGACCATCCAATCCAATCCAAACCGACTTTAATTGGATTGGACTCCATTCTTAATTCGGTTTGGATCGGATTGAAAATCCTCAAAACCGACCAAGGTTGGATCATGGAATCAAATGTTGACAAATTTCCTACAAAATCACTGAAGTATGTCTTTTTTTCAAGGGTCCGACATAGAAATTGATCAAATTTTTAATAGTACCAAATTTCCTTCCAACATAACAAAATGTCGACCAAAATGACTGATGTTTGACCGAAATGACTGACATTTGACCGAAATCCGACATTATGTATTTTTCTAGACAATTTCACTGAAAATATTTATCTTTTTTAACAAAACAAAACTCATCTTTATCAGTAAGAAATTACATTTTTCCTCAATTTTGATTTTTTTCATAATAGACAATATTTTACTATCATCTTTATCTTGAAGTATTGCTAAAATATTTCATCTTTTTCATATCAAACGAACAAAATCAAAATCTGACCAAAAACAATAAATTTTAGTCAAAAAACACTGAAATTTGATCGGAAAATAAAATATTTCCACCGAAATTTGTCTTTCCATTTTATAATTTTTCCACTGATAAATTACCGAAAAACGAAAAATTTCTTTTTTTTGGCCGACCGACATGGACACCAACATTTAAAACCTTGGGTTGGATCGGTTTGGGTTTTGCCTAAATAGGTTGGTTTCGAACCGATGCACACCCCTAAAAGGACGGGACATCCAAGGGTGCAGCCAATAGCCATACCCATCTCTCTCTCTCTCTCTCTCTCTCTCTCTCTCTCTATATATATATATATATATATATATATATATATATATATATATATTGTTTGGAGCAAGGGAAAAAGAGAACTAAAAAGAAGTAAAAGAGGAGAATGTCTTCTTCATCCTCATCCACGCACAAGGAGGGCTTCACCATTGTTCAAACAAGAAGGAAGACTCCCACAAGTCCAACCTCTGCCAGCCAAACAAGTGGAATAGGTATTGCTACACGAGGGAAGAGAGGTTTCATCCCCGATCTACATCTTTATCGTCTTCCTCCAGCTTCAGTCTTCTCCACAAGTGTCCATAGATCATGTGAGGTAAATTCTTGATAATCCATAGGTTGTAATACATGCGCATTCTTATTGTTGCATGATGAGTTTTATAATCATTAAAGATGATAGCACGACCACGGTCTTATTGAAAAGATTGATAATCAAGTTGATTCGCCTTCCGTTGTTTGTTCTCAATCCATCATCTACTATACCGCTGATGAAAAACTTAGGCGAACTTTTGTCACATCTTATTTTTGCTCAAAATAGATATTCATCGACTTTTCCCAAATTGTGCTAGAATTGATATTGCATTGATGTATCGAGATTTAGTAGATATAACGGTAATCAAATCATGAGCATTGGTGTCATGCCCCAAATTTTAGCAAAGAAAAAAAGATCCAAAACTCGAAGGTGAGGATGAATCAATTTTTATAAGGTACCAGATTCCAGAGCATAAACATATGAACATCTATCTAAACAACTATATGGAGAATACAATCTTATTTCATTCAACAATTACAATTACACTTGAATTCTTCATAGCCAACAAAACGCAGATCAAGTGAGCTGGACGAGAATCGATGCAGATCCATCGATGGCTCTGATACCATTTGAACCATGTAAAACCCTAAAAGGGAAAAGAGAGACAAGGATTTTGGGAGTAAAGAGAATGCTTGACTTTACAAAGTATGGGGTTACCAAGGGTGAGCATACCTCAAGGAGGCAAATAAATCTATACAAATATTAAGAATGTATGTTCACACTCACCTTGTTTCTTGTATGCTCATAGGTGATAGATGATGGCAGAATAACTTGAGGCATCTAACCTCATTTCTCAAAAACATCACATCAAAATATATCATGCAGAACACTTGATAAATATACTTCAGAGAACATAGACGTAAACTTACATGAGGGTTGCGGTAATTTACCCGGAAAACGATGTGGACAATGGACTCAAATTAAATATTGCATGAACCTCTAGGATGAATTAAATAAAAGCAAAACCAACAAGTCCCTCATCACATCATGTCCTGTTTAGGGTTTGGTGCTTGCGTGCAAATAGATTGTTTCGAGAGTATGGTATGGCAACCACTGATCAATAGTTCTGAAGTTTCTGGAATCAAATCCGACAAATGGACAATTATTTTCTTGAAAGTATATGCTGCTAGTACAACTTGAGCAATGGCAAACAAATTCTCCGCTGCGTGTTAGAAGATCAAGGTGAGTCAAGTTGGATATGAAGCTTCACGAATCTGAAAGCGAGTTGAAGTCTTCTGTGAAAACTACCTCCTGTCGATATGTATGAAATTTGTATGTGGTGGTGCACATAATATCATTCCCTTCAAATGTAATAGGAAAAACCAAGAAGAAACCAACTTATCACTCATGCATCCCTGATGCGAAGAATAATCTCGTTTAGCCTTGGTGTATTTTATGAGCGTATAATTGGGTTTCAAACCTATATTACTGTAACTACAAAGGCAAATAATTTATTTTTCATTTTATATATATTGATTGTAGTTCTCAAACAGGAAAAGTATTACAATGCACCAACTTACCACAAGTCAAGAGCATCCATAATTCATGACATGGCTCATCTTGGTGTGGTGGCCGTCGGTAAGAGTTCACTTTCGGAAATTAAAGCCGGATACAACGATTCAACGACCGATACTGCAGCAAGGATCTCTTTTAAGGTGAGAGAACTTACAAGCTTTTTAAGTCTGATTCAACGACCGATAACACATAGGTGAGGTATATCTGATTTTTAAGTCTTGGATTATGTTTTCCAGTACGGGTGCTCGAGAGGGGTGACTGGTACCCCTTTCTTCTTCGTGAACGGAATCCAGATTCCTGATTATGGATCCGCCATTGACTACAAGAAGTGGAAGAGCATTGTTGATCCTCTCTTGGCGAAGCGAGAAGAATGAGCTGGTGGATCGTCTGCGATCTTGATCGGGGATGCTATGACATAAATAACGGATCGACAACGATGTTATATATTCTTCAATAAGTTTAATCCACCTTTGAAGCATTGCCACTTAGATTGAACGCTGCAATATTTTAAGATCCGAAACAATAAAATCAGCTACTTATTCTTTTGGGCTTGGGTGTGACCTTTCTTTCTCTGCAACATTATACAGAGTATAGAGATGACTGATCTTATTGGCAGGCACTCAACTCTTTGACCTAATTGCTGCTTGAGTTAGCCATTGATTGAACGTAATAACATGTTTCTCACTTCAGCAAAAACTACTAAAGAGAAAGAAACTTGTAAAGCACTCTTGTCCGACGATCCACCACGATTCCTTTGAATGAACACAGCCTATTGCTCGCGATGCCGTCGATTTTCCACAGCTTTCTTTTCGTGACTACGCAGCTCATCCTCATGCGATTTCACGTGGATTCTGATGTGTGATTGATCCACCTCAAGTTATTCCGGTGACCTGAGCACTTGAATCGTCCGCAGCGATATCGAGCCAACACTCCATATTCCCACTGGAGCCTTCTTTGATAGTGAATGTGGATGCGGAAGCGTTTATGCACAAGCACGTGGACGGGGGTGAATAGATGGAGCGATAAATTTACGTACTACGATGGGTTTTATCTATGCATGCCCTGGTGAGTTTCTAGCACACAATCCTAACAGATTATCAAGTGTTTAAATCATTCAAATAATATCAATTCGTCATAAGAGATTTTTAAGGTGGTTCGGGTAATTCTCTGCGTCCACACCTAACCTTGCAAGGATTATGCACTACGTAAGAGGCTATAAGCCTCGACTCACCCAACTTGTCTGATTGTGTAGCCTTACGTCGCACTGCCTTTTCACAGGTACGTTTCTTAATCTTCGATATGCTTAAAGCCTTCGGTCCGCCCGAGCGGCCATTTGCGCCTCCTCACACTTGCGCCCATGACCCAATGCCTTGATTTTTGCTCCAATTTCTCCTCCACAAAGAACATTTACGGCAGTACCGGCTCTAATCCAATTCGGCACACATAGATGAATGTCAAGAACTCGGTGGTTCGATCTCTTCCACGATGGAGACTCCACCCCCTCCAAGCGACCTAACACAACCTTGAGTATCAAGGAAAGGTGAAGGTGATGGATCCTACGCTTTCCTAAATGAAAACTATGGATGCAATAGGAAAAGCCCTAGATGAATCTCTCTAATAAATCAGTAATAAAATCAAGAAAGGTTAAGAAGAGAAATCATCAAAATCCTAGATGGATGTCTAGATTTTTCTCTAAAAACACACCCAATGTGAGGATTTTCTCTCTCCACTATGACGGATGCAAAAGGGGTTGCCCTAATATGAAAAATTGTCCCTTTATATAGGGTAAGTCATCCGCATTAATAGCCATTGGATATGGGCCATCAACTGTTAAGAAACCCATTAAACTCCAAATTGCCCACGAATCGGTCCGAACTTATGTGTTGGAGCGGTCCGGACTGCTACAGTCTGGACCATAGGTGCGGACTGCACTCTGAGACTTGGCCCCCTTCTTCCAACAATTAGAATATTTTGAAGCTATCCTCTTGAAAATCGCTCGTAAGGCTCTGGCGTGCGAGAAAAACCGGTAATTAAAAACTCTGAATCATCTTGGTGGAAGGCAACAAGCAATACTTGCGAAGGATTAGAATTATAGTCTATTAGGGCACGTTTGGATACGTTATGGTTCCAGGATTTTAGGATTATGAAAGCCCAGAATCTCTAAAAAAGACGAAGTGCCTGTTTGGATACAACCAGATTCCAAAATGTGTTTCTGCGAAGAGCCCAAAATGTATTTCTGAGAGAAGGGGTGTGTCGTGTCGGGTTCGTGTCGTGTCTAGTTTCGGGTCATGTCCAAAACCCCCGTACCCGACCCATTTATAAACGAGTAGACCCGATAAGATCCGTTTACCACACAGGTCTATTCAGTTGACCTGATCCGACCCAGCCCGACTCGACCCGATCTGATAGACCAGCTGGTACTACATATTACATTATTGGATTACGGGTAGACCCGACCGGACCTGACCCGTTGAATTTTAAAGGGGTCTTCCTGGGTCTACCATGTCCAGACCCTAAACCCAGACCTGACCCGTTTATTAAACGGGTCTATCGTATTCCGAAATTGCCAGCCCTATCTAAGAGCCATTTTTTTGGAGCCCAAAATCAAGGCTTCGGGCTCCATAGCCTTTTTTTTGGGATTTTGGGATTCCAGGCTCGTAGAATCCCAGAATTAGAATCCTATCCAAACAGGGCTGCTCTCCTCTCAAACGAAGATTAATTCGTTTTCCATGATGATGATGATGTTTTAAACAGATGAGATGATGATAGTTGTTTTACAAGTTAGTTGAGATTTTTTTCCTCGTTCCTCTGGTGTCCTCTTTCCTCTGGTGTGTGTGTTTGTGTATGGAATGACGTAAGGTCTAATCGTTGGGTAGATGCTCCTTCCTTGTATAGGACACCATGTGGCTCCTTCAAACGTTATGGTGGCCACTTGGAGGAGAGAGAATCTGGTTGTTGGAGGTCTTCTACTTTAGTATATAGTTATAGGATCGTTCTCCTTCTCATAAGTGGCCGATTCATACAAAATAGGGGTTCCCACTTAAAGTGTGACTCCATATGCGGTCCCACATGGAAAAGGAGAGTGGTGGTCGTCCACATAGATTTCCTCTCTCTCTCTCTCTCTCTCTCTCTCTCTCTCTCTCTCTCTCTCTCTCTCTCTCTCTCTCTCTCTCTCTCTCTCTGTGTGTGTGTGCGCGCGCGCGCGCAAAAGAAGGAGAGAAAAAAAAAGAAGTAAACGGAAGGGAGAAGCTATTCTTCATCCTCATCCAACTTTAGTCTTCTCCGCAGGTGTCCATAAATCATGTAAGATAAATTCTTGATAATAAATAGGTTGTGATACATGCACATTATTATTGGTGCATGATGTGTTTTATAATCATTAAAGCTGATTAGGGCTGTGCAAAAACCGATCCGAACCGCCAAACCGAACCGAAACCGACCAAAATTTAACCGAAATAACAAAACCGAACATCAAACCGAACCGAAAACGAACCGAGCCGACTAAACCGATTAAATCGGTTTCGGTTTCGGGTCCTGGGTATGGAACACCGAACCGAAACCGAAAAAACTGACCCGACTCCTTAAATCATAAACCCAGCGGCCCAGCACTCCGCAATCTCTGCACCAAACCAGCGGGCCGTAGCGGCGCAGCCCTTAATCTCTATTCCCCTTCCCCACTCATCGGAGCCGGCAGGTTCGACAAGGCCTACAAGGGCGTCCTCCGGGACAGCACGAGCCACAAGGGTCGTCGTGAAGCGCGACATGCCGGGATCGAAGCAGGGCTACCCGGATTTCCATAAGAGCCGTGAGGGGGCTTCGAGTGGTCAGCTATCTTCACAGGGGGAAAGATCAAAGGTAGCTGAAGTTCTTGGCTCTGGTGGTCTTTTTGCTATGAAAAGCTGAAGTGAGGCCCTGGTGTTCTCCTTTGTGGTGGTTACTGATGGATGTTTTATTTTTGGTTGTGTAAACTTGTTTTAATTCTGGTTGTGTTTGCTATTCAGTAATCGTTTATGAGT
Source organism: Chamaelirium japonicum (assembly GCA_947650365.1). Classification (NCBI taxonomy): domain Eukaryota; kingdom Viridiplantae; phylum Streptophyta; class Magnoliopsida; order Liliales; family Melanthiaceae; genus Chamaelirium; species Chamaelirium japonicum. The sequence continues at coordinate 19,323,659 of OX393549.1, forward strand.
TAGAGTTTGCCATTTTGAACATTTTGAATTGAGTCTGACATTTAGAATTGAGTCTGCAATGTTCGTTTATGAGTTGAGTCTACCATTTTGCATGTACCGCAATGTTCGTTTATGAGGCTTTTGATCAGAACCCTAATGTTCTAATATGAGTTGAGTGTGCATATTGAGTCTGCCATTTTGAACATAGCCAGCCTGATATGATTGATCAGGGCCCCAATGCTACAACACTTCTGATCAGAGCCCCATTTTCATCAGAGTATTATGGATCAACACTTTTATTGCAAGAAAAATCTAATGTTGCTGCAAGAAAAATATTACAGCACTTTTGCTCCGTAATACTTTTGTTTCCAGTAAGTGCAAGTATGAAATAATTATGTTACATTTACAATGCTACGAAAGAATGAACGTCAGTTGATTTTGCTTTGAGCTTTCATTTCGGTACTATTTAAGGACACAATCATCCACTGATTTGTGACAAATTCAAGAGCCAAGGGCTCTACCATACCTCATATCAACAGAAACCGAACCGAAAATTAATCACCGATAAAAACCGACCATTCCAGTTTCGGTTTTGTTTTTTCAAAAACCGAAAAAAAAATAAAACTGACAAAACCGACACCGAAACCAAAATTGACCAACAAAACCGACACTCGCCCCTAAAGCTGATAGCACGGTCAGTCTTATTCAAAAGATTGGCAATCAAGTCCATTCGCCTTCCGTTGACTGCTCTCAATCCATCATCCTATAATGCCGATGAAAAACATAGGCGAACTTTTGTCGCATCTTATTTTTTGCTCGAAATAGAGATTCATTGCCTTTTCCCAAACAGTGCTAGAATTGACACTGCATTGATGCATCTAGATATAGTATGTACGGCAGTCACCAAATCATGAGCATTGGCGTCACGCCCCGAATTTAACCAAAGAAAAAAAATTCTAAAACACCGAGGTGAGGATGAATTATGTTTTTATAAGGTACCAGTTTCTAGATCATAAACATATGAGCATCTATGTAAACAACTACAAGGAAAGTATACTCTTATTCCATTCAACAATTACAATTACATTTGAACTCTTTACAGCCAACAAAATACTGAGAGAAACTACTCCAGGCACTCCAAGGAATAGGACATTCCTCGCTACGATGTCCACCACCGACACTGCACAACAACTCCATTCCGATGTTCTTCTTCAGCTAAAACCTGGGGGAGAGGGGGAGGGGGGGGGGGGGGGGGGGGGGGTCAATAAATCTTCACATTTGATGCCCTTAGAGGTTTTAAAATTTGATGATTTTTTGTGAGGATGATCAACTTGTCATAGAGAGCATGCTCACCAATTTTCATCAAATTCTAAAACCTCTAGATAGGTCTTTCACAAGGTATCTCACATATCTCATATCTCACTGGATCACTACCCTATATATATATATATATATATATATATATATATATATATATATATATATATATATATATATATATATATATATATATATATATATATATATATATGGGAATAGGAAACACGGTCCTCCCAACCACCCAACACGCTAGTCCTCTCTTCAATTTGGGGCCACATGGTACTTTTTAACTAGGGTTAGGGGTTGGTCAAGGTGGGTACATCCCTCCTAACAATGATCATTAAAAAAATTTTGAAAAAAAAATATGCCAAGTGGCATTTTTAAATTAACCATAGCAAGGGCTATTTGCACGCTATAGTTTACCGTTAAATTTGTCGACCGTTGATCATGTTGTTTTAAGTTTTTTTTTTTAATTTTTTTTTTTTTAAATCTTGATCTAAGTATAATGGATTGACCATCCATAAAAAAAATATATGGTTAAAAATTGTCATGTGGCATCCAAATTGAAGCGAGGACTAGTGTGTTGAGTGGTCGGGAGGACCGTGTTCCCTATTCCCTATATATATATATATATATATATATATATATATATATATATATATATATATATATATATATATACTAGTGCATGCCCGTGCCTGTCGGCACTGCAGCGGGCTGCCTTCGGCGGCAACACACCTGTCAGCAATGCAGTGGGCCGCCTTCGGCGGCAAAACACCCCCCGAGCATCACCACCCCCACCCCCACCGTCATATGCGACGACAACACACTTGACCGCCTTCGGCATGCCCGTGCCGTTTAGTACGAAGTGGGAGCCTTCGGTGCGACAACACACTTGGCCGTCGGCACTGCAGCGGGCCACCTTCGGCGACAATACACCTATCAGGCCGTCTTCGGCGGCAAGGCACCCCCCGATTGGCACGAAGCGAGAGATCGAAAGAAGAGAGAATGAACGGCTGTATGACTGTTTCTTTTTGTCTAGTCAATATTTGGTTCCATATTGTCCTAGTCAGCACAAAACCTCCTTCCCTTGTTATATAGACAGTACATATGGTGTAAGGGAGCTAATTGTTGTGCATATATATGAGGGAAGAAGTTAATATCGTGCATATATATATATATATATATATATATATATATATATATAGAGAGAGAGAGAGAGAGAGAGAAAGAGAAAGAGTGAACGGCTGTGATGACTTTCTTTTGTCTAGTCAGCATTTGGTTCCATATTGTCCTAAGTCAGCACAAAACCTCCTTCTTTTGTTATATATATATATAGGCATGCTAAGGTGTGGCGGTGCGTACGACGTCGCACCGCAGTCGTCTGATGCACCGCTGCGGTGCGTACGATGCACGCAACGATGCATCAGACGACTGTGGTGGGACGTTGCACGCACCGCACGCCGCATTTTAGTATATATATAGCATTTTAGTATATATATATATATAGAGAACCGATCTCATGCCATATTATGCTGGATGCAATAATGCGATAATCATTTTCGACCGTTCGATCGGTGTGAATCGGGCGGCTCAAATCATTTCCGTCCGGTTAAAAGCTTTAACTGTTTCCGACCGTCCGATCGTCGTGAATCGGACGGAACAAATCCTTTCCGCACTGGTCAAAAGCTTTAACCGTTCGATCGAATCATCGAACGGATGAGATCCGTGATCTCATTTGAATAGGACAAAACGTAATCATACTTTTTTGTCCTATTCGAATGAGATCTCACTGTGCTTTCCGCCGGTTACAAGCTTTAACGTTTCCGGTCGTTCGATCGGCATGAATCGGACGACACAAAACCTTTCCGCCCTGGTTAAATGGTTTAACCGTTCGATCGAATGATCGAACGGATGAGATCCGTGAGATCTCATTTGAATAGGACAAAAAAGTATAATTATTTTTTGTCCTATTCGAATGAGATCTCACGGATCTCATCCGTTCGATCATTCGATCGAACGGTTAAAGCTTTTTAACCGGGACGGCAAGGATTTGTGCCGTCCGATTCATACCAATCGGACGGCCGGAAACGGTTAAAATTTTTATCGGAGGGAAAGGATTTGTGCCTTCCGATTCACACCGATCGGACGGCCGGAAACGATTATCGCATTATCACGATATCGCATCTCATTTGAATAGGACAAAAAAGTATGATTAGTTTTTGTCCTATTCGAATGAGATCTCACGGATCTCATCCGTTCGATTATTCGATCGAACGGTTAAAGCTTTTTTACCGGGGCGGAAAGGATTTGTGCCGTCCGATTCATGCCGATCGGACGGCCGAAAACGGTTAAAGTTTTTATCGTAAGGAAAGGATTTGTGCCATCCGATTCACACCGATCGGACGGCCAGAAACGATTATCGCATTATCACGATATCGCATGAGATCAGTTCTGTATGAGGTCAGGGTTTTAAGGGTAGTCGGTAAGAGAGATCATGGGGGGAAAAGAGAGAAAACGGGGCTCTACAATTAAGGGGAGGGGGGACCACACGCATAGGTGGCAGCTCTAAGTAATTAATCATCGGTGGGAAAAACGTGTGAACAATAGAATTAATACCTACTACGTCCTCAATTTTTTACATAAAAACCCTCAATTATATTATAAAATATAATTTATTCACAATATGGTCCTTTGTTCATTTAATTATTATTCTTCTCAATCTCATCCCTCCATCTTAACTCTATCCAATCTTATCCGTCCTCCCTACCCAAATGAATCTCAATCATCCTTTACATCAGCATGCTCTTTTTTATCTTAGCCTTTCTTTATATAATCGGACGGTCTGAAATAACTATGGCATAGTGGCACGGTTGTAAATAAATCGAACGCGCTGTGATATGTATTATAGATATATATAGAGAGAGAGAGAGTAGTGATACATTGCGTGCGACTTAACGTGCGGCCACCCCCTTCGGGGGTATTTTCGGAATTTTTTTTTTGGGGATTGATCACCCACCCTTGGATTGGACACACAAAAAATTTCAGCCCGATCCAAGACTTGTAGGCCGTCCAAATGTGTTGATCTTTTATCGGTCGTTCATTTTTTTCGCCATTTTGATCAACACATTTGGATGGCCTACAGGTCTTGGATCGGCTGAAATTTTTTGTGTGTCCAATCCAAGGGTAGGTGATCAATCCCAAAAAAAAAAAAACCCAAAAATACCCCCGAAGGGGGTGCCGCACGTTACCGGCCGCAATGTATCACTACTATATATATATATATATATATATATATATATATATATATATATATATATATATATATATATATATATATATATTAAAAAGAGAGAAACATGTTTACATAGGTTCTGTCAGTAAAAGGAATTAATATGTGCATACACAATGTGCATCTGTATGGTGATGTAATGTCATAGCATCCAATTGTTTTCTAACCTATTGTGAGCCATTGTATTGTTTTGTTCATCTTGCCCCGTGTAGACATTATTATTGGACCTTTTTTTGATATAAAAGGTCAACTATCCTCATATGGGATCCATTCATGCAAAACTATCCAATTGGCCAAATGATTTTTTCCATCCCTAGAGAGACTATTTAGAAGGATACAATAATGCCAATTGTGACCTGCACGATTGCGAAATAGCTTAAAATTTCCTTTTTCGGATATTTCCTTCCAATATACAGCCCTAATCATCAAGTCTCGATCTACTGTAATTAGGGCTGCAAATTAACCAAGCTATTTGCGAGCACTTCGATAAAGCCTCGTTCGAGTACGTTCGATTACTAATTGAACCAAGCCTGAGCCTAGAGTTTAGGCTAGTTTAATAAACGAGCCAAGCTCAAGCAGACCAAAGCTCCGCTCGGCTCGGTTCGTCTTGCGAACATGCTTGTTTAGGGCTCGTTAGCAAGCTCGTGAAGAGGCTCACAAAAGACTTGAATAGACCCAACATACAATCTTCACTTTTGACTGGTTCTGGAGTTTGAGAACAAGCTCGATATGGGTCCGTTCAAGTTTAGGCTCGTTCAAGCTCAAACAGACCAAGTTCGGCTCGTCTCAGCTCGTTTGCAGCCCTAACTGTGACCAGCCCAACTTTTAGAAGAACAGTGATGATATAGCTTCGACCCACTTTAGGCAAGACAATAACCTTTCATTGTCCTTCAGGATGAAGTTATGGCCGAAATAGACGAAACCATGAAGATTCTATCTACAAGAAGCGACCAAGTCCATAATCCCCATGGCTGAAATAGAATCTACACTAAAAGAGCCAGTAATAAACAAACTTCATTCCGTCATTCAGAACGAGGAAAAATATCGCATAATAGTAGTACTCGTTGTAGATCGCTAATGCCTCGACATCTCAAAATCTCAACTGATCAAGTTGATCATCTTGATCAACTTCCACCGGTTGGTTTCCTCGTGATCAGGAAGAGGAAGCAGGGGAGTAGGATCGCGAGCAGTCAGATCACAAATAGGGATGTACTGCTCGTTACGAGCACAACGACAATGACCTACGACCATGACCACGAGCAAGATACCCATCAATGAATCCATAGAAGATGAAGAAACCCAACCTCTGAGGAAAATCAACCAAAATCCGAATTTGATCCGAGAAATCCAAGCAAAATCAAGCCTCGGAATCAAGTGGAAAAGGAGAGGAAGGGTCAGGATAGCAAGAAGAAATTTCGAAGAAGATGACCCAAATCTGGAAATAATTCAACTTAAAACCGCCTCAAGTGTGCACTGCCGTCAGGTGGCGAGCACTGCGGTGCGCACCCCCTTGGGGTGTGTACTCATGGGAAAAATCGGAGTCCGCGGAGTCCACAAATGCAAAAAATTTCTACTAATGAATTTTTCCTCAATCCATGATGCTCATATGCTCATTCAAAATTTTTCAAATTATGCACTCAAATAAAAAAAGTTATGTTCAATGCGATTCACATATAAATAACAATCGTACCCTTGAACAGAGTTTCAAAATTTATCACAATCCACAAAATCATATGCAAGGACTAAAACAATTAAATCATATGATTCCGGCTAATAAAAATTCGAACAAACATGAATTTGACAGATCAATGTACTCCGATGCACAATGTCGATAGTTACAGAAAGTCATGTGTCGTCTGTCAAAAAGCATGCACATGTGATGATGTGAGAAAACACAAATTCATATATTCAATAAACATTGACATCAACAAAGTCCATAATCCCCATGGCCGAAATAGAATCAACACTAAAAGAGCAGTAATAAACAAACTTCATTCTGTGATTCAGAACATGAGAAAATATCGCAGAATATACACTCTAGTAGACTGGATGGACTCAAAAATTCTTCTAGAAGATTCGTACTTGTCAACCTGCAACAAACTAAGGGATCTGTAACACTAGTTCTACTAAAAACATCACTAAATTTTGATTTTCCAAGAGTAATACGAATTAAGTCATCTTCATCACTGAGTTTTACTGAAAACATCGCTACAATTGGTTCTCCTAATCTAAAAGATACATAGCTTAATGACAAATAAATACACTAATTAAAGCCGACTAAGAAATCTAAAACATTTAAAAAGTTAAAAAAAACTAATATCTATTTGTCCAAAGAGTTCAATGCATAATGCGTAAGACTGGGTAGCCGTAGTGCCAAGGGATATGCGGTAATTGTTGTATAGCGATAGTGAAGCGATAAAATCTCTATGAATTCTCATAATCAAGAATACAATCATGAAAAACCCAACAATCTTGCTCCAAAACCCATTAGCAATCCACCGAGATTGGACCGGTGGGCGTCGCTCTATGTCTCCTCTCATATGACCAGGTCCTGCATGTGGATGCCAAACTACCATAGAAGGAGGCAAGCCTTTTTTATTTATGGAGAGGAGAGTCAACCCCTATTGTCTAAGACCCATAGTCACCAAGTTTGGATTCGGTAAAATTTCAGCTAATGTAAAGCTCCGGAAAAATTGGCAAAAATAAAAAAATGCAGAATAATAATAAATTTTAATAATATTGTTTGGGGATATTTTTCGCTGGTCCGAGCGGCCACCCTGCAAGACAAAGAAAAATGTAAGAACGGTTGGCTCTCTTAGGAGCGCAGGCCCTCCGACGCTCAAGTCAGTCTCAGGTGATCAAGGGAGGGCTGTAGTAGTTCGAAGTGGTAGGGATGAGGTTTTCGAACCTGTACTTTGGAGCCAGGGGGGGTATTTTTATAGCCTTTTACGGCCTATCGGAGCGTAACGCATGGCAGCTCTTTCCGGCACCTTCCAGGCCCCCATGTGCCGCCCCACATGGGTCTCTGACCGCTTTTGTCGCCTAGCCTATTAGGCGGTGGAAAAGGGAAAGGTACCTGTCTTGTCTCGGCCAGATGGCGTCTCTGGAAAGTTCAAGTCTGGAAGGTTCCAGACCGACTTTGGCGAGCTTCCGTGGACTACAATCGTCCACGTAGCTTCAGATGGGTGTTGACACTTGGCGGCCTTTTCGTCGCCTTACTGTGGGCGACCTTTCGGGAGGAAACAGGGGCGAGTTCGCCCCTCATTGCTCCACCTTCTCCGTATTTATCAAGAGTCGGACCCCATAAGGGCGACCTCTTCGACAAATAGGGGGTGTTCTGGCGAGCTTCTGTGTGAGCCGTTGATCCGCCGCCTTCTTCCTATAGCCAAGAGTCAGGCTCTTCAAAGGTGCGACCTCCTCGACAACGGGCGTGGCCTGGCGAGCTCCTGAGCGCACTACCGGTGTTCGTTGATACCATTCTAAGTTTTCTCTTTGGCCAGAGTTCCTCTGATCGCCGAGCGGACTGCGAGCTCTAGTGCAAGCTAGGGGCGAGCTCCTTTGCGAGCTGGGGCGAGCTATTGCACGAGCTGGGGCGAGCTCTAGTGCAAGCTGGGGGCGAGCTCCTTTGCAAGCTAGGGGCGAGCTCCTTTGCGAGCTGGGGCGAGCTACTGCGCGAGCTGGGGGCGAGCTCCTGGGCGAGCTGGGAGCAACCTTCGATCCAAGGATCTATTTGCTTGCTTGGAGATCTATTTGCACTCCTACTTGGCGGTTGGTATAGCCGACTCCAAATCATGTTATTTCCTCCCTACTTGCGGCGAGGTGCCGGTGTTTGTTGGCATGACGATCTAACTCCCGCTGCCACTATAAGCGTCGGGCGGGCTTCCTGGAAGTGTTATTTAAACTCCAAGACCTGCTCAGGCCATCAAGCTACTTATCCAAAATTCGGGTGTAGCTTCGAGGCGGGGGAGCGGACTGAGGACGGGTTCCAACTCCTGAGCGAGCTCCTGTGCGAGCTCCAACTCCTTGAAGTGTGCCTGATATCAATGTCTGTTCTAGCTTCAGCTGTTGCCAAAATCGATGTGAACTGGAGGCGCGTTTCTGTTCACAACGGGGGCGCCCTGAGCGAGTTGGGGCTGGCGTGGTCGCCTCCTCCTCACCGCTCTCACCACTGGCGCTTGTGATGAGGGCTCTAATACTGTCTACAAGCGCCGGGCGAGCTTCCCGGAAATGTTCCTCAAACTCCAAGACCTGCTCAGGCCATCAAGCTACTTGCCCAAAATTCAGGCATAGCTCTGATGCCCAAAGTGCGGGCTCTGGCTCGGCGTCTCTTTGGTGAGACCTCGAGGACGATGCTGCTATGTTCAAGGAACGCAGCTACCTGCTGCCTACAAGCGCCGGGTGGGCCAGGAGCACCAGCCGCGAGCGATCTCCTTCCGGTGCGAGCTCGTCACACGTGGTCAGGATCTGCATCGAGCGAGCTGCGGGCACTTGCCGCAGGCGACCTTGTGGCGCGGGCAATTTAAATCCAATCCAGGTAAGCATCTCGCGTCAGCCACGAGCGGTTTCGCGCCATATCTCCGGCGGTCACATCGCCTTAAATGAGACTCGAGTCCTGAGCCCGATACATCGAATCTCATCATGAGATCCCGATCGGCGTGGGGCACGTGTCTCTTCCCCACTTGCCCTCGTTTTGACAAAAAGGACGTTACAGGTGTCGACGCAGCTTTTACCATGCGTGGCCCACGTGTCGTCTCCTGATTGGGGAAAAACGAGCTGTCGTTTCCACCGCCGTCATGCCGCCTAGTCTGGCGTGCTCAAACATTTACTGCGGCTCGTTTCGCCTGCCTTTTACTCGCCTATAAATAGGGGGTGGGGGAATGATTTCTAACCTTTTGTGCGAAAAACAGCTCTCCTTTCCCCTTTTGTCTTTCTGCTCGCTCTCAGCCTTTGCTCATGGCTTCTTCCGCTGTTGTTGCTGCTGCGTCCTCCCAGGAGGAGCCTCTCGACACGATCCCCATTTCGGTTCGGGCTCCTGGTACCGAGGAAGAGGCTCCTCGGAGGGAGCCCGTCGTCGTCTGGCTCCACGACGTTGGTGGCACGCCTGTTCCTGAGAGCCTACGCGCGGCAGCGGGCATCCCTCAAAAGTTCGTCATCCTGCCTCTACCGCGCACGGGGAGGCCGCTCACCGAGACCGCGGTCTCGGTGGGATTGATATGGTCGGGGCTCAGGCTTCTCCTGAGCCGCCTTGCCGGCGAGTTACTGGAGCTGGCGGGCTTATGCCCTACCCAGCTCACGGGTAACTCGTGGGGGGTCCTCTACGGGCTTTCTCGAATTGAGGAAGCTCTTAAAGTGAGGATTCCCCTAGCCTACCTCCTGAAGAAATGGTTCCTCAAAGCGGGCCCTGTCTTCAGCGAGGTAGGCTACGGACTGTTCTATCTGACGGGCCGCTCCGGCGAGGTGCTCTCATTCTCCGCCGTCGAGAACAAGGACAGGTACTGGAAAGAGTACCCGTTCGTTGTGAAGGGGGAATGGCGAGGTCCCCGCGCGGGCATCCCAGCCCACCCCGACAAGCCACCAGTCTCCACCTTCAAAGAGATCGCCCAGTACCGCTCCGGGGCAAAGAAGTGCATCACCGAGGCTTGGAAAAAGTCTCTTGACTCGGCGATCTTGGACTTCCTCGGTGGGCGAACTCCCGAGAAGGTCATCGCGCCGGACTTCTTCCAAAGGAAGGATCTGAGGACTGGCACCACCACCATCCGGCAGAAGGTGGTGCGCAAGAAGGTCGCTGTCTCCCGTCGTGCCAGGACGACCACTACAGTGCCCAGCACGAGCTCCGTTGCCGGCCCTTCCGCGACGAAGACGGGGAAGAAGCGGACTTCTCCTATCAGGGTCGCGGATGAGGACACCCTGGACATGCTCCGCGAGGACATTCCATCTCCGCCGCCTCCGACCAGCACCGCAGCGACAGGTCAGGCGCATATTCCCTTAGTAGCTTCTTCTTTCTCCATAAGGAGCTCAGTTCCGAAGCCCCGGCGACGTCAAATCGTCATGGTTGACCTTGAGGATCCACACGTCGAGCTCCTACTCAGCATGGCGGAAGTGGAATCCCCAATGGCTGAAGTGTTGATGCGCGGATTCCCAGGCGACCTCTTTAAACCTCTGTTTGTTGCGGTAATGACCCCAGAAATGGAGGGCGGCGCCCTTAAGAAGAAGAAGAAGAAGAAGAGAACACCCTCTGCCCGCCCAACGGGAAAGGATGATATCGTTCGTTAGGCTCGTGAAGCCTTCGAACGAGTCATCGAAGAGTGGAGGAAAGCCGCTCTAGACGAGGCGGGCTTAGGATCGAATAGCGATTCCAGCTCGGAAGAGGAGCAGTTGGCTCGCACCCCTGAGCCCGTCCCTGCAACGGCGACGCCTCCTCCGCCCTTCGAGGGGCCGGCTCCCACTCCACCAAGCGCGCCCGCTCCAAGCACGCTTCCGCCACCGCCTGCGCCCACTCCGCCGAGCACAGCTACTCCCAGCGCTCCCGCACCGCGCTCATCTACCCCTCCGGGCACTGCCACCACGAGCGCGCCCATTACGCTCGTCGCCACCCCTCCGAGCACGCTAACTCCTAGCACTTCAGCGCCCGTTAGCGCCCAAGCGGCCTTGCCACTGGCCGCTCCTCCTATCGCTCCGGCAACCGCTGTCCCCGCGGAGGAATTGGGCAGGCTGGTCTACAAAGTCCCAGACCTGGGGGCCATCCTGGCAGAGTTCTCGAGCTCGAGCTCGGAGGCCTCAGACCCCAATACGCCCGGCGAGGGGGGGCTAGCGAGCCACGTGCTGCCGGCGGAGAGGACATCATGGCCCCGGCGTCCGGGCTTGCTCCAGGCGCAGCTCCCTCGGCGTCCGAGCCCGCCATCGTCACTGCTCCTCCTTCGGCTGCTCCGGTTGAGGTGGTTCAAGCGGCCTCCTCATCGGGTGATCCAGAGCGCACCCCTCACTATATGCGCGAGATCTTTGGGCGCAATATTTTTGCCCGGTCTCCCTATATCGTTATTTTTGATCAGCTCGCCGAGGTAAAAACCCTTAACCTTCCTTCACTTAAAAAAAAATTCTTTCTTTCATTCTTCTAACTGCTGTTGTCCGTGATAGGTGGAAAGGGTTCAGCCGGGCTCTGGCTGACGAAGTCGCCGCCGTCGGTGGGGACCTGGTCACTCTCTATGACGATTCCCTTCTAGGGTCGGAAAGGAGTTGACGAGCATATCCATCGGCTCCGGCAAATGGACCGATCGGGCGAGCTGCGTGCTGAAGTGGCTCTGCTGCGCCAGCAGGTCGCTTCCTCCAGCTCAAAAGGAAGCGGCCGAGCTCCGAAGCCAGGTGACGGCCACTAGAGACGAGATCGCGGCTCTGAAAGAGGCGCATCTTCGTGACATCCGCACTCAACAAGGCCGCCTCCAAGCGCACTTGACGAGCTCCTCCGGAAAGGCGCGCTCGATGCCATCGAGAAATACAAGACCGAAAGGTCAAAAAAGAGGAAGCATGGCGACGAAGGTGGAGCTGGTGCGAGCAAGTCCTAGGCCTGCTTGTTTTTCAAATGTAACATTCTATATGATGAATATGACAATCTTTTTGAGCTCGCCTCTCTTTGTATCCATTCTCTGTGCTGCTTTCCTTTTCATGTTTACTAGTCCGCTTTAAAACCGTTCCAGCGATCTCAAGGGTCGTACCCCGGGCGAGGCAGCTAATTCGATTCAACCAAGCTTCGATTTAAAACATATGCAAACGAAAAACTCGGCATGCTCGCTAAAAATTTTAATACGGTCTCTGAGCCCGGAAAAATATAAGCAAACAAATCAATAACTCAAAAACTTCCTATACTCAGAAATTAAATCATTTTAATTCTTAAAGGAAACTAAAAAGTGCTAGCTGCCCCCTGCCCGGTTAACTACCCCCAAGGATCCTGATTACTGGACATGCCCTTTGAGGGGTTACCAAGGGATGTTCGGGCTACCTGAAAGGGTGGTCGCCCTTCTAAGGTTTCCCTAAATCACTCCAGGGTGCTCCCGTTCATGGCATGTGAACGCGAAGGATCCGGGCAATGCTTAAAGTCCTCTCAACGGCGGACTGCCCCGAAAATTTCAAGGTCGTTTGTTGGCGGCCTCTGAGGATCCCGGTCCTGCTTTAAGTCCACACAACGGCGGACTGCCCCGAAAATCTCAAGGTCGCTTGTTGGCGGCCTCTGAGGATCCCGGTCCTGCTTTAAGTCCACACAACGGCGGACTGAGTTTTTGTAGAATGTTACTCGCATACTTCGTAGCGGGCTCTCTCTATACGGATCGTCGTACTCAAATACTTTGGTAGACAAAAAAAATATCGCCTATTTATTACTTCCCCAAAAGATAATTTACAAAAGATCGTCAAAGTCTTAGGCATAGAACTTCCGAACTTCCGAAGATGTAGAGCGTTCCAAGGTCGCTCCAATAGGTCGCCATCCGCGGTCATCAACCGGTAAGCCCCGGATCCTCGTGCCTCATGCACTATATAGGGGCTTCCCAGTTCGCCGCGAGCTTCCCAGCGTTGGGCTCCTGCGTGTTTGCGAACACCTTCCTCATTACCATGTCACCAGGTTTGAATGCTCGATGTCGAACTTTCTTATCGTAGGCGCGCTTCATCTCTTGTCTGTACCCGGCGAGGTGTAGGTTGGCGCGCTCTCTTCGTTCTTCGAGCTGATCGAGGGAGTCAGCGAACAGATCATCGTTGACAACTTCATCTGCTGCGAGCCTTCTCTCAGTAGGCAGCTCGGCCTCCACAGATAGTACAGCCTCGCACTCGTAAGTGAGACTGAAAGGTGATTCATTAGTTGAGCGACGCGGGATGGTTCGATAGGCCCATAGCATACCGTCGAGCTTCTGCTCCCACAGCCCCTTCTTTCCTTCCAACCTTTTCTTGAGGTTGTCCAGAATTACCCGATTCGTAGCTTCAGCCTGCCCGTTGCTTTGAGGATATATTGGGGAAGAAAACCTTAAGTCGACCCCATATTCAACACAAAAGCCTTTGATCAAGCGATTGTCGAATTGGCAACCATTGTCGGTGATAAGTACTCGGGGAATACCGAATCTGCAAAAAATATTTTTCCAAAGGAAATCTCACTTGTTTCTCCCCTATCTTAGCTAGCGGGACCGCTTCCACCCATTTGGTGAAGTAGTCCGTGGCTACCAAGATGAATTTCTTTTGTCGAGCTGATATGGGGAAAGGTCCCACCACAATGTCGAGCCCCCATTGCTGAAAAGGCCAGGGGCTTACCAGCGGGTGCAGCTCCTCTGCGGGCACATGGTTCGTGGTGGCGTGCTTCTGGCATTGGATACACCTTTGAGCGACCTTCAAAGCGTCTTGCTCAAGGGTGGGCCACCAATATCCTTATTTTCTCACCTTCCCAGCCAGAAACCGCCCACCAGCGTGGTTTCCCAACTCGCTGGAGTGAATGCAATTCAATACTTCTTCGGTCTCGGGGCTCTCAATGCAACGAAGATTTGGCCCCCCAAAGGATTTTCGAAAGAGGCGATCACAGCGAATGAGATAGCGACCAACGTACTTCTCCACCTGCCGAGCTTCTTCCCTATCCTCAGGGAGCTCGCCCTTCCGGAGAAAACGAAGAATGGTGCGGTCCACCCGCCAGACGATATGCCGGTAGAGATCTGATTAACGGCGGGCTCTATCAGTTGGAGTCGAGATTGACTCTGAACTTCGATAAATATCTGCCGAGCTTCCGAACCTCCTAACAGAGAGGTGGCGTTAGCCAAGGCATCGGCCCGCCTATTGTCGAATCGAGGGATCTGTTCGAAGGAAATCTTCTCGAATTTTGCGGCCTTGCCTTTCACGATTTCTACGTAGCCCGCCATACGCGTATCTCGGGAGGCGTAGTCTCCGTTGACCTGGTAAATGATTAGCTGGGAATCGCTAAAAACTTGTGACTGTTTGGCGCCTACTTCATCGGCGAGCTCTAGCCCGGCAAACAGTGCCAAGTATTCTGCTTCATTATTGGTGGCGGCGAAGTCAAGCCAAATGGACTTTTCCAGGAGTACCGCCTGGGCGATTAGCGCCACCCCGATCCCCGCTCGAGAGGCGTTAGAGGAGCCGTCGACAAATAGTTCTCACTCTATCATGACTGGATGTTTTGTTCGAGAAAGTTCCCCAAGGTCGCCCAAGAACCTCGCCTTCCTAGGGTGTGCCTCAGTTGGCTCATCCTCCTAATACTGGACCGGCTCTTCTATGGGGAAATCCGCCAAGAAATTGGCAAGAACCTGCCCTTTAACAGCAACTCGAGGAACATACTCCAACCCATAGGCGGCAAGCTCGGCGGACCATCGATAGAGTCTTCCGGCCACCGAGGGCCTAGAAAGCGCGCTCTTCAAATGGTGCTCCGTGATGACCCTGACGGTGTGTGCCGAGAAGTAGGGATGGAGCTTTCTCGCGGCAAGGACCAAGGCTAATGCGATCTTCTCGATTGGTCGATACCGGAGCTCGGCATGGAGATTGTATGGCTCACGAAGTAAACAGGCCGCTCTACCTTCGCCTCTTCCACTACGAGGACCCCGCTTACCGCCTTCTCGGTGACCGCGAGATACACGCCAAGCTCGGCGCCATCCTTGGGCGCAGCTAGAATTGGCGGGCTCGCCAAATAGCTTTTGATCTTCTGAAAAGCGAGCTCGCACTTTTCGTCCCAGCAAATGCTCGCTCCTTTTCGAAGCAGTTCGAAAAGAGGTCGGCAATTGTCTAAAGATTTAGAGATGAATCGATTCAATGCTGCAATTCGTCCACTCAATCTCTGAACCTCCTGCCGTGTTCTTGGCGTGGGCATCTCGACGAGTGCTCGGATTTGCCCAGGGTCGGCCTCGATCCCTCTATGGGTGACCAGGTACCCTAGGAATTTTCCGGAGGTCACCTCGAATAAACACTTAGCCGGGTTTAGCCTCATTTGAAATTTTCTTAAGATCAAAAACTTCGCGAAGGTCGGCGATATGCCCCTCACTTTCGACTCTCTACCAGGAGGTCATCTACATAGACCTCGACATTCTTGCCGATCTGATCCTTAAACATATGGGTGACTAACCTTTGGTAGGTCGCTCCGGCGTTCTTGAGCCCAAATGGCATAACCCGATAGCAAAAAGCTTATGGTACCCCGCTCTAGAGTAGAAAGCGGTCTTCTCTTGGTCATCAATATGGAGGGGTATCTGATTATATCCAGAATACCCGTCCATGAATGACAAAGCCTGGAATCCGACAGCCGCATCAACCAGGGCGCCGATTCGAGGGGGAGGAAGTCCGTCCTTCGGGCATGCCTTGTTGAGGTCGGAGAAGTCAATACATACTCTGACCGCTCTGCTCTTCTTTGGCACCGCCACGATATTAGAGATCCATTCGGGAAAGTGCGCTTCGCGAATAAATCCAGCTCGCTCTAGCTTCTCTATTTCTACCGCTATTGTGGCGGACTTCGCAGCTGGTATGTGCCGAGCTTTCTGCTTAACCGGAGGGAAGTCTTGCAAAGTATGCAGACGATGACAGGCGACCTCTGGGTCAATCCCTGGCATGTCTGCAAAACTCCAAGCGAACACATTGCGATATTATCTGAGGAGGCCGGTTAAGGCCAGCACCTCGCCCTTTGTTAATGAAGTCCCAAGATGAATTGTTTTTGGCATTCCCTCATCACCGATGTCAATCTCTTGTAACGGCTCGGCAACAGAAAATTTTCCTTTTTCAAAGTCCGCCAAGCGGCCTCACTTATCCTTTTTTGGGTCCACGCCGCTCCCACCCGGGGGTGGAGTAGGGGAATCGAGCAAGGAAGTTGCTTTTGGATCACGTGGGAGCTCGCTCGTGGTGGGCGTTAACCGCTAGGTGGGCGCCTGTCTTTTGGCCTCAGCCACTTCAACATCCATGAGGTAAAGAACGTCCTGCTCGCATCTGGTAGCAGCGACTTGATCACCCCGAATAACCATGACTCCGCTTGCGGTAGGGAACTTGAGGGCCTGATGATTGGGTGAAGACACCGTGTTCATTTGTCTCAACCAAGGTCACCCAAGGATGGCATTGAACGCGGACTGCCCGTCCACCACTGCAAAGCGGGCTTGACGCACCTCTGGGCCCACTGTTACGGTAAGGGTTATCTCCCCTACTACCTTAGCGACCTCACCGGTGAAACCGCTGAGGGAGCCCGTTGAGGGAGACAAATCGATTTGTCTCAACCCCATTCGCTGGAAGGCCGACAAGAAAAGGATGTCCACGGCGCTCCCAGAATCCACCAGAACTCGCTTCACCTCGATGTTAGCCATCATGAGGTGTATGACAAGGGGATCATTGTGGGGCGTAACGACCCCAGTCATATCGTCCTCCGAGAACCAGAGAAAATCGCGGGCTTCTACCCTTGGTGTTTGGAGTAAAACAGGGGTTAGGGAGACGGAATGTACCTTTTGAGCCCGCTCTATCTCTCTAACTTGCCGCTGAACTTCATTGCTGGATCTCGGCCCGTTCAAGCGCCCGCTGATGGTGTGGCAGACCACGGGCCCACCCGGGGGAGGTGGAGGCAAAGCGGGCTCCGCAGGTCCCGGGCGATCTCCTTCGCGAGGGGTCCGCGCCGGGGTCACCTCGACTCGCCTCGGGGGCGAAATGAATTGGTCCAGATGCCCTAAAGCGACCAAGTCCTCCAGGTGGTTCTTCAGAGCCCGACATCTGTTAGTATGATGCCCGGGGCCCCGATGGAACGCACAACGTCGGGTATTGTCGGTAGACCCGGGCTCTCCGGCTTGCAGGGGTGGAAGGTACTGAATGAAAGGCTCATTCCTGACCTGGTGTAATACTTGCCCGGGGGAGTGAGTTAGCACTGTGAAATCCCTCTCGCCGAGCCCCGAAGGCAAGCGCCAATTCGCCGGTCTTCCAGCGGCCACTGCGGGGACTTCCGTAGGCAGTACGGTAGGAGTTGTGGGCATGCCGGGCAATGGTACCGCCGGAAGCACCTCCCGCCGCTCAACAGCCTTGACGACGAGAGGTCGCAAAATCGGTGGAGGTCGCTGCTCAATCGCCTTCCCTTTTCGGTCGAGCACCACATCTTCAAGCTTGATGTGCTACTGGACGAGGACGAAGAGCTCGACCATCGTGCGAGCATCCTTTATCACCAACGCATCATGGAGCTTGCCCCCCTCGAGAAGGGCGCTCCTAAAAGCGCTCACCGCCGTGCGGTCCTGGCCAGCCGCATCCTCCAGAGCGAGGTAGGCGCTTCGAAACCGCGTGGCAAAACACCGGAGCGTTTCGCGGGCACCCATGGTGAGGGTGAACAGAGATTCAATTCTCTTCAGGGGCTGTCTGTTACAGCGATATTGCTCTAGGAATAACCTAGAGAGAGACGGAAAATCTGGGATGGAGCCGGCTGGCAGCTTATGGAACCAGTTCAGAGCCGAACCAACCAAACTACTGGGGAACGCTCGGCACAGAACATGGTCTTGGTCTCGGAAGAACAGCAGCTTCCGGTAGGCCAGAAGGTGATCAACGGGATCTTGCGATCCGTCGAACAAAACAAACTTGGGTGGTGTCCAATGGTGAGGAAAACCCCCTGGGTGGACCTCACTTGTGAAGGGTGAGCTCCCTCCATAGGCGGCGAGATCCTCCAACAAATCCACCGGCGCACTAAGTCCCTGCCAGTGCCCGGGGAAAACTCCCATAGGTGGCTGCGCAGGTCCTATGCGGTCATGCACGCTCCCTCATTGCAGACTCGGACCCACATCGCGGCGACGTGAATGGGCGCCCTCCTGGCGGCCTTCATGCCATCCTTCTGCGGGCTGCTTTGACATGATGGTGGGTCGATGAGAAGCCGTTACCTCCTGAGCTTCATGAGGTAACTCCTCTGCGGGCTCCTTCTCTCGTCGATGGCGAGGGTTGTGGTCCCTCTCCTGAGATCCCGCCTCTGATTCGTCAAAATCAACGCTCCTGCTTCGCCGGCGAGGAAGGGTCGCCCGCGAGGTCGCCTTGTTGCTAGATCGCTGGGTCACTAGCTTTTGCAATCTCACAAGCGGGGTCGCTTGCATCCCACGTACAGCGGTTCTCTCAGCTGGGGGCTCTTGCTGGGAAATCCGTCGTGCGGGGACGGCCACGAGTAGGCGCGATGCGGAGACATGAGGTCGCTCAGGGGAGGCGATCTTCACCGGTCCTGACCGCCGGCTCGTCGTCGGAACCTGACGCAGTCGCATCAATTCTTCCATCATAGCCCGCTGGGTGGCCAACATCTCCAGAAGGAGTTGGTCACTGAGTGGGACTGGGGGCTGAGGAATCTCAGCAGAGGGCCCGCTGCGTACAGATCCCGCACGGGTCCTCGTTCGTCTACGTCCCCTCGAGGCCGGAGCCATTTTGGATATCTTCTAAAGGGCACGGCTTTCAGCCTTGTGGCCGTGGGCGTTCTCACAGGAATCAGTCGAAAGATTCCACAGACGGCGCCAAATGTTTGGGGATATTTTTCGCTGGTCCGAGCGGCCTCCCTGCAAGACAACGAAAAACGTAAGAACGGCTGGCTCCCTTAGGAGCGCAGGCCCTCCGACGCTCAAGTCAGTCTCAGGTGATCAAGGAAGGGCTGTAGTAGTTCGAAGTGGTAGGGATAAGGTTTTCGAACCTGTACTTTGAAACCAGGGGGGTATTTTTATAGCCTTTTACGGCCTATCGGAGCGTAACGCATGGCAGCTCTTTCCGGCACCTTCCAGGCCCCCATGTGCCTTCCGGCACCTTTTCGGCACCTTCCAGGCCCCCATGTGCCGCCCCACATGGGTCTCTGACCGCTTTTGTCGCCTAGCCTATTAGGCGGTGGAAAGGGGGAAGGTACCTGTCTTGTCTCGGCCAGATGGCGTCTCTGGAAAGTTCAAGTCTGGAAGGTTCCATACCGACTTTGGCGGGCTTCCGTGGACTACACTCGTCCACGTAGCTTCAGATGGGTGTTGACACCTGGCGGTCTTTTCGTCGCCTTACTGTGGGCGACCTTTAGGGAGAAAACAGGGGCGAGTTCGCCCCTCATTGCTCCACCTTCTCCTCCGTATTTATCAAGAGTCGGACCCCATAAGAGCGACCTCTTCGACAAATAGTGGGGGTTCCGGCGAGCTTCTGTGTGAGCCGTTGATCCGCCGCCTTCTTCCTATAGCCAAGAGTCGGGCTCTTCAAAGGTACGACCTCGACAACGGGCGTGGCCTGGCGAGCTCCTGAGCGTACTATCGGTGTTCATTGATATCATTCTAAGTTTTCTCTTTGGCCAGAGTTCCTCTGATCGCCGAGCGGGCTGCGAGCTCTAGTGCAAGCTGGGGGCGAGCTCCTTTGCGAGCTGGGGTGAGCTACTGCGCGAGCTGGGGGCGAGCTCCTTTGCGAGCTGGGGCGAGCTACTACGCGAGCTGGGGGCGAGCTCCTGTGCGAGCTGAGAGCGACCTTCGATCCAAGGATCTATTTGCTTGCTCGGAGATCTATTTGCAGTCCTACTTGGCGGTTGGTATAGCCGACTTCCGAATCATGCTATTTCCTCTCTACCTGCGGTGAGGTGCCGGTGTTTGTTGGCATGACGATCTAACTCCCGCTGCCACTATAAGCGCCGGGCGGGCTTCCTGGAAGTGTTCTTTAAACTCCAAGACCTGCTCAGGCCATCAAGCTACTTAACCAAAATTCGGGTGTAGCTTCGAGGCGGAGGAGTTGACTGAAGACGGGTTCCAACTCCTAAGCGAGCTCCTGTGCGAGCTCCAACTTCTTGAAGTGTGCCTGATATCAATGTCTGTTTTGACAGGGATGTCGACGCTTCAGCTACCACCATCAAATATACTTAAAATTTCTTTTAAATTTTTGCTATGTATTTGGCATTCATAATTCATAAATTTTAATATAATGATATTACGCAGCAAGCCATCAACAAAATAACAATCACATCCCAATTATGATTCATCAACAAACGACATAAATGTCAACGCAACATAAGCCAAAATAAATACTATAATATCAATATGTTCAATAATGATATTAGGCAGCATGGACGAGAAGCTTGCACCGTTGGATCGTCTGGATCATGTGTTTCTACCTTGGATCGAGTGGATCATCAGTTTGCACCATTGGATTGTTTGGATAACACGTCGTCAATGTCAGATATTTTGTTCATCATGTAGATTGTCATGTGGAGTTGTCAAATTGCCAGTTCGAGACTTGGGTCGCTCTATTCGAAGAATGATTTATGGAGATCAAAGACCGACTGACTAGCTATCATCGTTATCTGAAATCCGAGTGCACTAGAAGATCCAGAACAGTCAATTTATCTAGCGAACTACTTTTGTAATTATTTTCAGCATTTATTTCAAGTTCTTTTATTTGTATTTCAATTATTGGATCCGATAGGCATGTAATGGTTCAAAACTTCAAATCTAAGTCAGGGTCGAACCTGTTTTATGATTGATTAGTAGTTGGGATGCAGAATGGGTAAAATAAAAAAAGGAAAAATTAATAAGGAAAAGAAGATCGTACAATGGAGGCTGACTCCTTTCCCGTATGTGCATAGTAACTAGGGGTGGCAATGGGTCGGGTCGGGTTGAAACATAGGTATAAGGGCAAAACACCCAACCCGAACCCGAACCGTTTAATAAACGGGTCAAAAACTTAAACCCAAACCCAACCCGCCTAATAAACGGGTTGACCCAACCTGACTCGTTTAACCCGTTTACTAAACAGGTCGGGTCGTGTCGGGTCGGGTTGGCTCAGGTCGGGTCAACAGAACCCATGTAAACCTGTCGGGTTGGTTCAAGACGGGTCAGAATGGGCAGGGTTGGGTCGGATTGGTTCAGGTTGGGTCGAGTCGGGTCGACACGACCCATTTGGTAAACGGATCAAGTCGGGTCAATCGGGTTATAAGTACAAACCCGAACCCAACCCATTAAATAAACGGGTCAATCGGGCCGACCCATTTATGACCCGAACCCGTTTAGGCCAAACCCAAACCCGCTAACTTTGGGTCGGGTTCGGGTCGGGTTGGTGGGTCGGGTCAATGATTGCCACCACTAATAGTAACCGTACAAGATGAGGAGTCCTCTCCTCACCCATACGGGCTCTCTTCTCTCTCCCTCTCTTTTATGTAATCATCCTATTATTAAGGTTTTGCAATCTTATGCTATTGGAATAATAAAGAAAGCTTCTTGACCGATTGTGTGCTTCGTCTTCTTTGTTTGATTGAAATAGTGAAGTTCTATAGACCTGGAGCGAGTCCGGTGGGGAGCGACCCATCTGCATCTTCTTCGACGATCGTCCGTCTCTTTCGCTTGAATCAATTATCCCTCTAACCTTGCAAAGCCATCATCCATTATCCCCAACCTAAGCCTTCCACAAACCATTAACTTTCATCACCATCCATCGCAAGAAACCCAAAAAAACTCCCAATTGAACCAAAAATTCCATCGCAAACCACCTCCGAATTCCGATTAGATCCTATAGCTTCCCCCATCATCACTCCATCTTCCAATAGAAAAATCCCAAAAAGTTAGAGCAGAATTGGAACCCAATCGAGGACAAACTTCAAATTTAGAAACACAATCCAGAATTGGGGAAAACCCTAAAAAACCTAGATTCCATTATTTGAATCCTATAAAATTCGGACCATAGATTACTCATCTCTAGACCTATAACCTCTTCATATGTCGTCCCAATTCGAAAACTGAACCAATTGAAAAGATGAAACTACCTCTTGTTGGGAGAATTTCTAGCACCTCGTTTTTTGGCTCTGAAAGTTGTGGACGACATCCATCATTAACTGAATCGTGCCAGGAAGTTCCAACGTATAGTGCAAATGGAGACCAAGTAAACATTCAAAGTTCTAATTAGTCATCCGATCAAATATCTGAAGAACTTCAATGGTAGGATTCCCTATCCACCTTGTTTTCTTCTTGCTAGTTCTTGATTGTGATTTGAAGGTTATTTTAGTTCTACTTCCAAAACTGAAATTGGCCGAAATGGACCAAAATTTATAGTTCCAGTTCCAGTTCCGAAAGCTAAAACCGAAATTTCGACCGAGTTTTATCGAGTTTTAAAACAACAATGCATAATTGTGAGAGAATAACCCTCACCATAACCTCAGGGTGCTGAAAAATAAGCATAACTAAACACCGATAACCTATTTCATCTAATTACATAATATTGTCTATACCAAATTTTTTTTTACATAGTGTTACAATGAGATAGTAACCATTTCGTTAATACATGAGAATAACAGTTCAAACTCCAAACAATGTTACTAAGATCTGATAGTTGTACTTGTTAAATTTAGAGTGATAGTTGTACTAGTTAAATTTAGGGACTGATAAGGTCAAAGATACCTAGAGAAGAGTGAGTTCCTTGCAACAGCACCACTTCCTCTAACTGCACATGGCTGTATCCAACAAGAACATGGATTACCTAGAGAAGAGTTAGACTTCCTTGCAACATCACCACTTCCTCTCACTGCACATGGCTGCATCCAACAAGAACATGGAGAAAGGTAAAAAAATGGTTTAGTCCATTATATCTACCTAGTCATAGTAAAGTTTCCTTAGAAGCACCACAGGAAAAACGAAAAAGGATTACAAAATGTGGCAAGAACAATCACCAATAGTACCGCAAAACAATTAGATTAACAAATGAATACTCTCTGATATATCACCTTCAATAGCTTTCCAGATACTGTAAATTATTTTCAACTCTGACTGATGTCCCAACTCCCAAGTATGGCCCAGGAACTTATTAAATGTATCGAGGAATCCCTGATATAGATCATAATTAGATTGCATAAATCACAAATTCTACAATTTTTGCAATTCGAACAGAAGCAAGATTCAATAATAATTTAGCTTATAGTCAGACTCATGACAGGGTTTTCTTGAAAGTTGAAACTATATACGCATGCATTTCTGTGAAGAAAACCCAACAATGTGAAACTGCTATCATCTGTCTTAACAAAAGATCAAACTTACAAAATTTATGTTCAGTAAACATCACATCATTGTAATGTAAATTCAGATGAAAATCTGGCTATAAAGGTAAATTTACCTTCGAGATTAACTAAACATAGATAAAAAAAATAAGCCTTCACATACACCCAGTATAAGATAATTATTATTATATATACTTAGGCTTATTATATAAGTTAGCCTTTTCCTTAGGGTATGTTCACCGTGGGTGACCTCATCTCATGTACATCAAATATTGGTTATTTGCTTTCTTTGATAGAAAGGATTCCCTCCCTCCCTCCCTCTCTGGTTATCATGGTATCAAAAACTAGGGTTCTTCCCTCTTTCCCAATCCTTCTCCTATTCTCTTGAGCTACCTTCAATCCAACCAGATAGTAGACGTCGTCTTCGACTGTTTCCTCCATCATAGATCTTCAACCTTCATTGAAGCCCTCCTCTCCCAGATTTGTCGCACAGATTTATTCTTCTTCTAGCGGGCATCCAACGAAGTAACTTTGAAGCTCTGCCATCGGCGCCTTCATTAGCTTCAACCGATGGTGAAATTAAGCAAATATGTGCTTCTTCTTTGAGGTGGATTCCTCTCCGACGGATTCTTCCTTCCGACGAATTCATCTTCAGGAGGCCCAGAGATCTCCAAATTCATCTTCGCAGCACTTTACCATCCAGTTGTCCACACATCAATGATCTTTTGCTAAGGAGAATTTAGGTGGCGGCGACCACTCACTCCACTGCAACTAGCGTGGGGATAGCAGGAGGTCCAAAGGGTAGATCAGTTAGATCTCAACCATAAGCCGTTTTCAATGACTGAGATTTTTATTTTCTGAGACAAGTAGCCGACGACCCATTTTAAGAAAAATTTTAATCCAACTTGATCCCTATTGGAGCTCCGTTTGACAAAGTTCGAACCAGCATTTCAGTGGTTCTTCTCTTTTGTGTCTTTTTTATATTGTTGAGTTGAACAAGTGGTTCATTTCAACATTGGCTCAGTTTATAAATGATATGAATCAACGGTTATCCAACACCGAACTAAAGCTAAACCAACCTTTCAATCTCTAATTTGAACCAGCAGCCATCCATTAGGGAAATCAACACCGAGTTGACGCTGAACAGTAACAACGAGAACTTATTTTGTGTCGTTTTTATATTGTTCAGTTGAACAAGCGGTTCATTTCAACAATGGCTCAGTTTATAAATGATATGAACCAACGGTTATCCAACACCAAACTAAAGCTAAACCAACCGTTCAATCTCTGATTTGAACTAGCGGCCATCCATTAGGGAAATCAACACCAAGTTGATGCTGGAAAGTAACAATGAGAAGTTATTTTTTCTTAAAACACACATCTGCAGCTAAATAGTTTTTCCTCTTTCCTTTCTCTTCTTGTATAGTCCTCAACCACTGCTGCACTGTGCCACCATCCCGCAGAGAAGGGTTTTTTTCTCTCCAGCGAGTCATCGACACTTCAGTTGCGTTGCTACCATGCAATTTGCTAATTGGAAGTGATTAGAGGAGGTCCAATTTGTCTCCTGTTATGGCAATGAATATGTCGTAGACTAGGAAACCTTTGCACCTATTGCAAAAATGATCATTGTTCGGACTCTACTGACTGTTACTGCAATTCATCATTAGTTATTGGTTCAGATAGATGTGGTCGAAGAATGTTTTTCTTCACAGAGACCTTTCTGAGGAGATCAACATGCAGCTCTCTTGGCCTTTCGTCTCCTCCCCAACATGTCTGCCATCTTCACTGAGCCATTTATAGGCTCAAGCAAGCTCCATGAGCTTTGTTTGAGTACTTCAGGTCTTTGGTATTTACAGTTGGCTTCACAGAGAGAATGACTACGTTATGTTCATTATCTCTGTTCATGGTAGTACAATCTTACTTCTCTGCATTGTCGACATGATCATTACTGGTGATGACGTTGCCACTATTGACTCTCTGAATAGGCATCTGCGACAACAGTTCGAGATAAAAGACATTGGATCAATTCACTACTTCCTTGATCTTGAGGTTGCTTCTCCTCCCCGAAAATACTCTCTCAGCAGAAGTATGCCTCTAACTTGCTAAGTCGTGCTGGTCTTACTAACTCACGGACCGTGACATACTGATGGAGCTTCGCCCTACTGATGGCAAGCTACTTTCAGATCCCACTCATTACAAGCAGCTTGTTGGTCCCTTGTTTACCCAATGTTTACTCGCCCAGATATTGCACATGTCGTTCGAGTTTAGCCAGTTTATCAATACTCCTCGCTCGATTCAAGGTTTTAAATTTCAATTTCATGTCAGGTTTCGGTCCAAGCCTAAACCGAAATTTTGACCTGAATTGATTGAAATTTGAAATTTATAGTTCGAGTTCCTAAACTGAAATTGACCAAAATAGACCGAAATTTATAGTTCCAGTTCCAATTCAGAAAACCGAAACCGAAATTGATCGAAATTGACCGAAATGGTCAGCCCCCTGGTTTCGACCCTCGTTTAGTTTTGGTCCTGGATGAAATCAAAATATTTCGCCAAAATTCCACAATTTCGGCCGAAATTTGAAACCATGACTTGGTTCACTATGTTGAAAATTCTTCACTATTGCAAATTCTTCACTATCTTCGAGGCACACTGACTCACTCCATAGTATTGTCTTCTTCCCCTTTGAGATGCACGCCTTTTCAAATACAGACTGAGCAAAATACTCTACTTATCGACGATCTACCACCAGCTATTGTGTTTTCTTAGATGACTCGCTCATCTTCTGAACGAGCAAAAAGCAAGATATTGTTTCTCTCTCTAGTACTGAGGTCGAGTATCGTGCTATGGCACGGACTGCGTGTGAGGTCGTTTGACTGTGTCGTCTCATTAGTGATGTAAGTGCTCAACTAACCTAGTCGACTTCCATTTACTGTGACAAACAGCGAGCTATTCATATTGCTAGCAATCCGATGTTCCACGAGCGCACAAAGCACATAGAGCTTGATTGTCAATTCGTTCAGCATCGCTACGTGAACGACACACTTACTTCCATTTGTCTTCAACAAAGCAGCTTGCAAACTGTTTTATGAAGACACACCATTCAATGTTTTCGGTACCTCCTTAGGAAACCCTTGTATGATCCACCTTTAGTTTGAGGGGGGGCATTAGTGTTTATATTTAGCTTTATTGTATAGGCTATTGCCCTCATTGAGTGAAAGGACTCTCTCTCTCTCTCTCTCTCACACACACACACACACACAAAATAAGAATGCAAATTCATTGCCGTATAAAAGAATGCTTCACTATAAAAATGAAAATATTATACCAACCACATAATACAACAAGTAATACACTACTAGGAGACGTGCTGACCAATAGTGGCAATCAGCGAAAGGCTGAATAATGTTTGGAGTTGGCCTCAATGTTGATACATGTCCCAATCGAAGTCAGGTTGCGAGAAAATCTCATAATCAGTTGGGCCATCAACAAAGCTATCAACATTCTGCATTCCCTCCAAGATAGATGGTTGAAACCCATTGGCTTTATAAGGGAATACCTTGTAAAAGAATAACAACCCAAGGGTAAAAATAGCCTGCAGCTTCATAGAGTCTCCCTGGACCGAGAAGAACAATAACATCGACAGAAGAAACAAGACTACACAGAAGTGCATGATGCACAATACCCTGTCGATCAGCTTCCCATCATTGCCAGCCGGGAAGCCTCGAACTCTGTACACGAACAAGAAGTTGTACTTGTCCACTATATACCGGTACCCAAAGTAAAATGCACCTACAGGAACCATGAGTGGGGCGAACAATGAATAGATCATAGTGAGCGCAAATATTGTGAGATTGAAGGCATAGTACTGTGCAAAATCGAATGACTGTTTTGGCGAGTGGAAGCTCCTGTTTATCGGATACACTGCAAGATCATGTCCCTCAATACCATTCAAACCGGAACTGTCTTGTCTCTCAGGCACGAGAGGCGACTGTAGATTGTTTTCTTCGTGGTTAAGATCTAAAGGGTAATCCTCACTCTGTTCTGGAACCAGCTGGAGCATGTCATTCTTTCTGAACTTCCTCAGTGTCTTCTTTATCCAAGGTATTGGAGCCAACAGATCAAAAGATATCCCGAGAAAGGTGCAAGTGATCAGAAAAGCAAGAGAAGAAAGGCATGACTTTGATAGGACTGACACACTCATGTACTGCTCGATCCGTTTGCAGTCCTTGCCATCCAAGTAACACCTCCCCATCCGGAGGATCGCACTTTCAAGCGACGACTCCACCAGAGCACGTAAGAGGATGAGATTTACCAAAAAGAAGCACACCATCTTTAGAAGCGCAGCTCGTTGCTCCCCCGATACTGTGAGATGCCGCTCGAACTTGGAAAGATAAGAAAGGGCAGATGGGATGATGATGTACATGCTCACAAATATAAGGACATTAGGCAGAAACTGGAGGATTAGAGTCCCGAACCAGCTCGACCCTTCAAGCCAAGCTAACCATAATTGAGCATGGTCCATAGCTTCCGCATTAATGATCCTTGCAGCACTTTTCATGGCGCTAATCACTGCAAGGGGTGAACTACAGAACAGGAGCATCAGAACAAGACACGTATTCACGGCCACCCGGCGCAGACCCAGGGAAAGCTTGCTCAAACCCAAGTGGTTCCAGTAGATGTCAGAGGCTGGCGGGGCCTGCTCCACCCTCCATCGGCTCCGCTCTAGCTGGAGCTCCATTAAGGGGAAGAACTGCCCGAGCGGTCTCTTCTTCCTCTCGGTCCTGAAATCCCTCACGGCCTTGTTTGCGGTGTACACATCTTTAAAGACAATGAACGCAATACCTGCACCTGGAGCCCGGCCTTCCTTGTAATCGGATAAATTGTTCTCCATTACCAACCTCAAATCGTGCAATTTTCTCAATCTGTCCTCGTCCGTAAAACCCAACTTGGCGGCAACCCTGTCCCAAATACCTTTTAATCTTCCCCACAGTCGATCCTCACCGGCACCGCTGCTCTCGCTGGGATCGTGAAGGGTTTGGGCATCCAATCGAGCTTCCAACAGAGAAACTTCATTCTGCACTCTTACCCACTTGTCAGCTAGGTCGTCCAAGGTGCACAGATCAAATGGGACGACCACCCGGAAAACCTTTCCGGGGTAGCGCTGCTGGAAATACTCCTCCAATGGGGCCTTGTCCGCTGCTAGGGTCTTGGGGATCCCTTGCACCATGATCGTGAAGATGGCGATGGAGCTCGAATTGGGATCGCTAGGGTTTCCATTCCCATCCCGGAAACGTGTGATCCTGAGCTGATCTTCCATCTTGGATATCCCGAAATGGACCAGGCCGACCACAAGGACCATGAGGAGGAAGTGGACCCAGAGGAGGGGGGAGCCGCTGGGGATGTGGCTGATGGTGGTGCGGGTGAATTGGTCGTCAATAGGGCCGGAGCCACCGTAGAGGTTGAGGGGGAGGGCGCCGAGGACGGCGGCGAGGGCGATGGCGAGGAGGACGAAGAAGCTGGCGCGCTCGATGTGGAGGAACTGGGAGGCGTCTGCGCCGCAGTGGAGGGCGATCTGGGTACCGGTGGCATGGTAGACGGCGAGGAGCTTGGCTGCGAGGGCGGAAGGTCCTGGGAAGCGGCGGTGGTCGCTGCGGATCTTGACGAGGAGGAAGAGGAGGAGGCAGGAGGCGGCGCCGATGGCAGAGATGTTGAGGAGGTACTGGATGTTTCCGTACCACACTGCCGGGTCGTCGGCATCGGGAGGAGGCGTCGGGGGAGCGGAGAGGAGGCCGGCCGGCGCCATGGATAGAGGGAGCGGCGCCGTCATCGGAGGAGAGGGAAGGAAAGGAAGGGGGAGGTCGGTCTCTTCATGGAGGAACAGAACCCTAATCCTAAATTTCGCTCCGACGTCGAGAAATCAAACCCTAACCTTAATCGCAAGAGACGAAAGAGCTATTGGGAACTCGTAGTCGCGACTTTTCAATGGGAGCCAGTCAACTTTTTTTATGGGTAAATTACAATTTACCCCCTGATATTTAGCTAAAATACACTTAACTCTCCTATAGTTAAAAATACTACATTTTACCCCTTTCAATTCAGTTTTGATTAGGGGTGCACACGATTCGGTTTGGACCGGTTTCGAGATGAACCTGGAACCGAAACGGTCCCAACAGTTCTCAAATATTTGGAACCAGAATCGGACCGTAGGGAGCATGGAACCGAATCGGACCGAACCCTATAAAACAGGTTCGGTTCGGTTTTTCAGTTCCGCTAATTTTCTGCACCGCTAGAAGTAAGCCTAGGTCCATCATTGGAGTATATAGAAATAAAAAAATTATTAAAAAATCGAGGATACAACAAGTAACCCCGAAGCTAGATATATGATACTATTGCGGAGATCAGTAGGATCCGTTACATAATTACCCTACCTGCATCACCCATATTATCCAACCCATAAATGCATTATGCATGTACATGAACCGGTTCGGTTCGGATAACTGGAACCCATAACTGGGATCTGAACTGATTCCCTACGGTTCTACACGTTGGGAACCTTAACCGAATCGATCCTGCTAGAAACCGAGCAAAACCGTACGGTTTTGTTCGATTCACCTATTCCACCGATTTTCTGTACACCCCTAGTTTTGATCAAGGAAATTAAGTAGTTAACAAAAGAAATACGAAAGCAAAAAGTAGTTGACGAAAGGGGCATTTTGATAATATTTCAAACTGTAGGGAGCGATTTGGAACCAAATTAAATACTGGGGGGTTAAGTCTTTTTAAGCTAAACTTCAGGAGGCAAAGTATAATTTACCCTCATTTATTCTTTATTTATTAATTAATGAAAGGAAATTAGGGACGATCACGATGGATCTACTAGGGCAGCAGGCGTCCGGTGCTAAAGTGCACCGAAAGTTGAGACCCCAAAAGCGGGCGTAAAAGGACCGGTCCTACGACGTCTATTCTCACTGTTGTTGACTATCACACGGACGGCTGTGATGCTGTTCAACTACCACTCACCGGAACCGTAAGAGATTGTCCTTGTTCTTCCATTGTAGAGGGGTTGCACCTCCTTTGAGACAAGTTTGAGAGAGAGAAATCAAACGAAGCACTCTCTCCCGTGGGTGAATATGGCTCTCACATAAATCCTATAAGAAACCTACTATAAAGATATTAAAAATTCAATATAAAGATTATCTCACATAAGGCAGCTGCGGCCGCCAAAGATGGCCGTCCGAGTGTTGATAGGGGCTTCGTCGTCGAAAGACAGCTGTTCGAGTACTGACGTGCACGGACATTTACTAGTTCATAATAGAGGACAATGTATCTTCATACGTGAGTAACTTTCAAACTAATTCCTCAAACAGCAGATCATTCACATCTTTATTCTTGTCAATTGGAGTGGCATTTGATCCTAATCTTTTAGGATCAAGGGCATCCCTAGATCTATAGGGGCATCCTCCGGTGCAGAGGCTCCGAGGGGCATCCTTGGGGCTCCAAGGGCGCCACCAAAACCAAAACCAAAACCAAAGTTCTGATGATGGGTTATCAAGTGTCCTACCAGCATCTACTCCTGCTTTGCTGGACAGTTTCAACTTTCAAGCCGATTGATTGTTGTTTTGTTTCACCTTTCTGGCGATCACCGCCCGATCCAACTGACCAACAAACAAAAAAACACACAACAACCAAAAAAACCGACGATCACCGCCCGATCCAACTGACCGACAAACAAGGTGGAGTCGTTAAGGGCCACCGCCCTACTGTCGAAGCGCCGACTTCACTGTACCGCCAGGAGTCGCTTGCCGATCGGAGGAGGTGCCCTGGACGACCACTGACGGACATCCTCACTCTAGGGACAGATTCGATCGTCCGTCCGCACCCGGCAGTAGATCCGACCCCGTCGTCGGAAGTGCGCCGCCGATCGAGCATGTTACAAAGAGAGGAGGAGAGAGAATAGGATTGGGGAGAAAATCTCCTAGTATTATCTCATTAATCACACTTAACATTACATAAGACTACCTCTTTTTATAGAGAGAGAACACACACCATTACGTTACCACAACCGAGGTGGGACTAATAGAATACACACACTACATCTAATACACCCCGTCAAACTGATGTAAGGTATAAACCGACATCAGTTTGCTTAATAAAAGGAAGGAGAAAGAAAGAAGAAAAAAAAAATTACATCAAATAACCCTTTTTTTTATGCTGAAAAGTAAAGATACTGTCAGGACGACCTGCAAGCAAATCGTCCTGGAAACCCGATTTACCTGCAAGCAGGACAACCGGGGGAACTTGGCCAACCTGTAAGCAGGTCAACCGGGGGAATTGACAATGATCAATAAGGATCGGAGCGAAGGAAGCCGACGGTGATGGAAGCCGGCAATAACGGAGGCCGAAAGGAGAGAGAGCGGCTAAGAAAAGATGTGAATGCGTGAGACCTCATAAGAGGCAAGCACCCGGCCGAAGCAAGTACTTGACACCTCTTAGAAGATCTCAATCATCACAGACAAAGAACAAAGGAGAAGATAAAGAGTCGTAGCTCTGATAGGGTCACAAGACCAAAGAAAGGAAGAGGATCCGAAAGTCGGTGCAAGAATGACCAGAACGAGAGTTGATCCAAAAGCCGGCACAAAACAAGTGTGACTGGAACTAGAGAGGATAAAAAAAAGCCGGCACAAGATAAATGTGACCAGAATGAGAAAGGATCCAAAAGCCGGCACAAAACAAGTATGACCGGAACTAGAGAGGATCTAAAAGCCGGCACAAGACAAGTGTGACCGGAACGAGAAAAAGATCCAAAAGCCGGCACAAAACAAGTGTGACTGGAACTAGAGAGGATCAAATGGTGCAAGGCGGATCGGTAGGGCGCAGAGCGCAAAAATACCAAGGCGCAAGGGCACAGAGCGGGGCGATGGGGCAGCCGAATCGGCAAAGCGCAAGGGCATATGGTGCAAGGCGGGCTGACAAAGCGCAAGGCGCAGCGGGCTAGGTGAAAGAGGGTCGGATCGGGTGTAGAGGGCCGTGTCGGGTCGGATGCAGCAAGTCGTCCGATGTAAGATGGATGGCTGTGATCATTTATATAGAGAGAGAACACGACCGACGGCGCAGTCACCGGCTCAAAGGGATCACTGGGTCGGATCTGGTGCAAGGGTCGTGCTGGGTTGGATGTACAGCATAGGGGCAGCAAAGCGTAAAGCATTGCCATCCGATGCAAATCGGATGGCTGTGATCAGTTATAGAGAAAGAGGGGAATAAAAGAAACACACACCATTGATGCAGGGGACACACCGGCTCAAAGGGGATAAGAGATTATCGGATGAGAGAGAGAGAGAGAGAGGAGATAAGGAAAGAGAGAGAGAATGGAGGAGAGAAAGGAGAGAAGATCGGATCGGAGAGAGAGAAGTCCGGGAGAGGGCGAGAAAGTCGGAGACGGTCCTCGCAGTAGAGCGATGCCCGGACGACGAGGCGGCCGTCCTCGTCGCTGGTGGCGTCCACGGTGAGCTCATCGGACTCCGTCAGGAGCGGGCTCTCCTCGGCGATCTCCGACGTCTGCCGCTAGAGAGACGATCGG
This sequence comes from Chamaelirium japonicum, assembly GCA_947650365.1. Taxonomy (NCBI): domain Eukaryota; kingdom Viridiplantae; phylum Streptophyta; class Magnoliopsida; order Liliales; family Melanthiaceae; genus Chamaelirium; species Chamaelirium japonicum. The sequence continues at coordinate 19,356,761 of OX393549.1, forward strand.
AGGCCGGCTCAAGGGGGGTCGGAGACGAGCTCGACGGCGAGTGGCAGATCCGACGGACCGGTGGGGACGATCGGTGCTGGATCGTGCCGGCAGGGACGATCGGTGCTGGATCCGGCAAATTCGGCCGGCACGGCGCAGGGCAACGGCAGGCCGGCGCGGCAGATGTGCAAGGCCGGGCCATCGTGGTCCGGATGCAGGCAGACGGCGACAAGGGGATGATCCGAATCCCCTCCCCCATGGGCTTCTTCACGCTCACAACGAGGGGAGGCCGGAGGTGTGGCACAAAGGCAGATCCGGGCGGCGCAAAGGCAACGACGGGCGCGGCACGGGAGAAAGAGTCGGAGTCAGAGTCGGCGAGGCAGATGGCCGACGCGGGGAGCAAATGGCCAGAGCGGGGACCGGCTCGGTGGCGGCTGGATCGGCCAGTGCGAGGCTGAGAACGCGACGGACAGGCGCCGTACCGGGCCGGAGCAACAGCACGAGGCTAGAGGCAGATCCGACGGAAGAGTGCATCACGAACAGCGGGTCGAGAGCAGCCAGAGGCGACGTCGGCGGCCGGATCTGGAGCGCAGGCGATGGCGGCCTGATCGTACCAGATCGACTACATCGATCAGATAGTTAGAAGAGAGAGAGACGGAAAAAAATAATTTTTACTGTTCCCGACCTCCTCGATGTCGTCGACGACGACCGAGGAGGCCGAGGCCGGAGAGGAGAGCGTCGAACCCTAGGCCAAGAGGGTTGGCTCTGATACCATTGTAGACACACAAATTTTGTCTAACCCGGACCCGACTTACGTGCGCCAACGCGGATGTAAACCTGACGCGCGCTTCAACTCGGACCCGACTTGCACGCACCAATGCGGACCTGGACCTGATTCGCGCCCAACAAGGGAGGAGCAGACCCCACACTCAAGGGGGGCTGGCCCCTACTAGGGATCCGAACCCCATGGGGCCGGCCCATACTAGGACCCGAACCCCATGGGGCCGGTCGGCCTTGCAAGGAAAAAGAAAAGAAAGGAAAGAAAAGAAAAGGAAAGAAAAGAAAAGAAAAAAAAGAAAAGGAAAGAAAAGAAAGGAAAGAAAAGAAAAGGAAAGAAAAGAAAAGGAAAGAGAAGAAAGAAAAGAAAAGAACTACCGCCATGCGCGGGGGGAGGTTGCGTATGACGTCTGCTCACGCACGGATCTGCGCCGATCCCTCGATCCGACGGACAAGAAGAAGCGTTGGGTCGCCATCGATTTCGTGTGCAAAATCCAGCCATAATTACCCCACCAGGAAAGGAAAGCAAATATATGTTATTCATCTCTTCAATTGAAGAATAAATCCATGGCAATTACGGGGGAGATATTAAAGGAATTTAAAATCAAAACTTCCCATATCTCCCCCCCCCCCTCCTTTTGCCTATAAATAGAGGGGGAGGGGGAAGGCTCAAGAGGTCGAAGATTGAAAACGAAGCGAGGAAGCTCTGCAGAAAAAGAGACGCTTCTTCATCGACCCAAGGCTTCACGAGGCACGGGCAAGCCTGTCCCTTCGGGATCGGCTTAGTCCATTGAAAGCCCTCATCAACGTGAGGACTCTTGCACAAGAAGATCAAGACTTCGACTCCGTGCACGAAGAAGAAAGCTCGGAGAAGAAGACCCTTCGACTCCGAAGACCCAGAAGCAAAGGCTGGAGAAGAAGCTCGGAGCGGCACTACCCCGTCGGTTCCAACAAACCCTCAACTCCGATCAAGCTCCAAAGCCCGGAGAAGAGGAACGAAGCGTCATCAACCCGTCGCCTTCGACAAACGTCTACTCCATCCACGAAGAAGAAAGCATGGAGAAGACTATCTGAAGCGTCGCTACCCCCGCCGTCTTCATCAACAAAAGCCGACGTTATAACCGTCGCACGGAGACCGTCGCTACCCCCGCCGTCTTCATCAACAAAAGTCGACGCCACAACCGTCGCACGGAGATCGGTGCTACCCCCACTATCTTCGAAAGCATTCTTCGACTCCGATCACGCCAAAGCAGCCCAGAGAAGAAGAGAAGTCCAGCCGACACCTGAACCGTCAAAGCACCGAAGAAGTAGCCCACATCGTTCGAGAAGAAGACCGAGTTGACGCTGAAGCCAAAGCCCACGCAATAAGCCAAAGCAAAAGCCCCGGTAAAGCCCGCGCCAAAGCAACACAAGTGCCAAAGCCAAGCGACTACGCCGGTCACGAGCAAAAGTACCGCACGTTCTAGCCGATACGACGCGAAGTCCGGAAGAACGAAAGCATCGCAAGTCTCCCCGTCTACGTCCAAGCGCACGCGCCAAAGCGAAGCAAAAGCCAGAGCCACGCCAAAGCCAAGCCAAAGCCGAAGTCAAAGTCGACGCCAAAAGCACGATCGACGTCGCAAACCGATGATCAAGGATGCCGAGGTCAAGCAAGGAGCGAGGAAGACACGAAGACCGAGGAACGAAGTTGAAGACCCCCTAGCCGAGGAAGCGCAAAGCACGGAAGGGACCAAAGAAATAGCGGATATTCCTTAGCCTCTCAAAAGCCCTCACCTTGTAAAGACCCCTGTCCTGGGCAACCTCTTCAGAGCTCTCGCACGAACACCACGTGGAGACGCGGATCAAAGGGACCCTCCAGAGGATCTCTCCCACAATCTCCTGATCAACACTCGCCGCAACCCGGACTCGCCAACCCCGAGCCACCCGGGTCCCGACGCACCCTTGTAATCTCATTTTGTGCAATAAAGACGACCCGTATCTTTTCCGCGTATACAGATTTCTGGCACGCCCGGTGGGACCTCCTCTCCTTTTATTCGTACGGCTGAAGAAGTCGCTCCAAGTTTGCAATGGCCGGGACAAGCAACGATGTGTTTGCTCCAAGCCTTTCGCCCATCGCCGAGTCTCCTCTACTCCGACACGGTGATCCAGCAAACTCGGAAAGTGATGCTCCCCCGTTGGTGCGCGTCTACACTCGGCGTACTCGAGCTCTTGCGGATGTCTTCATGCCAAAATTTGCTGCCGAAGATATTCGCTAAAGCGCCGACAAGGCCTTGGCACATGAAGAAACAATCCTCGATCCTGGAGTCCATGTCCAGAAGTTTGGGGAGGACCAGCCCCAACCCTGAGCCCGTTTGGGTTCTCTAGTGGAAGTTGCACCTCCTCTGCAGGGGGCAAACATCAATCATCAACCAGAAGCAAGTCGGCGCAACTACGTCTCCAATGACGACGGCGAGGATGCTAGCATGCAACATCGAGACATCCTCCGTCACCATCCTCCGTCCGCTCTTCAGCTTCAAGTCATGCAGATGAGCGAGCACATGGCACAGATTACTCGGCTGATGGAGGAGAAGGATCGTCACATCAATACTCTGCTCCAAAAGCTAAGCGCAAAGGACGCTGCAGCAGTCGGTCAACCCGTTGCTTCCCCGGTAGCTGCTCTAGCTCCGTCTTCAACTCCTGCTCCTGCAGAGGTAATTTTGATGATTCAAGTGGTTACGCCAGCACTCTCCGCGGTTCCCGTCCCGACGAAAGCCGTCTCGCCAGCACCAGCCTCGGTGGCCACACAACCTCCGGCAATAGCAACGATGAATGCTCAGTAAGTCCAAGCGTTGGTAGCCGACATGATGCGCTCCTACGGTAGTGGCCTTCCTCCGATCACGGCGGCATACTCGAAGCCCTACACCGCGAGGATCCAGCAGCTACGCTTCCCAATCGGATTCCATCCACCAAAGTTCCAGTACTTCGACGGAAAGGGAAATCCAAGATAACACGTTGCTCACTTCATCGAGACTTGCAACAACGCCGGCACATATGGCGATGAGATGGTGAAATAGTTCGTTCGCACCCTCAAAGGTAATGCTTTTGACTGGTACGTTGATCTTCCTCTAGGGACCATTGACAGCTGAGATCAGATGGAGAGGGAGTTTCTCAATCGCTTCTACAGCACAAGACGCACCGTCAGCATGACCGAACTCACCGCTGTCAAGCAAAGGAAGGACGAACCAGTGATCGATTACATCGATAGATGGAGAAACCTCGCGTTGAATTCATGAGACCGCCTGTCTGAAGACTCGGCCATCGAGATGTGCACCCAAGGTATGCACTGGGCCTGCTGTACATCCTCAAGGGTATCAAACCCCGGTCTTTCGAAGAACTCGCAACTCGGACTCACGACATGGAACTCAGCCTAGCAAGTCGCGGGGACTCAAAGAACAAAGACTTCTTGAAGGTGGAGAAGAAGGACAAGCCACCGGCACTGAAACCGAAACAAGTCAATGTTACGGACGTCACCTCAACCTCCAAGCCGCTCAAGATCGGTGGCAAACCGGATCAGAAGAAGGAAGTCGTCATACCGCCGCCTCCGCCGCCAAGACAAAGGATGACTCTCGAGGAGCTCGAAGCCAAGGAGTATCCCTTCCCAGATTCGGAAGTCTCCCTCATGTTCGACCAACTGCTACAAGAAAAGATGATAGAGCTCCCTCCTTCGAAGAGGCCCGAGCAGATGCATCGTGTCGACGACCCTCTCTTTTGCAAATACCACCGAGTGGTAAGTCATCCCATCGAAAGATGCTTCGTCTTCAAGGAAAGAATAATGGCGCTCGCAAAGCAAGGAAAGATAGAAATTGACACCGGGGAGGTCGCTACGGCCAACATGATGTCCATCACCTTCGGCTCCTTCTCGCCGGTACTCGTTGCTGCGCGGCGAAGCGTGCCCAAATTGCGTATCAACCGTCAAAGGCCAACCGCTAAGTCAATTTTCCAGCCGAGAGTCTCGAAGCGACGTCAACGTACTCCTGCGCTCATCGAGGAAGAAACGCCGCTGCCCTGGGGGCAACCATCGCTCACGCCAGCACCTCTTCCAAGTAATGCTACATCCCAACGAGCGCTCCAAAGGAGATACGAGCAGGGAGATCCAGAAGTCGGTCTGCTGGGCCAGCCTTCGGGAAAGTTCGACTATTACGTCCTCTACTCAAGGCCTCCGTCCGTTTCGATTGACAAAATCAAGCCCACCGGCTAGGGATCGGAAGACGAGCCAGTGGAGCTTCAGGAAGAGCAAGCCCCTTCCAGTCGAGCTACGTCCCAAGGCGCTCTCCGGAAAAGATACGAGCAGGGAGATCCAGAAGTCAGTCTGCTGGGCCAGCCTTTGGGGAAGTTCGACTATTACGTCCTCTACTCAAAGCCTCTATCAGTTTCGATCGAAGAAATCAAGCCCACTGGTTGGGGGTCGGAAGACGAACCAGTAGAGCCTCTGGAAGAACAAGTGTCTCCAAGGGAACCGATTGCTGCTGCCAATCATCATCTCAGCGGAGGAGAATCCACCGACGAAGAGGCATGGGTCATGCTACCCCAGCGGCGAAAGCCATGGCAAGAAAGGCAGCACAAGCAAGACCGCGTGATGAGGAAGTTTCCCGAGCGAAGGACCTACAAGAAGAAAAGCAAGACTCCAGGGAGGAAGGCGTTCAAAGTGCCGCCTGCAAGCCAAGACGATCTCCTCTAGCAGAACCTTCCAGAACCAGTAACCTTGCAAGAATTCTTCCCCGATCACTTCCTCCCAGTTGATCAACACATCAGGGTATCTTGTTGCATGGTCGAAGTCCATAAGGCGTTAAGGAAAAGGCGAAGTCGAGACATCTAAAGAGGGCGACTCCACTGATGAGGGAGACGATTTCGACAAAGGGGGCACTGCCTCTCATGACGAAGCAATCCTGCACTTGCCGCTCGTAGAAGCTTTGCATCTTCCGAAAAAAGCTCGCCTGGCAATGGCTGCGGCCTTGGCCGACCCAGATAGCTACAAGAGAAAAAGGAAGGACGACAAGAAGGGCAAAACTGTGGTCTCGTGCGATGCAACGATAACATTTTCAGACGAGGACTTGCAACTCGGAACGCGACTGCACAACCGGCCTGTCTACGTCTCGGGATATATCAAAGAGAAGCCAGTAAACCGAATTTTGCTGGACTGTGGCTCCGCCGTCAATATCATGCCTATCCAGACAATGCGGCAACTCGGCATCACCAATGACCAGCTCTCGCCCAGTCAGTTGGTCATTCAAGGGTTCAACCAGGGCGGACAGTCCACCGTCGGAATCATCCGTTTGAAGCTTTTCATCGGCCCGCTAGATACATCGGTCCTCTTCCACATCATCGATTGCCAGACGTCATATCACCTCCTGTTAGAAAGGCCATGGCTACACGAGAATGACGTCGTAGTATCCACCTGACACCAGTGCCTCAAGTACTACGAAGAAGGCATGGAGAAATGCATAATTGCTGATGACAAGCCATTCAATAAGGCCGAGGCACATTTGGCGGACGCCAAGTTCTACCAAGCAAGAGACCTAGTCGCGGAAGTCCTTCCAGCTAAAGCCCCTCGAGCCCAGAAGACTGAAGAAGTGAATCTGGATAAGACTCCTCTTCCTGCAAATCCGGTGCCACCCTCCGACAAGGCAAGACTTAAGGTCCAAGAAGCACCGAAATCTAGGCAAAAGATACGCATCAGTTCTGAGTCAAGAGCAATGCAACATACCCCGTTGCCCGTCCAAACGACGCCAGTCCTGCGTCTCGTGCCTCAGTGGCTCCGTAAAGCTGAGCGATCGCCTTCTACTCCGGTAAAAAATCTGGCCCTGTCGTTATCGCAAGCCAACGTCGTCACTCTGTAAGAAATGATGTTGTCATTACCTAGCCTGACGCAAGCTCCGAACCCGAGCAGACCTGTCAAATCAGTCGACCCCAATCAGCTTGGATTCAAGCCGAAAGGAAGTTGGGGGCAAAATACTGCTAAGTTGCTATTCAAAGCCGGCTACGACAGAGAAAGCGCCATGGGCACACTTCCCCCAGCAGCAACTCCACATGGGATGACGAGAACTCAAGCTCGGCTGTTTCAAAACGGTGAACAAATTCTCCCGAAACCGCCGAGGCATCGGCTCCAGTCAAGCTCCGTTGGTCATCAGAACCGCAGCAAAGAAGACCTTCACCTCCAACTACATCGGGGTGAAGATGGTAGGCGAAGCAGTAGAAGGATCGACAATCTTCGATGCACGCTCTGCCTACACAAGCCGTCCCGACAGCAAAAGAAAACGGCGACGGGCTCGATGCCAAGCCTTGCTCCAGAAGCAAAACAGAGGTGATAGAAACCGGTTGAATCGAAAACGCACGTCTGTATTCGAAAGGCTCAGGCCAGTTAAGCAACCAAAGAAGAAATCAATGTTCGATCGTCTGGGAATGCCAATCGAGGACCTTGTTTCAATACCCACCCACCCACCCATAGTTGTTGTCAATCATATCTCCATCACGGATCCCGACAACGGCGATACTTCTACTTCGGACGACGAGTTGCCAGATGCCCCGCCAGTCCTCGAAGAAGGGGGACAGTCCACCGTTGATGACTTGAAGGAAATCAACTTGGGCACGGAGACAGAGCCTCGGCCTACATTCGTCAGCACACGCTTGACTCCTGAAGAAGAAGCTGCATACATCAAACTGCTTAAAGAATACAGAGACGTCTTCGCATGGTCCTACAAAGAGATGACGGGCCTCGATCCCAAAATCGCAGTGCACCAGCTCAGCATCAAACACGGATCCAGCGCTATCAAGCAAGGACAAAGACGCTACCGACCAGAACTGGTACCCCAAATAGAAGGCGAAGTTAACAAGTTGATCGAAGCCGGCTTCATTCGAGAGATCAAGTACCCGACATGGGTCTCTAGCATCGTTCCAGTCAAAAAGAAGAACGACCAAATCCGAGTGTGCGTGGACTTCAGAGACTTGAACAACGCATGTCCAAAGGACGACTTCCCCTTGCCAATCACAGAGCTAATGGTGGACGCGACGACAGGTCACGAGGTGCTAACTTTCATGGAGGGATCATCGGGCTACAATCAGATTCGGATGGCACCCAAGGACAAAGAGCTCACGACGTTCCTCACACCGAAAGGAATCTACTGCTACAAAGTAATGTCGTTCGGCTTGAAGAACGCAGGAGCCACCTACCAACGAGCTATGCAGAAGATTTTCGACGACCTTCTTTATTAAAACGTGGAGTGCTATATCGATGACCTTGTCGTAAAATCTAAGAAGAAGTTGACGCATCTGCAAGATCTCGAGCTAATCTTCAAACGGCTTCGAAGGTACCAATTTCGCATGAATCCACTCAAGTGCGCGTTCGGAGTCTCCTCAGGCAAGTTCCTCGGCTTCGTCGTCCGACATCGAGGCACTGAGATAGATCAATCCAAAATTGATGCTATCGTCAGTATGCCCGCACCAAAGACAGTGCAAGACCTTAGAGGCCTCCAAGGGCACTTGGCGTATATCCGAAGATTCATCGCCAACCTGGCCGGAAAATGCCACCCGTTTAGTCGCCTCATGAAGAAAGGAGCACCGTTCAAATGGGATGAAGCTTGCCAAGAAGCACTCCAAAACATCAAGGCCTATCTACTGAAGCCGCCAGTCCTATCAGCACCAGTTCAAGGAAGGCCGTTAATCCTCTACATTAGTGCCCAGGAGCAATCCTTGGGGGCACTCCTGGCTCAGAACAATGGACTTGGCAAGGAGACGGCTTGCTACTACTTGAGTCGCACTCTCGTCGGCGCAGAGCTAAATTACTCCCCAATCGAGAAGGTCTGCTTAGCACTTATCTTCACCACGAAAAAGTTGCGACACTATATGCTGGCTCACACCATCAGACTCGTCTCGAAGGCTGACCCCCTCAAGTATATCATGTCAAGACCAGTGCTCTTCGGACGTCTGGCTAAGCGGGCGCTGCTTCTACTTGAATTTGACATCACCTTCGTACCACAGAAAGCGGTTAAAGGGCAAACCCTTGCGAATTTTCTCGCAAAATATCCTCTCCCGGCGGAATGGGAGTTATCAGAAGATCTCCCAGATGAAGAAGTGTTCTTCATCGACATCGCCCCATCCTGGAAAATGTTCTTTGACGGCGCAGCAAGACAGGACATAGCAGGAGTCGGAGTCATCTTCGTCACTCCAAATGACGAGATACTCCCCTTCTTATTTTTGCTGTCGGAACCATGTACCAACAACATGGCAGAGTATCAAGCTCTACTCATCGGCCTCGAACTTGCCAACGATATGAAGCTTCAAGGACTCGAGATATTTGGCGACTCTCAACTCGTTATCCAGCAAGTCTTGGGGGCATACGAAGTCAACAAAGAAGACCTGGTGCCATTGCATGCGCGAGCTGTGGAGCTCCTCGGCAAACTCAAGGCTGCTTCCATTCAACACATCTCCAGGAACCTCAACCAGCAAGCTGACGCACTCGCAAATCTGGCGGCTACACTCCCGTTTCCAGAAGAACGTCAGCTCGTCGTCCCCATCTGCAGAAGATTCGTGATCACCGAAGAAGAAGGTCCGATCGAAATCCCAGTTCAAACCAATGCGGTGCACGTCCTCGAAATTGAAGAGCGAGACTGGAAGCAGCCTTTTGTGGATTATCTCGTCCATGGTAAACTCCCCGAAGATCCGAAGCGCAAAGTCGACGTCCGCCGACGAGATCTATGAAATTCTACCATTTCAACAACGAGTTGTATCGCCGAAGCTACGATGACACGCTCTTGAGATGCCTCGCAAAGGAAGAGGCAGAAGCAGTACTGGAAGAAGTACACGCTGGAATCTGTGGCTCACACCAGTCTGGCTCGAAGCTCCACTTTCGAGTCAGGAGGATGGGATATTACTGGCCCACCATGATCAAGGACAGCTTGGAGTACGTGAAAAGATGTCACGCTTGCCAGCTGCACGGGGACTACATCCGTCAGCCTCCGGAACCTCTGCACCCGACAATCGCGTCATGGCCCTTCGATGGATGGGGACTCGATATTGTCGGCCCCCTGCCCAAGTCATCCAAGCAACATCTTTACATTCTGGCGGCAACGGACTACTTTTCCAAGTGGGTTGAAGCAACACCTCTACGAGAAGTTACAAAGCACTCCGTCATCAGATTCATCCAGAATGACATCATCTTCCGATACGGAGTTCCTCGCTACATCGTAACAGACAACGGGAAGCAATTCAAGAATGCTGCCGTCAGCCAGTTCTGTGCATTGTACAACATTAAGCAGAATTGTTCGACGGTGTACAACGCTCCGGCCAACGGTCTGGCAGAGGCCTTCAACAAGACTCTTTGCAAGCTGCTGGAGAAAACCGTCTAGAAGACGAAGAAAGACTGGCACGAACGCATGGGCGAAGCGCTATGGGCTTACCGGACGTCCTTCCGCACGTCTACGCAAGCAACACCGTACTCCCTTGTCTATGGTGTAGAAGCCGTTCTTCCGCTCGAGCTCCAGATCCTATCGCTCCGGATAGCGATCCAAGAAGGCCTCACCAGCGACGATAACGCTCAGCTCCGCCTAGCGGAATTGGAAGCATTGGACGAAAGACGCCTCGAAGCTCAGCAACGTCTGGAGTGTTATCAGGCCAGACTGTCTCGCGCCTTCAACAAGAAGATCCGTCCTCGATCATTTCAGATAGGGGAACTGGTGCTGACAGTCAAACGCCCCATCATCCTCTTGCATCGAGGAGGAAAGAAATTTGATGCCAAATGGGATGGCCCGCACTCCGTCAAGGAAGTCTACTCCAACGGCGCCTATCTCCTCACCACGCCATAAGGCCTGACACTCGGTCCTATCAATGGCAAGTACCTCAAAAGGTACTATGCCTAAAGCAAGGTCACACCCCTTGCGTTAAAAAAAAAACTGAACTACGTGCGACTTGATCCCCCTTAGGGGGTACGTAGGCAGCCTGGGACGTTACTTCAGGTTCAGTCCGACCAAAAGAAAAAGACAACAAGGGTCCATGCATAAATACGGCAGAATAAGGCAATATTATTAGATAGTGAAGAAAAGGCGGTACATGGCATAAGTTCCAAAAAGAAAGCTACAGTGTAAAACAACCAAACAAGGAGCAGCTAAAAGAAGGTATCCAGAGCTCGAAGATGGCGCAGTAACTCCTCTCTAGTAGCCTCCACTCGCTGAAGTTCCACGGGACGAGTGGCCAGAAGCTCACGACGGGTCGCCTAGTCTGACTGCTGCTTCAGGTAACTCGCCTTCAAAGCGCTCTCCGCAGCCTCAGCTCGCTCCAGACGAGACTCTGCCTTCCGAAGCGAGGCGTGCACCGATTCTATCTTCCTTTGAGCCTTTGATAGGCTGGAAGCGACCTCCGCAAGTTGGTGCTCTGACTGACACAAACTCGCCTCAGCGGCCTCCAACTTAGAAGGGGAGCTCCCCTCTAGTAAAGCTCACCGGGAGCGATAAGTCTCACTATCAGTCACGAGCAGGTTCATCTGAGCGACGAAAGAAGAACTGTCGACTTTGAACTCCTCCAGGCTCGCGCAAAACTCCGCACCATCCGTCGACCACCAGTCCTGGAGGGCGCCAAAGCCAGCATCTTGGAAAGGCTCCAACGTTGACTTGATATACTACTAGCAGCTCGCAAGAAGGAACTCTGAAACTCTGCTCCTCAGCCTTAAGCTCGGGTGAGGTGCCTCAGAGTAGGTGGGCAAGACCTTCCCTCCCGCTGCAGCCACGACAGGAACCGCCTGCGCCAACGAGGGCGGCAGAACTGGAGAAACCACCGCTACCGTTGCAACAACCGTCTTCTCCAACGGGCACGAGGGTACAGCAACCAGGGAATGCCGCTTGTCGACGCTCGAAACTTTAGCCTCCTCATGGAAAGACAAAACGTCAACATCGATGCCGTCCAGATCAATATCGCCACTAGGGAAGTTCTCCCCGCAAAGCCCGAGGAGATCCAGATCATCCGGAGGGATATCTAGCCCACATGCCCCAGGCACTTCTTGCGCTGCCCCAGTAGACGAATGCCCGAGAGATGCCTTCGGAGAGTCTGCCCCGCGCTCTACCACTATAACGAAATCTGTCCAGAAGGAATACATTGCTCAGCATGATGGAATCTCCCGAGCATAGAAAGGAAGTAAAACAAAAGGAACTCCATACCTGCGAGATCGGACGAGGCAGCTCTTGACGGAGGGATCACCTCATCCTTTAGAAGTCTGGGCTCCTCGGTATCCTCCACTGGACAAGGGACCCTCGAAGTCATCCCACGCGGAATGCACACTTTTCGTCTTTTGGGCGGGGCACCCTCAACAGCAGCCTTCGGAGGAAAAGATGGCCCAGGGGAACTAACGAGGTCGGCTCCTAACACCGGAGCTGAAGAAGGGACACGACGAGCACTGGAAAGACGACTGCAACTCTTCTGGGCCCTCTGAAGCCCCAATCGAAGGCGACGATCCTCTACTCCCGCAGCAGGATCAAAACGAAAGTTTTTGAATTCACTGCTCGCCAGGACGTCAACCGGGAGACTTGCAAGCAAAGGGGAAACTCGCCCTTCAATCCACTTGCAGTACTCCGGAGTGGCGGCGTCCCGAAACCCGGACTTGGTCCCAGGAAAGAAGCTGCCGCCAGTCAATCGGGCGTAGAGAGAAGCCCAGAGACGGTAACCCTCCTGCGGACTAATACGCCCCTGCAACTGCTGAGGCATACCAGGAACTTTCTGTCGAAATCCTTGCTGGCGAGCAAAGCGGTGAGGGGAGTACTGCTCCACCTCCACCACATCCCCCTTGCGCCAAACCAAGTAGCCAGGGCGGCAACTGACCATGTTCCAGTACAGGCTGTCCGGGAGCTCCTCGTTAGACAGTCGACCTCTCCAAAGGCAGCACCGAATGCTCTGACAGAAATTCAAAGTCGGCGCTTCCCATCCTCCTCAAAAGAGTGCGAGCACACTCCCTCGGACGCTCCCAACTGATAAAGGCATTTAAGATTCCTCTTATCCCGGGCAGAAACGGCAGGTCGGCTGGATGCCCGCGTCTGGCAAAGATCCCCTTTGGAAAGTGTAAAGCTATCCAGCCGTACAAGTAATGCAGAGGTCCAAACGCAGCAGACCGGCCAAGCTCCTCCTTGGCATTATCCGAGCTGGACAAGTCCCAGTAGGTCCCACTGAGACCCCGGTAAAGGCACATAAGACGGCCGGGGCTAGATTGAAAAGCTCCCCCCTCGCCATCTTGGAAGCTGCAAGAAAGGTTCCCGGACGGATGACCTCGCCAGCACAGGGAAGCACGAACCGGTAAAGAAAGATAACCAGCCCGGCGGCTCGGTAAACCACCCGCCACTCCTCGCTGTCACGCCTCAGGCCGAGGATTTCCCAGGGACAGTGCTTTCCCTCCATTGAGTGCCTCTCTCGAGCCAAGGACTCAATGGGCCTCACGAAAGAACAAAGCGGAGGCCTTTTCATTTGAGGGACCTTCCACATCGGGTGAGCCGAAGGTGCCGGGGACCTATACTCGCCTCTGAACCAAAAGTCAACCCAAGAGGAAGGACGCACTCGATCTGACTGATCCTGCACCGCGATGATAGCATATTCCTTGAACAGAAGAAGGCAGGAACTCGGAGCGAAGCTGCTGTCCAACAGATCCTTCAAAGCCGGCACCTCCTCCTGGTAGTAATTCCGCACTTCAGGGCACCCGGAAATGATGTGGACGTCACGAAATGAGATTCCTATCTCCCCCGCTCCAATAAGGAAAGTGTTGGTGGCCGGACACCAGAGTTCACAAAGTGCGCGATACATCCCCTCAGGACGGCTGTATTCTCGACGAGCCGGCGCAAGAAACTTGGCCAATAAATTCATCTCGGGTTTCGTGCCAAAGACCTCATAGAGCTCGACCATCCATTCACGAAAACTGCAAAGGTATTGGACGTCTCCCCGAGGCCAAGAATCGGTACCCCATCGGGTCAATCGGAAGCATATCTTCGAGGCAACAATCGGAGTGGGTACGAAATCTTCATCACAATGGTGGAAAAAGTACTCAAACCCGGACGGAGGAGCTTCATGGAGATCCCTTCATCAGTATAGATCTTCTCGCTCAACTTCAGCATCCCACAAGTCGCATCCGCAACTCCGTCTTCCGTGATGCGCTCGTGGATAAAAACACGGAGCAACGACAGAAGGTCTTCCCGCCTCGAGTTGCGGTAACGGTGCACCCGGGTAAGGGGGAAGCGAAGGCACCTCCTCCCATCGGAGAGGTCCTCAGCTATCCACCCCGGCGAAGTCAAGCTCTCGAAGACACGAATCCTGGAGAACCATGAAAGGAAGCAAGTCAAGACAAGTGCGCGCGCAAAAAAAAAAAAACACCGAGGGGGCCACAGCCCCCCCCCCTGGAGGACCGCCCGAGCAACGACGTCTTCGCGCCGCACTCCCAAGGTCCACATGTTACCCGCAACGATACCCATGCTGGCCAAATACCCCTCCGCTGCGCGCTCGGCCTCAACCAAGGTCATAGTCCTCTCCGTCCAGAGACAGAGCAAAAAAAAAAAAAGTGTAGCAGCAGAACGGGAAGGTGGGGCCCGCAGCCCCCTCTCTCCAAAACAGTGCCCGACAAAGATGAGAAAGGGGGGGGGGGCCCACAGCCCCCTCTCTCCAATAGGAGCCGGACAGCAAGGGAGAGGGGGGGGCCGCTGCCCCTTCCTCCTCCGAGCCGATCGGGGCCGGGCCCCGACCAAACCGCCGCCGTCGCTGCCCCGAGCCCCTCTCCGATCCGGTCGCGGCCGAGCCTGCACCCGGCCGCCGCGACCCCCGCCCGCACCCGGCACCCGCAGCCCCGCTAGCCCCGCGCCCGTGCCCGCTCAGGCTGCCGTCGCCCGCAGGCCCGCGCACCGCACGTCCCGCGCCCGCGCCCGCTCCAGCCGCCACCGCCCGCAGACCCGTGCCCACTCCCCGCTGGCCCCATGCCCGCGCCCGCTCCGGTCGCGCGTCGCTGCCGCTGCTACTCCCACGACCCGGAACCGAAGAAAGAAAAAGAAAAAGAAAAAGAAAAGAAAAAGAAAAGAAAAAAGAAAGAAGAAAAAAGAAGAAGAAGAAAGAGGAAGAGAGAGGCGGCGAAGGCGACCCGCACCTCAGCCGCGCTCCTCCATCCTCCTCGCCTCGGTTCTCGCCGCATCGTCGCTTCGAGCCCGTCTTTGCAACGACCTCCAAATCGCGCACCATCGCCGCCGACGAAAGAGGCGACACCGGGAAGACGGAGCAAGTCGCGTGCAACCCCAGGCAGTTCTCTTCCGACGACGGTCTCCAGAAGCCGACGGAACCTTCGCAAGGAAGCAGAATGACGGATGAAAGGGGTAGGGGTCCTTAAATAGACCACCAACCCCGCCCACAAAAGGAATCAAGGACAAATGCTCTACGATTCTTACATGTCCAAACCCTACACGTTCTCATCAACACACTCGTCCTTGAGGGGGCATTTGTAGACACACGAATTTTGTCTAACCCGGACCTGACTTACGTGCGCCAACGCGGATGTAAACCCGACGCGCGCTTCGACTCGGACCCGACTTGCACGCACTAGTGCGGACCCGGACCCGATTCGCGCCCAACAAGGGAGGAGCGGACCCCACACTCTAGGGGGGCCGACCCCTACTAGGGATCCAAACCCTATGGGGCCGACCCTTACTAGGACCCGAACCCCATGGGGTCGGCCGGCCTTGCAAGGAAAAAGAAAAGAAAAGGAAAGAAAAGAAAAGGAAAGAAAAGAAAAGGAAAGAACGACCGCAATGCGTGGGGGGAGGTTGCGTATGATGTCTGCTCACGCGCGGATCTACGCCGATCCCTCAATCCGACGGACAAGAAGAAGCGCCGGGTCGCCATCGATTTCGTGTGCAAAATCCAGCCATAATTACCCCGCCAGAAAAGGAAAGCAAATAAATGTTATTCCTCTCTTCAATTGAAGAATAAATCCATGGCAATTACGGGAGAGATATTAAAGGGATTTAAAATCAAAACTTCTCATATCTCCCCCCCCTCCTTTTGCCTATAAATAGAGGGGGAGGGGGAAGGCTCAAGAGGTCGAAGATTGAAGACGAAGCGAGGAAGCTCTGCAGAAAAGGAGACTCTTCTTCATCGACCCAAGGCTTCACGAGGCACGGGCAAGCCTATCCCTTCGGGATCGGCTTAGTCCATTGAAAGCCCTCATCAACGTGAAGACTCTTGCACAAGAAGATCAAGACTTCGACTCCGTGCACGAAGAAGAAAGCTCGGAGAAGAAGACCCTTCGACTCTGAAGACGCCAGAAGCAAAGGCCGGAGAAGAAGCTCGGAGCGGCACTACCCCGTCGGCTCCAACAAACTCTCAACTCCGATCAAGCTCCAAAGCCCAGAGAAGAGGAACGAAGCGTCATCAACCCGCCGCCTTCGACAAACGTCTACTCCATCCACGAAGAAGAAAGCCTGGAGAAGACTACCTGAAGTGTCGCTATCCCCGCCGTCTTCATCAACAAAAGACAATGTTACAACCGTCGCACGGAGACCGTCGCTACCCCCGCCGTCTTCATCAACAAAAGCTGACGCCACAACTGTCGCACGGAGATCGGTGCTACCCCCACTATCTTCGAAAGCATTCTTCGACTCCGATCACGCCAAAGCAGCCCGGAGAAGAAGAGAAGTCCCGCCGACACCCGAACCGTCAAAGCACCAAAGAAGTAGCCCACGTCGTTCGAGAAGAAGACCGAGTTGACGCTGAAGCCAAAGCCCACGCAAGAAGCCAAAGCAAAAGCCCCGGTAAAGCCCGCGCCAAAGCAACGCAAGTGCCAAAGCCAAGCGACTACGTCGGTCACGAGCAAAAGCACCGCACGTTCTAGCCGATACGACGCGAAGTCCGGAAGAACGAAAGCATCGCAAGTCTCCCCGTC
This sequence comes from Chamaelirium japonicum, assembly GCA_947650365.1. NCBI lineage: Eukaryota > Viridiplantae > Streptophyta > Magnoliopsida > Liliales > Melanthiaceae > Chamaelirium > Chamaelirium japonicum. The sequence continues at coordinate 19,373,436 of OX393549.1, forward strand.
TACGTCCAAGCGCACGCGCCAAAGCGAAGCAAAAGCCAGAGCCACGCCAAATCCAAGCCAAAGCCGATGCTAGAAGCACGATCGACGTCGCGAACCGACGATCAAGGACGCCGAGGTCAAGCAAGGAGAGAGGAAGACACGAAGACCGAGGAACGAAGCTGAAGACCCCCTAGCCGAGGAAGCGCGAAGCACGGAAGGGACCAAAGAAACATCGGATATTCCTTAGCCTCTCAAAAGCCCTCACCTTGTAAAGACCCTTGTCCTGGGCAACCTCTTCAGAGCTCTCGCACGAACACCACGTGGAGTCGCGGATCAAAGGGACCCTCCAGAGGATCTCTCCCACAATCTCCTGATCAACACTCGCCGCAACCCGGACTCACCAACCCCGAGCCACCCGGGTCCCGGCGCACCCTTGTAATCTCGTTTTGTGCAATAAAGACGACCCGTATCTTTTCCGCACATACAACCATGTTACAAAGAGAGGAGGAGAGAGAATAGGATTGGGGAGAAAATCTCCTTGTATTATCTCCTTAATCACACTTAACATTACATAAGACTATCTCTCTTTATATAGAGAGAGAACACACACCATTACGTTACCACAACCGAGGTGGGACTAATAGAATACACACACTACATCTAATAGAGCAGGAGGAAGCGCCGAGCAACACCAGCTTTGCGAACACAAAAATTCGACCGGCCGGAGATGCCCTACTTCCAACGGAGAGGAAGAGGGGCAGATCCCACCCCCGACATGACGAAGTCCCAAGGCCTACTCTCCCCGACGTCGTCGACGGTGGCCGAGAAGGCCAGGAACTAGCAAAGGAAACCCTAACCTTAGTACGAATGTCATTTTGTTGCTGCTATAAATAGGCCAACCCCTGTGTTGGAAAAACTCAACTTGTTGCATGTTCGTCATTGGAGTGTTATTCTGTGAGTGTTTTGTTCCAATGGGGGAGGATAGTACGATCATCGGAGATCAAATGGTCTCTCGCCTCCTACTGCTTGGGAGATGAATCATAACTAAGGGGGATGGAGTGTTTTGTTCCGATGGGGGAGAATAGTACTTTCCTCGGTAGGCTTCTCTCAGTGGTTAAGGCCACTTGAAAAATGGTTCGAGCAGATTTTCTAAAGAATGTTTTCCAAGGACTCATTGAAGCACATGTATTCTTTTCAATCCATCGGGTACCCCTAGGGGTGGCAATGGGTCGGGTCGGGTCGGGTTCGTGTCGTGTCTAGTTTCGGATCGTGTCCAAAACCCCTAGACCCGGACCCGGCCCATTTAACTAATCATGTCTAAATCCTAAACCCATACCCGACCCGTTTATAAACGGGTAGACCCGTTTACCCCTCGGGTTTATTCAGTTGACCGGATCCGACCCAATCCGACTCGACCCGACCTAACCCGATAGACCTGCTGATACTATATTACAGTAACTGATTGCAGGTAGACCCGACCCGACACGACCCGTTGAATTTTAAACGGGTCTTCCCGGGTCTACCATGTCCAAACCCTAAACCCAGACCCGACCCGTTAATTAAACAGGTCTATCGTGTCGACCCGTTTACGACCCGAACCCGTTTAGCCCTGACCCAGACCCGCTAACTTCGTGTCGGATCGTATCGGGTCTGAAATTGCCAGCCTTAGGTGCCCCTAGCCTTCCTTGATCACTTTTATTTCCTTCGGCTTCAAACCTTGGCCAAAACTTGCAAAGCTGAGGCTATCATCCGACTCGTTAACTCTACTTCATTTTCTTCTACCCGAGCATATTTCTTAGCTCGGGCGAAAAGATTGGCCATGGTAGGCGAGGATCGTCAGTCTTACTCAAGCTCTGGTGGGAAGCGGACATTACTATCTGTGGAGTGCGGTCCTCCACCTGCAGCATCTCTTATTTGAACCTTTTCTCAAAGGTTTTTACATCTCCGTCGGGTTTCCTCTTCAGGCAGAACATAGTCGAAGCATCCTTCTTGGCCTTCACATTGCTGAGGTACTGCGAGATACCACCATGCACAAGTCTTAAAAGCTTGTGATGGATCCTTTTGGCAGCTGATGGAACCATCTCAGGGCTGCACCTTGCAGCATTAAGGGCAAAACGTTGCACATCAAAGATTATACTTTAGCATATCCATCATCTGCGTCGCCATCACATCCATCTGCTCCTCGAAGAGGCAGTTTCTTTAATCGCTCGACTATTAGAGTTTTGCAATCGCCTCCGAGCTGGGCTGCAACTTGGGCGGGTTGGGCGGGTTGAGAGGTCAACCCATGCCCAACCCAAATGGTTGAATCCGCTGCCCAAGCCCAACCCAACCCAACCCAAGGTCGGATTGAACTTCCTTAGCCCAAGCCCAACCCATCGGGTTGGCTGAGCTGATCGGGTTGTGCAGGCGGATTGGCCGGTTTCAACATGGTAGAGGAGAAATAGTCAGCATATAACAATACATTTGCGTTAATACAATACATAAAGCAATTCTTTGCATTTAGTAATGGTCCATTGTTGGATGGATAAATACACATCTAACAATGGGCATTACAAGTGGGATAAACATCTATCAAAGTTCCACCACAATGCGACCACAATTAGTGTTCAATGGATGATCCAACAGATGGATTTCTGATTGGACCTATTCAATATTATATTATATTAAATATTATTTACTAAATGGTTGGGTTTCAGGTTGGGTCGGGTTGCCCGAAGTCTTCACTCAAGCACAACCCGAATTGAGGTCGGGTTGGGATTTTCCAACCCAAGCCCAACCCATACAAGTAAAATCCCAACTCAAGCCCACCCAAATTCGGGTTGGGTTCGGGTTTGCACGGCCAAGTTGCAGCTCTATCTCCAAGATGTCAGTCATGGCACTTTCCAACGTATCATCAGTCGCACCATAGCTGGATATGGCTCTGCTGTTTCCCGCCAGTCCGTTTGTGTTCTTTGATACCGGTGTCATTCTTGATGAAATTCGAGAATGATTCACAAGAATCAAATATGCTAGAAAAAGAATCGAAATTCTCTGATAGGAATCGGATCAAGAAGATCGATCAGAATCAAAAAATCAAACATGATCTCAGAAATAAATCAAAATCGCACCACTAAAACCAAATCAGGAAGCCGATTTGATTGGGATTGCAAAGAAATGAATTTAAGAACAAATGAACATTAATAATCAACGAAAAGATCAAATGAAGAGATCAAAACTAGATCAGAGAAATGCTTACTGAAAATTAACAAGAATTTACAGTCTAAAACTCAAATTCATCAAAAATTAAGAAATGGAGAGTTGAAATTAACATGAGACTCTCCATGTTTCCCACAAACGACATCAAATTTGTGGAGGCCGAGAGTAGCACAAGCGTCCTGGCCGTTAATTTGAACAAAAACACAAGAGCACACAGAATTATTGATCTCTTGGATTCATCCTCCGACGCTCAAGTCAGTGATCTCTCTCAAGTAAAGAAATACTTGGAGAAGAAGTATGGGGGTTTGAGAGCCTACCTCATTTGAAGAAAGAGATCCTTAATTATAGATATTCACAGTTAAACACTCAACCATAACCACCTACATATGTCATAATTGATGTGGCAAGAAAAAATGATCAATACATCATATTGGTGCCCACTTGCATAACCGCTTTAGCTGATGTGACACCATTGATGCACGTCCTAGCTTATGTGCATGCAACAGATGTAATTGAATCATCATATAATGATGGCGTCACCAACTCTAGAGCAGATTTGTTACACTTACCTCCACTCTCTAAAGTGTACAGGGGACTCGCTAGCCAGGTGCCCCTGCAAGATTCATCCTCGGACGCTGAGGCTCCAATGATGTTGCTGAGCGGAGGGGCATTACCAAGGTTCCACCCTCGCCACTTAGAGCATTCAAGCGGGGTCCACACACACTTAAGTTCCTTTACAACTTTTATCCTTGGACGATGTGAGGATATTATTGTAGATCTCTTTGAATGCAGGTGCCGTAAAGGAGAAAACATTTTTCCATATTCTCAAACAACCATTAACTCAAGCAAAAAACAAACCATACTTGTTCACAAACTTGCCAGCAGAATACTTCATGCAGCGTTATCCATGTCGTAGCTGAAGATAGAAAATGCTCCCATCCAGGGGGCACGTACGCCACACTTCTACTCAAAGGTTAGGATGATGCCATGTGTCCTGTATTTTTTCTACATCCACAGCGTAGATTGCGTATTGCTCGTGTGGTTTAGATTGTGTAGCAATCGATTTCCGTTCTAGCTAAGCGACATTTTGTCAAAAAATACAATCACCACGTATTTGTGGATCTATCAGTGTGGTCCACAACATTAAGTTGGATCTCGGTTCTAAGGATCAACCAGTATGTTCTTGGATAATTTAATTAGCACAAAAATCGCACTTGCCATTTTATGAATATGGAAGAAGAAAATGATTTTTTTGTTGTGTCGGGGGGGGGGGGATTTTGTAGTCTTTACCCTCAGTAATTTATTGATGAGTAAGTGCTTCTTCCTCTGAGCTACCTTATATCTATTTGCCAAGGTGTGGAAGTGCCATAGATTGACATCAAAACATGTCTTGAGTACAAAGAGAAGCGATCTTTTGGATTGCACCTGCTGGTCTTGAGGATTGCCTGTGACTATTTCTCTTTATAAAATTGACGGAATAAATTTTAAAATTATGATATTTCTATTAGAGCTTTGATGACGACCAATCTTTTTAGATTTTGTTTCATCTTTTTATTCTTTTTCTTCAAGCATGCATGATTCTGTTGAACAGTTAGTCCCCCATCGGTAATGGGAGCGAAGATCATTATCTTCATATACCCGTGTGCTCGATCTCCTCCCTCCATCAGGTCGGCGTTTTGGAGCACTCCGGGTGTTGTCACATGGTATCCGAGCTGGGCCCACTCCGAGAGCGTCTTCCAAGTGGCACTGACATACCCACCGATGCCTCTCTTTGTGTGTGGGTAGGTCCCTGTTGAAATGCGCCTTGAGTACGAGTAGGTGTTGAGCGGTTAGTCCCACATCGATAATGGAAGCGAAGATCATTGTCTTCATATACCCGTTGTACTCTCTATTGGGATTTGGTTTCTGAAAGTCGAACCAATATCAAAGGTGCTCCATGGGGGCGAGATTGAGTTCATATAGGACTTGAGATCAAGTCCAAGGTGGGAAAGTCTCATTAAAATCCCATGTACCTAGATAAAGACCAAGTCACGAAGTCATATGTTTGATCTAGAGATCGTGCGCACGATTGAGACAGCATGAAAGTCGGGCGAGAAAAATTCCAAATCTGTCGTGCAGACGATGTCCCTATCGTGCGCACGATAGGCATGGGCAGCGCGTTACACCTGCAAGTTTGAGTTGTTTCGGGATTCCTATGGGCATGCCTTTGCTATTTATAAAAGGGGGGAAATGGGTGGCTCTAGGGTATCGAAGAAAGAAGCTATCGAAGATTGTTTGAGATCGTCAACGTCTACGTGGAAGAGAGGGCCACGAGAGAGAGAAGGTAAGATCTGGGGTGCTCCGGCATGGCAGTCCCCCCAGGGCTCTTGGATGCTCGAGGGAGCATGGCGGCTAGTGAAATAGTTCTTCTAAGGTAGAGGGTTGAGAGAGTGAATTGAAGGACTGAGAGAGAAGATCGAGAAACTCGGTATTGCGTGAGTGAGGAGAGAGGAAGGAAGGAAGAGAGAAAGAGACCGATCGGCTCTTAACCAAGTCGATCGGAATTACTTGCGACGGTGATTGCCTAGGCTCGGCCAAACCGACCGATCGATTTAACTGTTTTAGGAATTCTATATATTTCGGGTTTGGAGCTTTAAGCGATCATAACTCTAAGTATAAAAGGATTACGAGAGATGTAAACTTTAAAAAAGGGGGAGACGTAAATTGTTCTTTAGATCGATTAGGGTTTGGTAAGAACCTTGAGGGCAATTTGCTCCATTATTTGAAGTATAGTAGAATCGGGCATGAAGGGAGGACGTAGACATCATTGCTGAATCTCGGTAAATCCATGTTTCTTTCTTTTGGTGTGATTTGTGTTTGCATCTTGTTTCTTCTATTGTGTATTGATTGTGTGCAAGTTTGGATTGTCTGGCAATCGATTGTTAGTTCTAAGCAATCTTTCGTTGAAAAATAAAATCACCCTGTATCTATGGGATCTCTCAGTGTGGTCTACAACATTAAGTTTGATCTCAACTCTAAGGATGAACCGGTCTTTGAAAATTTAGCACGGAAGAAAATGATTTTTTTGTATGTGCGCGCACGCGCAGGCACTATTAGTAACAGTTTTTAGTGTTTGCCGCTAAATCTTTCATAATTGACGTCAAACACTCTTTTTAACAGTAAAAAATTAGTAATTTGATGTTTTTCTATGTTTATTTGTAAGAAAATATTAGTTGCAAGAATAGTTGTTAAAATCTATGCTATTCAATAGTGAAAACAATACAGCTTACTTGTACAGCCTTTAGCGACACAGTTTTAGTCTGCAGTTGTGTATTTTTAGCGACATTTTTTACTGTCCCTAAAAGTCAAAATTCTTTTGGGGGGGGGGGGGGGGGGGGGGGGGGTTACTCTTTACCCTTAGCAATTTATTGATGAGTATGTGCTTCTTTCCTCTATCTGCCAAGGTGTGGAAGTGCTATAGAGTCTCATCAAAAATTTCCTAGAGTACAAAGAGAAGTGATTTTTTTCCCTGAACAATTGGTCCAGAAATAGCAACAGAAGTATCAACAGCAAACCAACCATCATAAACAGCTAGTGAGTCAAAACAACTTCACAACTCTCATCCCCCTCCTCACTCATGATCTCTACTAGATCACCCTTGTCAGCATCCGTGCTGATCTTGTTCAGGTCAAGGCACCTCATGCTTGCAGCTTCGACCGTCAAGCCGTCTATTTCCACGTGAAATCGCTCCAACCGCACCCCATCGATGCTGAACGCCTGCAATTCATCGCCCAACCTCGACGAATCCCCCCACGGATGCTTGTGCCCTAATGTCTCCGAAGAGTGTAGCACCGCCTCTAGCTCCCGCGCCACCTGTCTCATCGTGGGTCGGTCCTTGGGTGACTTCACCACGCATCGGAGGCCGAGTAGCCCCATCTTCAGCATCACCTCCATGTTGCATGCTTCCAGCAGCAGATTAGCATCCAGGATCTCTTCCACTATGCCGCGCTCCAGGCTAGGCCTTGCCTGTAGTCCATGTGAAGGAAACCAAGTATGGAAAGCTTGTCACTTCACTATGGCTTCAGTATTGCAAAATGAGAACCTGCAGCACATAAGCCTACCCAATCGATGACATGATACTGAGTCTGAGGCCTCGAGGTGTCGACGGCAGGCCTTGCAGCCACAAGCTGCAGGAGTATGACTCCGAAGCTATAGACATCGCTGAAAGGAGTGAGGTGGAAGCTGGAGCAGTAGGCGGGGTCGAGGTAGCCTGGTGTCCCTTTGATCTGGCTACTGACATGCGAGGCGTCGCCCATGGGGCCCGTCTTCACCAGCCCGAAATCCGAGACCTTGGCTTCGAGCCCGTCCCCCAGAAGGATGTTGCTGGGCTTGATGTCCCTGTGGATGATGCTAGGTTGGACACCTTCGTGGAGGTGAGCTATGCCTGCGACGAGAATACGCGAATTTTCGCTTTAATTACTTTCTATGCAAACATTTTGATGTCGTGCACGTAATTTGGGGAATGTTGCTTCATTTAATCTTCTTTCTTATCATTTGTTCTATGGAGATGAATGCAATTTTCTGTATTAAATCTTTCATTCTACCCTAATTTTCTAGACTTTCATATTCTAGAGGAAATTTGAAGAGTTACCCCACGCTAATCAAACAGGGTATAGGCCTCATTACCCGCCAAGTTTTTTGGCATCTCTCTCTCTCTCTCTCTCTCTCTCTCTCTCTCTCTCTCTCTCTCTCTCTTTCTCTCTCTCTCTCTCTCTCCCTCTCCCGTGCGCGCGCGAGCAAAAGTTCATTGGTAAGGCTTTTGGCACCAATCTTAGAGGGTTGATGTCAGGTTGAGTACATTAGATAAGAAAAACTCCTATTTTAATTTGGAGAACTTAGTGAACGGTCCAAAGCAAGAGATCAGTTTTGGCCAAAGGGCAGAGGACGAAAACACCTCTCACTGTGCTTCAAATTTCCATTTCAATGCCACTACTTTCTAAACTAAAACGAATCATAAACCTAAGATCTATATGCCATGGGATGAACCTATACCTGATCCTAAACATAATCTGAATCAAACCTAACTCTGTTGCCGTACGCCTCTTGTCTCCGCTGCTCGTGCCGTTGAGAGTAAGGAGGAGGCGTTGGGGGGTGGGAGGAGGCATATGCCGAGGTCGTCATGGGCGTTGAGGACGACAGAGTAGAGAAGGGCATTTTCGGATTTGTGAAATAATTTTGTGACCTTCCCGTAAAGGGATCTTATGAGTGTCCTGTTCATCAAACCAATCTGTTGTCTGGGACCTAACACCCATTTCCCCTATTAACTTTCCACAGTCCTCATCATCCAGCATGATAAGGTAAGACTTGGACAATGACGACGATGGTGGTATTTATTTGTTTATGGAACCAACCTTTTGCGGCACCGATGGCTATGTTTAGTCTTTGCCTCCATGTTAAGGTCTTCCTTCTTTTTCCTGCAATATATTTAAGTTGGCTCTTTTTAGTATTAAACATGTGGAAGCTAAGGGTTGGCTCAAGAGTAAATCAGAAAGGTTGAGGCACTCTCACCAGCAATGTATTCAAGTAGAGAGCCATGGGGGACATATTCATAAACCAATACCTTCTGACCTGCATGGTGGGAATAGTAAGGGAGAGAGAAAATCTGAAGCTATGAATATATCATGGTGGAACTATAGAGTATGTTCTATTTCATAAATTTTAGACAAAACAGGGCATCAAAGGTTCTGCCTTGTATACTGTTACGAAGAGAGGGGGAGAGAGAATAGGATTGGGGAGAAAATCTCCTTGTATTATCTCATTGAACTCACTTGCATTACATAAGACTACCTCTCTTTATATAGAGAGAGTACGCACACCATTATGTTATCCACAACCGAGGTGGGACTAATAGAATACTAACACACTACATCTAATACCCTCCCGTCAAACTGATGTAAGGTATAAACCGACATCAGTTTGCTTAATAAAAGAAAGGAGAAAGAAAGAAAAAAAAATTACATCAAATAACCCTTTTTTTTTATGCTGTAAAGTAAAGATAGTGACAGGGCGACCTGCAAGCAAGTCGTCCTGGAAACCCGATTGACCTGTAAGCAGGACAACCGGGGGAACCCGGCCAACCTGTAAACAGGTCAACCGGGAGAATTGGCAATGATCACTAAGGATCGGAGCGGAGGAAGCCGACGGTGATGGAAGTCGACAGTAAAGGGGGCCGAAAGGAGAGAGAGCGGCTAAGAAAAGATGTGAATGCATGAGACCTCTTAAGAGGTAAGCACCCGGCCGAAGCAAATACTTGACACCTCTTAGAAGATCTCAATCATCACAGACAAAGAAGAGAGAAAAGAGGAAGAGTCGTAGCTCTGATAGGGTCACATGACCAAGGAAAGGAAGAGGATCCGAAAGCCGGCGCAAGAATGACCGGAACGAGAGTGGATCCAAAAGCCGGCACAAGATAAGTGTGACCGGAACAAGAAAGGATCCAAAAGCCGACACAAAACAACTGTGATCGGAACTAGAGAGGATCAAAAGCCGGCACAAGACAAGTATGACCGGAACGAGAAAAGATCCAAAAGCTGGCACAAAACAAGTGTGACCGGAACTAAAGAGGATCTAAAAGCCGGCACAAGACAAGTGTGACCGGAACGAGAAAGGATCCAAACGCCGGCACAAAACAAGTGTGACCGAAACTAAAAAGGATCTAAAAGCCGGCACAAGACAAGTGTGACCGGAACGAGAAAGGATCCAAAAGCCGGCACAAAACAAGTGTGACCGGAACTAAAGATGATCTAAAAGCCGGCACAAGACAAGTGTGACCGGAACGAGAAAGTATCCAAAAGCCAGCACAAAACAAGTGTGACCGGAACTAGAGAGGATCAAATGGTGCAAGACGGATTGGTAGGGCGCAGAGCGCAAAAATACCAAGGCGCAAGGGCACAGAGCGGGGCGATGGGGCAGGCGAATCGACTAAGCGCAAGGGCATAGGGTGCAAGGCGGGCTGACAAAGCTCAAGGCGCAGCGGACGGCGGGCATGGGACGCCAAGGCGGCCGGATCAAACGGCTTAGGGCTCCGACAGCTATTAAGACCGATGGGCGCGGGCTGGAGCCGAAGGAGGAGCGGTAGCTCGAGCGCAGGGCTGCAGAGAGAGCGCAACAGATCAAGCGCAAGGCGAAAATGCGAAGAGCCGGTCATGTACAAAAGGGCCGGATCGGGTGGCGAGATACTATGAGCACAGGATCCGGGCGGCGCAAAGGGCCAGGTGAAAAGAGGGTCGGATTGTGTGCAGAGGGCCGTGTCGGGTCGGATGCAGCAAGACGCAAAGCACAGTCGTCCGATGCAGGATGGATGGCTGTGATCATTTATATAGAGAGAGAACTCGACCGCACGGCGCAGTCACCGGCTCAAAGCAAGATCGATGGGCGCGGGCTGGAGCGGAAGGATGAGCGGTAGCTTGAGCGCAGGGCCCCAAAGAGAGTAATAGGTACCGGTGCGGGATACGGATGTGGTGCGAGAAACTGAAGTGGTGCGGGAAACTGAAGGTGCGGGATAGTACCGAACGGATCGGACACCGGTACGGGATAAGTGGGCGGTGCGGGATACGTGCGGGATAGTACCGAACGAAACGGGATAGATACCACAATAATAGATACCGCAGAGAAGCAGATAAGGAAAGAGAGAGAGAATAGAGGAGAGAACGAGAGATCCGGAGACGGGATCGGCGCGAGGTAGAGAAGATCGGGATGGGGTGCGCCTCGTGTGCAACCTGGACACGAGAGAGGAGCGTCGGTCGGCGGCCGGATTAACCGACGCGGGGAGCAGGAGGCTGGCTCGGTGACGGAGCAGGTGGCCGACGGCCGACACAGGGACCTCCCCTGCCAGATCTGGAGCGGATGCCGGCCGGTGGGGAGGAACCACTTGGTCGTGCACTGCACCAGGAACCTCCCCTGCCCGATCATCTCCTCGGCTTTCTCCTTCTCCAACCCGGAGAAGCAACGGCACGTCCGGACCGTCCGAACCAGAAACAGGACGGCGTCGAACTTCGGTAGGGAGTGGAGGTCGAGGTGCTGGACGACGCGAAAGATCATGCGGCCGAGCTCCTAATCGTAGCAGTCGACGGTGTGGGAGACCTCGGCGATCGGTAGGGGGATGCGGTTCTGTCGCATGACGAGGTAGGAGCAGGCGCCGATGAGGACGGGGAACCAGTCACCATCTCCGAACTCGCCGTCGGTGACGCTGGAGACCATGGCGGTGACCTCGGCGGCACGAGGGACGGAGAGGCGGACGACGGTGGTGATGTGGGAGATGAGGGCGTTGGCGTGGTAAGCCTTGCGCTATCGGTAGCCGAAATCGCCGACGGAGTGGATGAGGGTGCCCTCCGGCCAGCCGTCGACCGCGAAGGCCTAGGCCTGGAAGTTGTCGCAGCCGTGCTCGAGGCCGCAGGATTCGCAGACTTTGGTGCCGGAGGCGGGGTCGACGATCAAGCTGCCATCGCCGCAGCTCCTGCAGAGCGCCATCGCGGCGGTGTCGAGAGAGAGAGAGCGAGATGGGAAAAAACAATTTTTATTTTTTTTCCCGGCCTCCTCGATGTTGTCGATGACGACCGAGGAGGCCGAGGCCGGAGAGGAGAGCGTCGAACCCTAGACCAAGAGGGTTGGCTCTGATACCATGTTACGAAGAGAGGGGGAGAGAGAATAGGATTGGAGAGAAAATCTCCTTGTATTATCTCATTGAACTCACTTGCATTACATAAGACTACCTCTCTTTATATAGAGAGAGTACGCACACCATTATCTTACCACAACCGAGGTGGGACTAATAGAATACTAACACACTACATCTAATATATACTAAGACACATGTTTTCGAAAAATTAAGCATCTTGAATTTCATATTGCTTACTACTTCAAACCAATATATATATATATATATATATATATATATATATATATATATATATATATATATATATATATATATATATATATATATATATATATATATATATATATATATATATATATATATATATATAGGGGCATGCTATAATGCGGCATGTGGTACGTGCGGCACTGTACCATAGCCGTCTGATGCAAGTGCATCGCATGCACCGCTACGTGCATCAGACGGCTGCTGTACAGTGCCGCACTTACCGCTGCCGCATTATAGCATGCCCCTATATATATATATATATATATATATATATATATATATATATATATATATATATATATATATATATATATATATATATATATATATATATATATATATATTAAGGGTTATATAGTTTTCAAAGGAATTGATTATTGCACATTTTAAGCTGCTCGACAGTTGAGCTTCTTCAATAGTCGGAACATGAGAGACCGATCACCCTCATTCAGTACCTTTAGGATCAATTGTCTAATCTTGATGAGGAGGAGAAGTGCCTACCTCTCAACCTGCTGGATGAGAACACCATTCTTGATATAGCTTCGGTTATCGGCTTCTCCATTAAGGGGAAAGGCTCAGGGTCTTTCCTACCACAGATCCGTGGATTGTAAAAATTGAGGGCTTTAAAGTCTTAGAACTAAGAGGTCTTTTGCTTCTTGTTTGTAATACCAGGGCGATTTTGTTATCCCGTGTTGAATGTGGTTACACCTCAGGTGTTGGTGCCTCTTAGGCATAGTTAATACTTTCTTTTTCGGACAAATTACAAAAACCTCCCCTGAACTATACACCTCGTTTCATATTGGTCCCTCAATTTTTTTTTTGAACAATTTGATCCCTAAACTATGCTCCGTATGCATTTAGCCCCCCTCAGTTAACTTTTATTCCGAAAATACCCATGTCCTAGTAACATAAATTAAATATTTTAAATAATTTTGAGTCTTATTTGAAACTGATAAGGGTATTTTTGGGACAAAAAGTTGATGGAGGGGGCTAAATGCACACAGAGCATAGTTCAAGGATCAAATTGGTCAAAAAAATAGTTGAGGGACCAATATGAAATGAGATGTATAATTCAGGGGAGGTTTTTGTAATTTGCCCTTCTTTTTCATTTAATAAATTGGTAGGGGCCAAGGCTGAACCCCCCCCCCCCCCCCCCCCCCCCCCCCTCATTTCACTGAGATGGATTCTCTTCAAAAAAAAAATAACAATCAAGACGAGGCAAATAGGATTTTCTCTTTCAAAATCTTCAATCATGAGCAATTGTCCAGAATGGACTGAACATACCTCTGGGGGATACTCTTACTTATGGAAATGATCAGTTGATCATCTTCACAAAAAAATCATCAAATTCTAAAACCTCTGGGGGCGTCAAATGTTAGAAGCTTTATTGACTGTTCATTTTAACCGTTAATTTGAATAACATATTCGATGCACCTAGAAGTTATAAACTTTGATGATTTTTGGTGAGGATGATCAACTTGCCCTAGATAGCATCCCCATCAAGTTTCATCAAATTATGAAACCTCTATGGTAGGTAAAAGACGGCGTGTAATTGCATAAGTAAGATTCCATATGTAATCAACAGTCTATATAACAAAGTCGTTCACCAACAATCTTTAACTCAAGTATAAGCTATTTACTCTTCAGATGGAGGAAGGCACAGAGGTCGGCGAGCATCTCAATACCTCTAATCAATGTGGTCTAAGAACTTATTATTGTTGGCAAAGAAATAAAAGATGAAGACAATACACTATTTCTTCTGGGTTCACTTTTCTCGTCTTTAGAGCATCTGGGGATCATGTTGCTCTATGGGAAGGAAACCATCAAGTTCCATGATGTTGCAGGTGTGCTTCTTTCAAACGAGCTGCGGTTGAAGTGAGCAGGTGCTACTAGCGAAAATCGTGGAGAGGGTATATTGGTGGTCGGGGAAGGGGTGCAAGGAATATGAAGAAATTTCCTTGTTGGAATTGTGGCAAGTTTGAAAACTTCAAGAACGACTGCAAGTGGATAAGAGAAGGAGAATATTATGGAAATAGCTCCAGTTCAATGAAAGTCTGGGAAAATGCAAATCAAGTATCGGTGGTATATTTTCGATGAAGAATTTGTGATCTTGGTGACCACTGAGCATAAAAGCCGTGGTTGAATTCTTGATAGTTGCAGCACACATTATGTGTGCTCACACAGGGGGTGATTCAATAGCTATGCAGGGTGTGAGGGTGGCAATATGATGATTTATGATAACTCTTGGTTGATAGTGAAGGGAGTCAGTAACATTCACTTAAGGTTGTCAAATATGATAAAACAATTCTGACCCTCATGAACGTTCGTCATGTTCTGGGGATGAGGATGAATATTATTTTTACTTTCCGAATTAGATTCTCTCGGGTATACATCAGTTCAGGTGGAGTTCTGGAGGTTTGGGTTTGTGATTCTGTAATCTTGGAAGGTGCCTGTAATGGAGGTTTGTACAAGGTTACTGCAAGAGTAGTTCAGAAGGCAGAGGCTTCAGCGAGGGGCAAGTCTGCAGGTGGAGCATTCTCATGTCACAAGAAGATGAAGAATAAGTGGGTTCCTATCAAGTCCACCGCAAAGGTGGACTTTGTCGATTACAGATGATAGGGCACCTGACGTAGGATGCAGGCATCCGGTGTAGGATGCAATATGGCAACAAGGATGGCAATGGATTTCCACATGTTCTCAGAGCAGTTAGCGGTGATGGCACGGAGTTAGCTTTTCAAGCCAAGGTGGAGATTTTTAGGTTTTGGCTTGCAAAAGCCAAGCCCAGGAATGATCGAGCGCACGACTTCGACAAGGATCGTGTGCGAATGGGTGAATCGGTGAAAAAAAGCTGAGGAAAAATTCTAGGCAAGTTGTGTGCACGACTTGTCAGAGTTGTGCGCACGATTCGGGTTGGCAGCGAGAATCTGTGTGAGCAGATTTGTACAAGATGCAGTTATTTGGGCCGTTTTTTGGGGTTCTTGAGACCTAAGTCTCCTATATATATATAGTGGTTTAAGGTTTAAAGAAGTATGTATTGCAACCATCATTGAAGAAAGAGATAGAGCTTGTGAGAGAGATCATGTAGAAGAAAAGAGGAAGAAAAAGAAGAAGGAAAATGGAAGGAGAGGAGAGAAGAGAGATTTTCTCCAGTCATGGCTCTCAGATTCTCGAGTCTTCATCAAGGTTTCTCATTGTATCGGCCCACCATCTTCTCCAGTTGATCATTTTTGGGTGTTACCCGATAATCTCCTGTACATGTACTCCCGTGTGTGTCTTCGTCGTGAAATTGTTCTGAGTGGTAGGTTAAAATACATACGTGGGGGGCCAACAAACGGTGACTCACTACCAGTAATTGCAATCTTCTTAAATTGAAAATCTTATTCCTTGATTGCCGGTAATCTCTTCTGTATTTCTCTTGTGTCTTGTGTGGGGTGGTGTGCATCGATCTTTTCTGATTTTGCCATCTGTGCGAAGCGTCGGCGTTCAACCCCTCAGAAGATCACACTTTCATTAGGACCCAGTGGCCATTAGTAGATCGTTGGAGCCCTTGGTTCCCAACAAGAGTACTCCCACAACGGCTAGAGGACTGTCATTGGTGGCTTCATAAACCCTCTGGTAGACCTCCCCTTACGACCCAAGTTTTGGGGCGAGAGAGTATCGAACAAATTGTTCACTCTCTTCCAAATGGCATCCCATCTTTATTTTGCTAAAAAAAATCATACCCATTTGAAGAGATGACCTCCATATAAATTAAGAATGGCCAGTAGGTTACACCTATCAGATGATGGTGGACCATCTATTTAACAATTGCAAACTGGAATCTAAAAAATCTGCCAAGGATTCCAAATGGTATTCAACTCCCACTCCTTTATCGATGTGGGACTATTCTCAACAAATTTGACAGAAATTTAATTTTTTGAAAAATGAATTCGATAAGTAACTACCTCAACCTGCTTGTTTGGAAGGCTTGAATCCTTACCTCCTTCCTCGCAGTAGCCGACCAGACCTACAAGATTCTGATGCTTTACTCTCGAAAGCAGCTCGACTTCTGATACAAGAAAAAAATTAAATCTTTTAGCAGGCAATCGGTAGAGAAATCATCGTCATCATCATCATCTAAGTCTTATATCCATCGCGACGGGTATGATCGAATACATGGCAAATTGACAAAATTTGGAATGGGCTCCACTACTGTACCCAATAGAGAGAGATAAATTTTTGAATGGGCGCCACTACGGTACCCAATAGGGAAATTTCGGTATCATACTGAACCCATCTCTAGCATCCATTTCATTTTTCATACATCAAAGTGGTGGGAGCATTATTCTAAGGGCCATGGGATGAAGCCTAGGAGGATGACTCCATTGGATGGTCCCAATGAATTTCAGTACGGTACCCAAGTCAGTACCATAGAATTTCTTTTTTGGAAAGACATAAATGATCGAATTTTTATTAGGGCAGGAGCCCAATATATAAACAAGATGGTATAAGTCCCATACACAATGGAATCATGTATATCCTAACACATACAAGCACCACTACAAAGCTCATGAGAACGTTTACCATTTCGGAATTCTTGGACGCTCTGATACGATTCGGCGTGCGCTCTCTTCACCGCGAGCACCTCCTTGTCATCGAACACGCCCTTGTACACGTTCCCGAACGCGCCCGAGCCAAGTAACGACTCCCTTCTGAACCAATCGGTGGCCTTCTCCAATTCATCGAATCGGAACCTCCGCAAATCCGATATCGTGGTTCGAACGTCTGTCGAAACCCAAACCCAAACCCAAACCCAACAATCAATCTACAATCTACAAGTACAGACCACCACCACTCATGATCAAACGCTACTCACCTCTTGAAGAATGCTGCCGCTTGTGCCTCCCGGCGCAGCTCCTCCGGATGCAGAAGTACAGCATAACGGCGGCGCTTACGCCAGCGACGACGACTAAGATCGATACCCACACTAAGTCACGAGTAAGCGGCTTCGCCGAGCTTTCGCCGACTACTTCCATGGAGATCGGCGCGTTCGAAGCCATTGGAGGCATGGACCTTAATGCCATGGATCCACTTATACTGAGCTTCAGTGCCCTGTGGAACTACAACACCATGCATCAGATACCAGCCATTTTGCTCATCATCCACATGTTTGCAGAGAGAGAGAGAGAGAGAGAGGAGAGAGAGAGAGAGAGAGAGAGAGAGAGAGAGAGAGAGAGAGAGAGAGAGAGAGTGTTGAAGCACAAGAAATCAGGAAGAAATTCCCAGTTTATGTATCCTTGGTCGCCATATGTTAATACGTCTTCTTGACCTGAGAGTTGGACCTGGTCTTTCAGGGCGGCACATAGTCCGCAGCACAAAGAGGCACTCTAACTATTAATTGGGTTATTTTGACTTTGCCCCCCAAACTTTGCCTTAAATTAGATTTTACCCCCCATATTTTCATTAATTAGACTTTACCCCCCAAAACTAACTGTTCCGTTAGCTCACTAGGGGTGTTCATTGGTTCGGGTTGACCCGCCAAACCGAACCGAACCGGTCTATATGGTTCGGTTTGGATCGGGTATTTTTGACCGTTTGGTTTGGTTCGGTTCCAAAAAAAAAAAAACCTATGGTCGGTTCGGTTCTGGGTTGTGAGTTTTTTAACCCGAACCATTGGTACTATAACCTCAGTAGTTACTACTATACAGTGTACAGTCTCACTAATATTGTACATTACATGGTGGTGACCCCAATTACAACCATTCGATGCATTCAAAACTTTCAAGTGTTCAACGGTGTGATGAAATTGAAGAGTGAAGGGTGTTACCCACATAATTACTAGCACCCCCAAATCCCAACTTATGAAATATCTCAAAGTGAAAAATTAAGGGTGTTACTAGTAATTCTATAGGGGCAAATAGCAGCACCCAAAGTTAAAGGCTTAAAAATGAAACATGAACCAACTCAGCGGCTCAACCATTCACGCCTCACGGTGTGATGACGAGCGATTTGAAAGACCCGTAGAACCAAACCGAACTTTTCCGGTTTGGTTTGGTTCGGTTTTTACCAAGGAATGGTTTGATTCGGTTCCATTTTCTAGAGAACCGATCAACTTCGATTCGGTTCCAAATTTATAAAAAAACCGAACCAACCCGAACCATGAACACCCCTACAGCTCACCATCTAAGAGAAAGGATGAGCTGACAGAAAAGAAATAAAGTTTTGGAGCGTGAGCTGACGGAACAGTTAGTTTTGGGGGGTAAAGTCTAATTAATGAAAGTATGGGGGGGTAAAGTCTAATTCAAGGCAAATTTTGGGAAGTAAAGTCAAAATAACCCCTATTAATTCTCATCCATGATGCATGCCACATGGCACTAACGGCATCGCAACGTTTGTGGCTAAGTGCAATTATGTGGTCGAGTGAAGTGTGGGTAGGGCTGGTAATTTCGGACCCGACACGGCAGACCCGACATGAAGTTAGCGGGTCTGGATCAGGGCTAAACGGGTTCGGGTCGTAAACGGATTGACATGATAGACCCGTTTAATAAACGGGTCGAGTCCGGGTTTTGGGTCGGGACACGGTAGACCCGGGAAAACCCGTTTAAAATTCAATGGGTTGTGTCGGGTCGGGTCAGGCTGGGTCTACCCGTAATCCGATACAGTAATATGATGTACCAGCGGGTCTATGGGGTCAGGTCGGGTCGAGTCAGACATGGTCGGATCAGGTCAATTGAATAGACCCATGTTGTAAACGGGTCTTATCGGACCTACCCATTCATAAACGAGTCGGGTACGGGTTTAGAATCTAGACACGATTTGTTAAACGGGTCGGGTCCAAATCTAGGGGTTTTGGACACGACCCGAAACTAGACACGACACGAACCCGACACAACCTGACCCGTTGCCACCCCTAAATGTGGGTATGCCCACCGACCTATCGGGTAGAATCCGTGTAGTTTGTAATCGCCTCTAAACATTTCCTTTGATGCCCCCCCCCCCCCCCCCCCCCCCCCTCATCTGGAGAGTTCTCAAAAAAAAAAAAAAAAACATCTGTTGCTAAGTGCAATTCACGGTGGGATCGACGGTAGGCATACATGACAGGTGAATCGCACTCAGTCTGACATCCAAAGGCCAAAATGATGTGCCACATGGCACGCATCGACCCGCTACCATGCCAACTGTAGGTCACTTGGGATCATAGAAGTTTCCAACTCTTAATAATTTAGTTTTCTTTTTACCCTTTGTCTGTCGTGTGGGGGTTGAGTGTGATTCATCAGTATGATTGGGTGCAACGGATGGCTATGATCCGGACACATCATTCTGGCTAAAAGAAGTCGGTAGAGTATTCTGGTTAAATAATAATTTTTTTTTTATTTTATCTGAAGAGCATCATTTGCTGAGGCTAGCAGGCTGTCCTAATTTTTAATCCACTGGGGTTATCAGAAGGGCCGTGGATTGAGTCTTAGGGTTTCCGAATATTCTAGTGAGCCAATAATATAGAAATATTTAATTTCTAGGGCTGACTTGTCACTGTCAAAGGGCCTCGTGACATGGCATCTCATTAGGCTCTGGTTTCCTTGGTTTGGGTGAGGTAAGGGACCGTGCCAAAGGCTACATCCCAATGGTTGTACTAATTCTAAACAAGTTGTTTGGCCCAGTCTCAGTCCGGGTTTAAGAAATCAAACACCCTGTAGAAGAAAGGGAAAAATTTTCAGCACATCCTGCGTACGCTATAATTGCGGGGCCCACTGTGATTCAAGAGACATGGGGTAGCAGGTCCTAGCACATGGGGGGTAGTGGCCTCCAGGCTCCAGCACTTAAAACATGCTGATAGGCTCTGGGCATCGGTTGAAGTGTACGCAGGATGTTCTGAAAATTTTTCCAGGAGAGAGAGAGAGAGAGGTGTTCCGAAAAGAAGACCCATCTTGAGGTTGCCACGTGTCACCTAGAGAATGATGAGACCTGACACTTAGCGCGTCAAGTTGTTTGATGCAATTGTTTCCGTATAGAGTTAAAGATATAATAGAATTAAAAGATGTCCATAATGTCCATCAATTCACGACTCCTTCAAATAATTTTTGCGCATGATCTCATTATTGTCTTGCGAACTATTGAAGCATTGACAGATATGCTCAATTGATGAAACCCAACTATATAAAACAGGAGGGGCTTGTGACCCCATAAAAGTTTTGTCGGGGTGAAAAACTATTATGATTGAATCGGGGAGAGGGATAAAGAGGGCTTCGGATTTAAAAGAGGGTTAGGGGAGTGTGATTCACCTCGAGAGGGGGATAAAGAATGGCTGAGTTTAAATAGAGTTGAGATGGAAGGATAGGATTAAACGGGAAAAAGAATATATGATGTGAGGACTAGACAACAAAAACATATATCTATATAACAAGGGACATCGGTTTTGTGCTGACTAGGACAAAACAGAGCAAGCTGACTAGACAAAACTCTCCCGCGCACGCGATCCCAACCGTTCGCTCTCTCTTCCCTCGATCTCTATCTCTGTCTCTCTCTTCCCCTGATCTCTCTCTCTCTCCTCGTATCTCTCTTTCTCTTCCCCTGATCTCTCTCTTCCCCCAATATATCTCTCTCCCCGTCTCTCTCTCTCTCTCTCTTCTTCATGATCTCTTCTGTATCTTCGTATCTCTCTCTCTCTCCGTCTCTCTCTTCCCCGAACTCTCTCTCTCTCTCTCTCTCTCTCTCTCTCTCTCTCTCTCTCTGTCTCTCCCTCTCTCTTTCTCTTCCCCCGATCTCTCTCTTAGGGCTGACAATTTTGGACCCGACACGGCAGACCTGACACGAAATTAGCGGGGTTCGGGTCTAGGTTAAACGGGTTCAGGTCATAAACCCGTTTGGTAAACGGGTCGGGTCCAGGTTTTGCCTCTGACCCGTTTAAGACCCATTTAAAAATCAATGGGTCGATTCGAGTCGGGTCTACCCAGCATAAACGGGTCATAGCGGGTCTACCTGTTTATAAACGGGTCGAGTATGGGGTTAGGTTCTAGACACGATTAGTTAAACGGGTCGGGTCCAGGTTTAAGGGTTTTGGACACGACACGCAACCAGACGCGACACGAACACGACATGACCCGACCCATTGCCAGCCCCTTCTCTCTCTCTCTCTCTCTCTCTCTCTCTCCGAACTCTTTCTCTCTCTCTCTTCCCCCGATATCTCTATCTCTCTATATATCTCTCTCTCTCCGATAGGCACGGGCATGCACTAGTTTATATAACATTGCATGGTGATCTACAAACTGATTAGACAAAATGAAACAACAAGTTTACTAGACAAAAATGAGCATCCGTTAGAAGCCCATCGTCAACGGCTTAAATTTAGCCCCTGTTTTCTGATGATGATTTGAAATCCCATCCCTTTCATCGAAGCCATCTGTCGTCAAAGGAAAGTGTCATCTAAGGAAAACGATATCGATTTTAAAAGGAAAACATCATCTAAGGAAAGCTAGCTATCATGTCAGTGAACCCGATTTCAAGCGTTTCCGTCATTGATCCCAATTTCAAAAAGAAAGTGTCATCAAATAAAAGCTCCTTATTTCAAAAGCTTCACCTTGTGATCCCGATTTCAAAAGGAAAACCTCATCAGAGGAAAGTTGTCATCACAACAAACGTTTTCCTCTTTGATCCCAATTTTAAAAACAAAGTGTCATCAAAGGAAAGCTCCTAATTTTAAAAGTTTCACCATATATATGATCCCGATTTCAAAAGAAAAACCTCATTTATAGCAAAATAAAAAAGAGAAAACCACATCAGAGAAAAGTTGTCATCACAGTGATCCCGATTTTTTTTTCCCACCCTCATACCTCTCAATCTCTCCCTCCCTCATGATCTCCTTCTCTGAAATACTCCCCAACCTGACATGCACATGCTCGCCCAGTCCTCCCCAATGGCTATATTTATCTCATGGTCTCTTTTATCCCAAGTTGGAGGCTTTTACCAATTCTTGCCTGGATTTTGGTAAGATGAAATTTGGTATTTTTTTTCTTTAATTTGTTCGATTTCTTTGATTTGTTCTTTCTAAATCATCTTTAGTTCCTCAATTAAAGTTATTTGTTGATTTTTTTTTTTGAAAAAGTATGATCATCCTAAGACGAAAAGCGTTACAGGCGGATATTCTCTCTCTCTCTCTCTCTCTCTCTCTCTCTCTTCACATTACAGGCGGAGATTCTCTCTCTCTCTCTTTCCTTTTATTTGATTTCTCTTTCACTCCTTTTATTTGATTTTGTTGGATGAAAATCTCCTCTGCTCCGGTGCCACGGTCACTATCATCAGTAAATAGGTAGACAGGGATCGGGCCCCTCCCCTATTTCTCCTCTGAGCAGCAAAGAGAGTGCATCATCATCAATAAAGAGTGACGCCTCCCCTGTTCTTCTTCGATAGTGGGCAGCGAGAATGAGGAGGGAGATCTACTCCGGTCCGACGACTACAACCTCCAACATCAGTAAAGAGGGAGAGAAGTTCCCCAACAATGGGCAACGACATTGAGGAAGGGGATCTCCTCGGGTCCGATGGCCACAACCACCATCATCAATAGAAAGGGAGAGAGGGATCAATTGTTATGCATCACCTTAAATATGGGACACCTTAATTTTATTTATTTTTAGAGCTTTGACCCATTGCCACCTTTTTTTCCCTATATGGCGGGCTGGGTTTAGCAATTGCTCAAAAAAAATCTCTCTAACTCTATCAATCCAATAACATTCTTAAAGAGTTTGTGATGATTTGCCCACAACAATGTCAGTGTGAGTTTTCACTTATGATGATATTCATCCAACCTATTTTGTCAACTTTCTTTGCCGATTCTGATGTGGAACCCGATCACAGGCGCCCCTTTGCCTCGGCCATCACACCAACCCTAATTTGACATTATGTTAGTGTGTGTGTTTTGTCGTATGTTCAAATAACATCTCCCTCCAATATGGGTATGCTTTGATGGTGTGGTCAGAAGTTGGACCATCTCCCTCCAGTGTTGGTCTGCTCTGATGACGAGGTAAGAAGTTGGATCATCTTTCTTCAGTATTGGTCGATCTGCTCTGATGGTGAGGTAAGAAGTTGGATGGTCTGCTACTCCATAGGCAACCAACCCTTGCAGTCATTTTTGTTACTTGAAGAGGAAGGTATATGAAAAATGTGGTGGAGGTTTCTCCACACCATTGCTACAATTGGGTTTTCACCTCTTCTGATAAAAGGGCATATCTGAGCGTCTATTTTTTTCTACTCTTTTTTTATTTTATTTATCATCAATATCTTCTTTACATCAGCTTCAGCTTTGGGCCGTTGAATGGGTTCAAAGTGCTAATCATGAATTTCCATGAACACTCTAATGTGGCCTCCAACATCTCCAAGCACGTCTTTGGGCAGCCTCCTGCCAATTTTTTTTTCCCCTATCATTGCTTGGAATGTTTGGCCGGGATATAGAGCAGTCTACTAAGAAAAAATTTGAATTTCAATGGCATGTCTTGCTCTTTATCAGTCATTTATTTTAATCCCGTAATTTGTTTCTTAAGACTTTTGCTATAAGATTGAGCTGCATTTGATCTAACTTGGATCCACTGAGATTGGATACTTGGTATGTAGGTTTCGTTTTTATTGACATTGTAAATTAAAAAAAAAAAAAAAACTTTGTTCCTAACCAAAAATGTTTTGTAAGCATGCTTTTGTTATGGGGATATTGATGTGTTTTCTGTTTTACATTTTTCTTTATTTTATGTGCTTGGTATTCTCGCCCATGGTCACCACAGTACCACAAAACCTTTGTGTGGGTTTTGGGACACTACACCCGCAACCAGCGTCAGTTAATTGCCTTAAGAACATCTGTTAAATCTTTTTTTCCTCTAAACTACTAATGTATTATTGCCTTTTTGACTTTTGAGTCATTTAAAAATATCATTTTATATCTAGGCATGAGACCAACAATACAACTTAAAGTATTATAAGTATTATCTATTACGTTTAATACTAATATATCTGAACTTGAGAATCCAATTCATATAGGGCCACGATGAGTTATTGACTAATGATTGATTAGTCCCTCCCAATTAGTCACTAATTTAGCCCCTTAATAGGTATTATATATATTTATAATAATTTATGTATATGAAAGGTAGGGCAAGGTCGGGCTATAGGTTTCCTTAGCTCGGCCCTCATCATGGACGACTTATGAAAAACAAGTCCGCCCCAACCCCCAAGACCTTGGAGGGCACGGTTTTGGTGGACGGGTGGTCGAGCTGGGTACCCTCTCTAAAGGGCCATATTGACATGCCTACCTAGAATGGGTGCCCCCAGAATGTTCTTATCATACTTGGTAAGACAGAGGGTAGAGAGAGAAAGGGGAGTAAAGTGTGATGATTCTTTCACTATAACGGCAACATTCCTCACTCTTACAATAAGCAAAGGATCAGTCCCTTCCTCTTTACCCCAGTTATCGTGTGCTGACATATGTCGTTTGATAATCCGATTCGTATAAACATTTGTTTGTATCATTGAAGAAAAAAATTATTTAAGAGTAACGCCTCATCAAAATTTTGTATACCAAAGATTTGGTAATGTCTTCAAGTCGTTCAATTACTTGAACAATTTGCAGTGCTACCGCTTTGCGGGCGATTAATATTTTGTTGGCTTATTTGTGTGACTAAACCACTTTGTAAGAAAATACATGTAATCCTACCATTAGGTGGTGACAAACTTGTTGGAATTAGGTTCCGCTAATCAGAGTCGCAGCGGAAGCAAAAGAAAGATCCGAAGATCATACGGTGTATGTTTCATTACAATTCGTGATACAAAACAATCTACATGCAAATCAATGATCTTAGCATATGTGCGGACACCCTAGAGGCATACTATACGATCTACGGAAGACATGCATGCATCTACTTAGGTGTTTAGATTCATCATACCTTATGGATCTATGATCCGGAGATTACGGAACGATGAAGAACCACACTTGAATCGCAAGGGAAACTGTCGGATAGCACCTTGTCCTTTGCGAATTGAAGAATCCTCGAAATCCCGTCTCTGAGTGCAAGGATTTCGAGCCGACGGAAGAATCCATTACGAAGACGATGGCGAGCCTCGAGATTTTCTCCTCCTTTTTCTCCTTTCTTCCTTCTCCTTCCTTCCTCTTCCTTCTCCCTTCTTCTTCCTCTCTTTTCCTTGGCCGAAACCACAAAGGAGGAGCACAAAGGGTCGGATTTTTGGAGGGGAGGGAGTAGAACCATTGGGGCTGGCCCTCCCCTCCCTATTTCCTTTATAGGGCCGGTCTCCCATGGCTCCAAGGAGCCTAGGGCCGGCCCCTAGGTGGATAGGGATGAGGGGGGGTCGGATTTAGGTCTTCCGGGTGTAACACCTGTGGTGTTAGATTTGAGGATAATAGAAATCCTCAATGGCTAGTTTCGTCTTTTTGCAGCCAGACTTTTTCTTTGGGCTTTTTCCCAATAAATGGATCGTAAACCTATGAGATGTTTTACGTTCACATTCTCCGTAACTTCGAGCATGTCACGATGGTGCGTTCCGTGCAACGATCATGTGTATGCGCAGCCAGTTTCGGCAGCCCGACAGGTAAACCCTAGAAAAACGATAATTTGTCGATAGTTGTAGCTGTTTTGTTTTTTGCAAAAGATCGGATGATCGTATCGTAACGAAACAAGATACGTTAGATGAGGCTCTGAGAGAGCCTTCCAATGAGCCTGAGTTAGGGTCAATCCGACACCCGGGTGAATAGTTATTGCTATTTTGAGTTTTGGAGTCTTTCCTTCTTTTCGGGAGATCTAGAAGTCAAAAAATTATGTACCAAGTGCTGACGCGTTCGCGTTGACGAGACCTTTCTAACGAATCCTCTCGGGCCCTATTCTGACTTCCGGTTTGATAGTTACGGGTGATTATTCTTTTCAGCCCGGTTGATGGACGAATCGCACCCGGATTCCAACCGAGCCCGGTTCAGGGCTCGGGACCGAGCCCGACCAGCCCTAGAGCCTGCCTCCCGGTCTCCTAACATAATTTAGGCTCTCTTGACCTCTCTCCCCAGTTATTAAAATCCGAAATTCGGATGAGAATAATCGGGTAAGATTTTGGGATGATAAACCCCTACCTTTTAGTCCTTATCCCTTCCCCCTTATTAGGAAACCTTAACCAACCCTATCCCACGTCCCTCCTTATCACAGCCTCCCCCTTTTTTCTATAAATAGAGAGAGAGAGAGGAACGTGAGAGAACGTGAAAAAAGAGAGAGAGAACGAGAGGAGAGAGAGAGAGAACGGGAGAGAAAAAGAGAGAAAACGGGAGAGAAAGAGAGAGAGAGATAGAGAGAGAGATGCAGAGAGAGACAGAGCGAGCGAAGACAGAGAAGGAGGAAAGATCGAGGGAGATGGAGCGCCGACCCGCCCCTCGCCGGAGCCCCGGCGAGCACGCCGAGACACCCGCAGGTCAGCCCCCTCTCACCCTCACATCCTCCTCTGCGACCCAACCCCGCGACCGCCCTTCCTCCTCCCATGCCGCGGCCCACACGGGCGGACACCGCCGCCACCCGAGCCCCCCCCCCGGCGCACCACCACCGGCCGCAATCCCATGCGAGCCCCTCCGGCCGAGCCTCGGGCTCCGACGGGCGCTCCGGCCACCTCCCACCGTGCCTCCTCCGTAGGGGTGGCGCGGGAGAGGCCGGCCGAGCGCTCGCCGGCGCTCCAGGCCGCCCCTCCCGCCGGCCGCCGACGCGCAGGAACCCCCCCCCCCCCCCCCCCCCCCCCCCGTGCTGGTTTCGGTCTCGTGGAGAAGAAGGATATGGGGGGGGGGGGTAGTTTTGTATTTTCCCATGTTTTAATTAACTGCAGACCCGACCCGACTGCACAGCAACCCGACCCGACTACACAGCAGACCCACAGACCCGGCCCAACAGTGAACCGGCCTGGTTCACCTGAACCAGACCCGTAAACCGTCTAGAATTGGTTCGACTGCCATTTCTCCGTCCGAACTCGGAATTGGACGAAACCAGCGCCATTTCGACCGGCTCGGAAATTCCTACCTATTGGTCATAGTCTAGAATAGTAATTGTACTGTTTAATACCCCGTTTTATCCTTCGACCCGATATTATCGCGGTACCGTGGTTTGACCGCCGTTTCATCGTCCGAACTCGGATTCGTACGAAACCAGCGGCATTGTGCTCAGAACTTTGAGTCCCACCTATTAAACCCAGAATATAACCCTAGAACCCCTTCTACCCTATTGAACCGATCGTAGACCGGTTTTCACCGGTTTGACCCGAAACCGTTCGACCGAAGTCGGATTCCAGCGAAACTGGAACCATCGGAAAGGGTTCTTCGAGCCCGATTCGATGAGTAGGTTTAGTTTCTGTTTACTTGATTGGCCTAGTATTGTTTAGGTTTGAGTTCTTTAATCGCACGGATTTGCATGCTGTCGACTCAATATTGGTCCCCTATCGAGGGTGCCCGACTATCCTTGGCATAGAACCCTCATCGTAGATTCTTTTGTTTTTATCGATAGAGTTGTGATGCGGAGCTGTGGTTATTATCAGACCTTGATCGTGGTGATCCAGCGGAGACGTATCAGAAGCAACTAGCAAGCCGAAGTCGTGTGCGATCGACAACCAGGTGACATCTACTACCCTTGCGTGGTCTTTAATAGTGGGAAATGAGAATGACTAAGGGTAGGTGTCCATGACACTGCATGCGGGCCCCGCCGGGCATCGTCGCATGTGGTCAAGTGGACCCCGCCTTGCATGCGGAGTCGCGAGTCCGGCGACGCATGCTTAAAATATTAATAGAATAATAATAATGATTGCTTAATTTTGATGGTATGGACACCGTAATTAGGGTTCCCTTAAGTTAAATAATAAATTGAATAACTAATAATTATCGGGACCCACCCTCCTGAGAGGAGTATGGCAACCCTAGCACACGGGTCACTGGGATGAGTGTCTTATTTCATTTATTTATTATGTCGCATGGGTTGCGAGAGCAGTACGAGACCAGGGGTAAATTGTTGGAAATTGTTAAGCATTAAATATACCTTTTGTAGCTTCAGTATATATGTTGAAAGATGTTATGTGAGAATCTACCTGGTTAGAAGGTAGGGACCCCGTGTGCGCAAGGGCCGTGAACCACCCTGCGCGTACAACCGAAGTTAAGTAGGTTAGGGGTCACGGGCAAGGGTTATGGTAAAGCCAATAGGAGGTGCCCTCGAGTAGGGATTGGCCTAGCAGCCTTGTCCCGGGGAGTTGAAGTCCCCATAGTAAAGCAAGTTGGGCGGTAGAGCTCCACCGTGAAAGACGGGAAACCCCTTATGATCATCTGGGTGACTAGTGCATGGTGTTGGTGGATGCACGGCGAGAGAGTTGGCCCTCTACATCGAAATAAAAGGCCCTATAGTAATGCCCGACCGGGGGCAGGATGAACAAAATATCCGGGGTTCACATTTTGATAGAGTGTGTTTTATCTATATATGAATTTAGAATTGTATGACTGTTTACATGATGACCTTGTGACTTTAGATAAACGTCTTATTTAATTTGCTGTAGAATATTGATTGGACTTTATGTTAGATAACCTAGTGACAGTAGGAATTGCATATGAATATAGACAACTGATAGGTTTAGGTATCATTCTGCAAACATTGATCATACTAGAGCTGATAGATCTTATCTTAATTTATTTCGATTAGTTATCTTATATTATTAAAGACTATTAGGATGTCACTAGCCATTAATTTGGCTAATCTCCCAATTTTCTATTGGGGGCTA
The DNA here is from genome assembly GCA_947650365.1 of Chamaelirium japonicum. Classification (NCBI taxonomy): domain Eukaryota; kingdom Viridiplantae; phylum Streptophyta; class Magnoliopsida; order Liliales; family Melanthiaceae; genus Chamaelirium; species Chamaelirium japonicum. The sequence continues at coordinate 19,402,282 of OX393549.1, forward strand.
CTCTTTCCCACGAGTAGGCTCAGTTGCAGGTCAAGAGGCTCATGAGTAGCAGTAGGAGTCCAGAGGCAGAGTTAGAGTTGCAGTGTTACCTTTCTGCTTAGTACGTTAATCTTGTAGTCTTTTCTCTTCAGACTTTGTAATTGTATTGGAATAAGAGTTTTCATTAGTTAGTTAGTATTCTATGGTTGTAGTTGCAATGGTTCCAGCTGAATTCTTTTGGGTAGGCCTCTCCTCAAGGCCCCAAGCCTAGGATAGATCATGATGAAAATATAAATGCATATAAATGACTAAATTGATTAACCCTGTAGATAGGAACCCTATACTGGTGCACCTGAGTGTTAGGACGTGGATGAGACCACTTGGCTAGCCGTATGAGCCTTGAGTCTCGTGCTCCCTCAGATAGACTCCTGTCAGTATGTAGTGGCACCGACATGTCACTCATACTGAGAGGATATGACTTTTGAAGGTTGAGCTTGACTAGATAATATCTTCTCTCTGTTGATGATTTCTCTTTCTTTGCTTTTTAATAAAAATGTTTTTCGAAAAATCAAATTTAAAAGATTCCCCTCTTGTTTCTCCCTCCTTCTTGTTTTTCATATTAGAGAGCGAATAAGCCCTGTGAGAACCCAAATTGGTGGAATCAATTGACCAGACCCAAAACCCTCTTCTTTTTCTCACCTCACACCCCAGGGATCGGTCTTCAGATTTCTGGGGCGTGACACCGGGTGTCTATCGTGAAGTCCGGACGAAAACGTCCTTCACGAAAAACGGAAAACTGAAAGTGTGACTGAGTGAGGTGCGCTACTCGGAATCGAGTTCCGTCAGCGCCTGTGAGCTCCTAGAATTATTCTGCTCAATCTAAGATCTATATTCAATATGTTCTGAGCCATATTTCAGTATTTACCAAAATACCCCTACAGCTCGTAACACATGTGAATTAGGTTCTTTGGCTCCGGGCTTGCGCTCCATCGCGCTACTTCACATCCAACGTATCCAAATAGGTCGGGGAATAATTCCTATACGCAACGACAGGGTGGAACCTTCAGGGTTCGGGATCTCTAGCTGCAATCGGATCCCTGATTAACTGTTCCGGTGACACACCGAAAGTTCCGTTAATCAGCCCTAATCCGATTAACCCGCGTAGCCACCCAGAGTGCGACGCGAGTTGAACTCTAGTGATCCTAAACTTATGTTACTCCCTCGTAACCCTTTTCTCTACTATACTCCGATAATCCTTAGTCCCTCCTATTACTGGTGCCATGATACGACTCGGGCGGTGGGGAGCACCGTCAGATCCCGATCGATCATCTGATTAGGGTTTGATGACTTGTCATCTATAACACCACACACCTTCCGGTGCTATGCCTAGCATCCGGAATATCGTCAGTCATACTGACAACCACCAGGCCTGGGTTAACTGTGTGGATAGATTGACTCATTAAAATGCACCCATCCAACACTGGACGTCGGATAACCTGTAGGGATTACATGTCACTCAAGCGCCAGCCGGGTAACCCAATGTACCGTGGTATTGGACTATGGAAGATCCGCACACGTTGGCACATCATAGCACCACACAACTAGTTGGCCCAGTGAGCATGGTCCCTCAGGGTTAAGGACAGATTATCTATAGTAATAAGACGGTTTCTGCACCAGTGTCTGAATCACTGAACTGTGCACCGTCTTGGTTCCTGTTCAACACGATCATCGTGCTTGGTCAGGTGAATGGGAATCCCACGTTCCCGTGGTGGAGACTTCACCACATCCTCTACCTGCCAACAGCTTGTTCTCGGTGAAGCGACCGGCATCACCTAAGCTGTGAACTAGTTCTAGGTCTACACAGAACTGGTCCACTGGGTCTCCCAAGCATGGATTCTCCATGCGCCTCAGTGGCCTACTGTGTTCCCTAGGGTCTTTTATTATATGAGTATTATCATACACCAGGGTAATATTCTAATTAAAGCAATAACCAAAGTCACCTTTATTAATGTTAATACAGAAAATCCACGCTAAGGACACACGAGCTACAACAAAACTCCCACCCCAAGATTATGCAAGTGAATCACATGAAGGCCAAAGAATATTTGAAGACATGACAATCCTCGCATGGCTCTAAAATGCTTATTTGAGAGGCGTGAGACGAGTAGGATTAGTTTGGGTTACTATATATTGTGTCCCGAATGTCATGTGCTTTCATCGATTTCACCGTTTCATGCTTTTCAAGAACAAACTTGATTATAATGGTTTTATTATTAAAGTCTTGGATTTAAAATAAAAATATTTTTTTTATTTTAAAAATGAATTTTATAAGTTAGATTTCCAGTTTCTTCAGTGGACCTACTCTTTCTCAGTGTTGGTGGACCACACTAGTGGTCCTGACAATCTTCCAGACTCCTATGGAGTGTTTGGCATCATTTTGGAACAATCAATTTCCATTCTAAATTCCATAATTTGAAAATAACGGCTAGTTATTGTTCCAGTGGACTAAAAATATCACTTCGGCTATTTCTATACCTGGATCATCAAATTGCATTAGAAATAGTAATCGATAATAATAACCTCTTCTGGAAGAGGATTAAGGGGAGCAGTTATTCCACATACTAAACACCCCCCTAGTGTCTGGCATCTGGACAAACAATATGGACTGCTAGGAAGTGGTCTGGGCCATCATAGATGTCGGAACAAGTGTCAAGTTTGTGCTGTAGATACCTTCTCGCCCCAAAACCTGGGTCGTCAGGGGAGGTCCACAAGAAGGTATTTAAGCACATCATTGCCTAGCCCTTAGCCGATGTCGGCAGTGGCGGACCCAGGATTTTTTCTCAGGGGGGCTTAATTATTAAAAATGAACTATAGCCGTTGAAGGCTTCAGCAGGCGGCATGACAATGTCCCTACCCTTCCTTCGATCGCGTAGCAAAAGGCCTATTAGGATTTTGCCTCAAGTTGAGGAGGATTTCGATCATCGGAGTCCTTCAAAAATTTGGACTTATAACTGGCCGACTCGATCGGGATGCATGGGTTGTGAATAATAAACCACCGTCAAATTTTTGTTGGTGGGTGGGTTGTGATTTAATACATACCCCCAAAAACCTATAAATAGGCCCCGATTCCCACTCGATTCTTATTCACTAAGGGTCATGTGATGAACTCTAAGGGGATGCCACATGCATGGGTGGTGGCAGACAGAGGTGGATGTCGGCCGGCCAATGGTGGGCATCGGTGGCCAACAATGGGTTGTGGCCGGCGAATGGCGGGGCCGGCCATGGGTCGCCAATACTGGTGGTGGCAGATTCAGTGGCAGATTCAGCGGCATGGCGGTACGTGGACATTGACTGACGGGGAGTGGTGGCCGGCGGGACGGTGGCGGCTGGTGGTGGCCACCTCCACGTGAAATTGGCAACCAAAAGTTGACAGACAAGTTGGCTATAATTGTTTTTTTGAGTAAATTACACTTTACTCCCCCTGATGTTTAGCTAAAAAAACATATAACACCCTTATAGTTAAAAAATAACATTTTGCCCCCCGTCATTTCAGCTACTATCAGATAAAAAAGAGGAAAACAAGTAGTTGACAAAAGGTGGTGTTGTGCTAACATTTCAAACTTTAGGGAGTGATTTTGAACAAATTAAACTATATGAGAGTTAAGTGTTTTGAACTAACCTTCAAGGGGCCTAAGTGTAACTTTTTTTTGTTTTTTTCCCCCAAAGTGAGGGGGGGCTTGAGCCCCCCCTGGGCCCAATGTAGGTCCGCCCCTGGATGTCGGACTAAACCCAACAATCCCCCCTTCACACGAGACTAGGGTTGAACCTCCCGTTGTGTGCTTTACCCTTTTGTTCATACGAAGCCTCATACGATTTGTCTCTTCCACACGCAATAGTCCATAGTGTTGCATTGATTGTTTGTTGAGAACAGGGAGAGGCAGAACCACCTGACATTAATCCAACTCGCATAATCCACTCTTAACAACTAAGATGCGAGGATAGAACATACGTGAAGATTAAATTTTTTATCTATTGTAAGTCTAGAATGGTGCCTTCCACCAAGACGATACATAGTTCTTTATTGATAGGTCACCATCGCGTGCCGATCCAGGCCCCTCTTCTGGTTTCTCTATGAGGTCATATGAAGCTATGCTCGCGGAAAAGGCTATCTAATATGTAATCTTTATGTAAAGATTACTTTTATAGTCTACAACTGAGTTCAGATTTCTTACCGTCGGTCGCCCAGGTCGGTGAGCCTGTGCGCATCACAGCCGCACGATTGCAGACAACCCGAAAGTGAATCATACTCCAGCTGACCAGATGCAGCTGTGATGTGCGCCGGGCCCACCCACCGGGCTGACTTATTGGAGGAGATCCGAACTCTTTACAACTTGCTACTCTTTGAGGCCAAAATCCAGTGACATTGAAGAATAGAAGATCTTTAATCCCAAGTTTCCAAATTCTGTGACAAAATAAGAAAGATGAAATGCATTGGGGACATTCATGTCTTTTCCCAATGCATAGTTGTGAAGCTCAATACGAACAGCTATATATCCTTGTTTTTTTAAAAATAAGAATACAAAAGTTAAGGATGAAGTGGTCTTTTTTGCCCCTCATATAAAAAATTTGAAAGAGAGTTGCACTCAACAAAATTGGCCGGAGAATACCTCCCCCTACCCCTGCAAACACAACAAAAGGGTGTAGCATTGGATATATTTTTATCCTTTTTCAAATACATATAAAACGAGTATTGATCTTCTCCCATCGATCGCCCTGGTCGGTGGGCCCGATGTGAATCACAGCCGTATGCAGTCGGCTGCCCTTGCAAACACAACGAAAGGGGTAGCATTGGGAGAACGATTTTGTTCCGACCTCCTTAAAGAGGTTGGAGCATTCCCCTCTCTCTCATTGGTTCATTTCAAGAGCTTTTTGGTCATTTCACCATTATAAATAGTGTGAAGTGGCATACATACCTTTGGAATGGACAAATGAGACAAAGAGGGATGCTCCAATCTCTTTAAGGAGGTTGGAACAAAATCGTTCTCTAGCATTAGGGATATTTTTATCTTTTTCCTAATGTATATAATACGAGTTTGGGTCTTCTCCAGTCGGTCCGCCTGGTCGGTGGGCCCGGTGTGCATCACAGTTGTATATGGTCGGCTAGAGTCCGATTCAATGTCGGGTCGTCTGTCAGCGTACGACTGTGATGTGCATGGACCCACCGACCGGGGCCGACATAGAGAATTCGAACTCATATAAAACCCAATACATACGGCACACCCTTGCTTTTCAATCAAAATACAGAAAAATCGAGGAGCCCCCCCCCCCCCACAAAAAAAGTTTGCGGATATACAAATTGTTGAATTTGTTAATGGGACCAAAGAGAGTGGGGATTGAAAGTTTAAAACCACAAAAGTTGTTGGTTTTATCAAAAGTGGCTGATCAATAGATGATTGAAACTTTATGGGATTTTTTTCAAAATAATCTTTTGAAATAAAATATTTAAGCAAGTAGTAGCAGACATAAAGTATTAACCATACTAGCGCTATGATAGCCACATGGCAAGTCAACACCGTAAAACAAGCCATGATAATTTTTATCTATTTTCTAAGTCAAGGTAGAACCCGGTATCTGGGTTACCGGATTTAAATGTGATATTTTAGACACCGAGTTTAACTGGAGCCCTCTTATATAACGTTCTCACACTTGGCCGTTTTCTCGTTGGACTCCAGGTAAATCCGATATCCATAATATTGGGTTTAAATCTGGTAATCCAGATACCGGGTTCTATCTTAACACGCGATCTAGTGT